>VWYH01008995.1:41034-306009 GCA_013399365.1 Pampusana beccarii
CATCTGGAATATTGTGTCCAGTTCTGGGCCCCTCAGTTCAAGAAGGACAGGGAACTGCTGGAGAGAGTCCAGCGCAGGGCAACAAAGATGATGAAGGGAGTGGAGCATCTCCCTTATGAGGAAAGACTGAGGGAGCTGGGTCTCTTTAGTTTGGAGAAGAGGAGACTGAGGGGTGACCTTATTAGTGTTTATAAATATATAAAGGGGGAGTGTCATGAGGATGGAGCCAGGCTCTCCTCAGTGGCAAACAATGATAGGACAAGGGGTAATGGGTTCAAGCTGGAACACCAGAGGTTCCACTTAAATTTGAGAAGAAACTTCTTCTCAGTAAGGGTGATGGAACACTGGAACAGGCTGCCCAGGGAGGTTGTGGAGTCTCCTTCTCTGGAGACATTAAAAACTCGCCTGGACACCTTCCTGTGTAACCTCATCTGGGTGTTCCTGCTTCGGCAGGGGGGTTGGACTAGATGATCTTTTGAGGTCCCTTCCAATCCCTAACATTCTGTGATTCTGTGATTCTGTGATTCTAATAACAAGAAACTCTAGATACATATCAGTTCAGAAAGCGTTCAGAAACACCAAATGGGGCAAAAAAACCCCAGTACTCTATAGCATAATTTACTTTTGCTAGTAGCGACAATGAGCTGAAAGGGTAACTAAAATATGCAGTTCAATACAGTTTTGCATGTGTATGTATAAACGAAGTGACAGCAATAATATTCAGAAACGAAACTATAGGCTTATTTAGTGTTTTATTCCAGATCCTGTTACTGGGACAGTGTAACTACCTAGCACACCACAGTTTGAACAGAAATATGACGTTTCGGGATCAGAAATGTGCTATCATACAATGCACAGGGGACAGATTTGGGATTTCCTATGCCATTATAGCAGATCTGGTACTGTTAAATCTTGTCCCACTTATACAAATACCAGAGAAATGTACAAAATCCTCAAATCTCACCTTGAAAAAATTTCAGGGAGGAAGAAAAAAAAGTTACTGAAACATGGTTATGCCATAAAGCGTTCTTACAGTCACAGTCAGAAAATGGAGAGCTAAAATTAGCTGATCAACTGAAAAAATCTAATAGTTAATTAGCTATTTTAATTTAAAACCCGTTAAGGGACTCCAAAAGGGGAAGTGAAGAACTGTTTTGCATTACCATTTGCTTTGATCAAAATTCTGCCCTCAAATGCATCTTCATATCTCTGTTTACTTTTGAGGGAACTGTAAATGCTACCTGCAATGTGGGAATTATAGATAAGTGTGGAATGCATAAAAGTACATTTCATGATAAACAGTGCATCGCCTGTAATATTAAAAAAACACTTGAACTAACAACACATCGATCCTATAGTAAAAAAGTAATAGGATGGGATTCACACAACCAAATGCAGATACCTACATTATGTAAGTCATTCACAGACATTTTATAGTGAGTGAAGAAAAATAAATATCTCTCAGTTGAAGAGCATAATTAATCTTCAATCAAAGTGGATGAATTATATTATTAAAGTGCCTTTATTTCCCTGGAATTTGAGCAGAACTGAAGGTGACTAGTCCAGTAGTTGAAATCTAAAGATGTGTAAAATAAATCCCGCATGATATATCTGTTTCTGAAATTAGAGGCGAAACATGAGTTTTACCACTAAAAAAAAAACCAAAACCAAGCATGAATTGTACTTGAAGATGGTATATAAGCTAAGATTGTGTGTATCATGAGATTTATTTAAATATTCTGAGTACTTCATTCTTTATAAAATAGCATCAAATTATGTTAAACTTAATAATGGGATTTTTGCCAGTGACGAGTTCGTGGAGTTCTGATTGCATGCGTTTAGCCAGTTTAACCCCAGCTTGCAATCAAAACTACTATAGTTTTGATTCCCCACTCCCCACTCCTCTCCATCCCCCCCAAATAGGGGAGAAAATTGAAATGTAGGGGGGAAACTTGTGGATTGAGACAATAACAGATAATAAAATAATACTACTACGCTAATACTATATATAAAATGAAAATAAAATGTAAAAAAAAGTGATACATAGTGCACTTCCTTACAAACCCTGTCTGCTCTGAGCAGCCTGTCCCAGGAAGAGCACCCTGGTCCCAAATAGTCAAGCCCAGGCAGAGCAAAAGGACCAAGAAGGCGGAAAGGCCCAGAGGTTGACTGCAAAATGGCAGAATGGCAAAAGGACGAAATAAAGGAACTCCTGAATGGAAATCAACTGAAACAGAGCGGAGCTGGAATGGATCTCTTTAGTCAGAAAACCCAGCTTTCAATGAATGTGAAGCATGATGCTAACCGCATGGAATATTCTCGTTGATCAGTCTGGATGTCAGGCAAGGTCTGTGCCATCCACGCCTCCCTTCCTAGCGGCCTCATGCCTGCAGGTAGAGAGCCTGGAAAGACCTTGGTTTCCTAGACAACAGCAAAGATAACAGTAAGTTCTTACATTCTCTTCATTCCAACCCAGAAAAGTTAAAAAAAAAAAAAACCCAAACCAAAACAAACAAAAACAAAAACAACAACAACAACAAGTTTCTAAATCTATGAAGAAAATTAACTTGATTTTGGTCAAACCAACACCCCATGATAATAAAAGTAAACAGGATCTATAGTTCCCTCTCCATCAGATTCAAAAATGTTTTAGTAGTATCCGTCAGACCTCGCCATTTTAGAGAAAAATATGTTTTCACTTTTTTGATGTTTCTAGAGAATATAGAATTAGGGCGGCAATATAAACCAGTAGAATTGATATAATGCATATAACAATAGAAAAATATTTAAATAATGTTGGAATAACTTGTTAAAATACTCCTGGTAAACTTTGTGTCTTTTTAAAAATAAAAGGAGTGCTTGCTGTGTAATGTGAATTTTATTAAAGCCAATGGAACAGCAAGACTAATATAATACTACATCATTTTGACAGGTCCTGAAAGACCAAGAAAAATCTAAATAGAAAATGTTTAAATATGATCTTTGAGGGTTCAGAAATGTCTATAGTACAACATTTTCAAAATGTACTTCCTTGAAGCACACAGCGGATCTTATTTCTTCATCAATATCAAATATATAAGACACGTTACTAAATACTACTCTGAATAATATATATGTAATATATATAAAGACAAATAATGTATTTTATGCTAATAGCAAATTACAAGGTGTAAGCGTACATGGAAGTTGAGAAGATATACTTCATTAAGGTCATCCAATCAAAGACATTTGCAGTGCAGAAGGGGGTAACACGTAGAGAGAAGCAATGAACAAGAGCAGTTGAAGACAGAAAGCTGATAGGCATGGGATAACAGAGATGGTAACTCATGGGCCATTAAGACGCTCCAGGCACAGCTTTGAAGAAGGTCACCTAGACTTTGTCGCTGATAAGAAGTGGTAAACAAGAGGAACATAACAAATTATTAGGAAGCCCCAAGCTGGACTAGCAGGTGAGGAGGAGACCCACCCAATGTGACAGCTAGTAGGGCTTAGGGTACAGGCAGAGGAACTGGACAGACAGAGGGGCCATGCCAGTCCTCAGGGATCTGCAAATGTGTGTATGTTTGTGAATCTACAGTGTCACATGTGTGCTTTCACCAGCTGAGCTTCAACACCGGCCAGCTGAAGAGGAGGAAGTGTGCTTGGCTGGTTGTGCTCACATCTCCCATGTGTCCTAGCAGTGTTGCGTGAACGTATATTTCAAGGCAGCGTCTTCTGTATGGCAGCCTGTGTAACTATCCATGTCAGCATCTTCTGTGTGTCCTCTGTGTTTGTGTGTGTCTCTGTGATACACACTCAGCCTTGCTACTGGCTGAGTCCACAAAGAGGGAAGCAGCAGCCATGTCCATTGGGCTGGAATGGGGACCCCGATGTCCTCTGGTGCACTGGGCTGGGCTACAGTGGCCAGGCAGGGCGAACTCACCTGGGGTCCAGAGCTGTCAGAGACCGTGATCACATGCAACACCCCATAACATAGAGGATCACAGTACTGTATGATCAACATTTTTTAGCAATTTGTCTGAAAAAAAAAAAAGTACCTTAAAAAAAAGATGATAGGAAAAAAAGTTAATCTAGTTTTAAAATACATAATGCTGGCAGTGAAGACAACAGCCCTCCTTTGGTTAAGTGAAACTTAATTTCCCTTCTAAACACAGCCTTTGACAAAACAGCTATTTTGTACACTTAGACACAGAGAAGGTTTTAGTGTCCTGAGGTTTTCACTGAATCACAGGTCACTTGTATCCTATTGATGTACCTTTCTGGAGTGGCTTATTTTTCAAACGTACAAAATGTGAAGACCAGTTTAGACAACAATATTGTTCTGAGTGGCAATGGTAACAGAGAAAAGATGCCGACTTTGTTTCACTCAGCAGGAATGATAAAAGCCTGTGAAGCTGGAGTGCAGCAAAGATGACATAGGGTGGCACAGAAATGAATGACATCTCTGTGCATATAGTTCTATCAAAGCTTGCTGAATTTAATTTATTACTCCTGCATATCTGTCTAACACATTTAGGTCATATTGGGCTAAATATATACACACACTTTTACATACTGTAACAATTGTGTATTAAATTGAGTCACGTAATTTTGTGTCTGCAGGCTCTCTTGTTCTGTTAGTGTGCATAATTGCAAGACTAACATTTAAGTTTAATGGTGTTAGAAAAATGGTCTGAGGTTAGAGCTTCTTCAGAAACAACAAGATCATATATTTATTTTATCACAATTGTTACACAAATGTATTGCATTTTTTGCCGTTTTTAATTAGGACTGTCCTATTAGTTAGTCTATTATTTGAACTCATTTGCCTTCACCTTTTGAAAGTGAAGATTAAAAATATGTCTCATGCAGTGGGGTTTTGTTTCTTTCTTTCTTTCTTTGTCTTAATTCTGCACTGATATATTTTTGGTTACAACAGCTCATTTAAATATATTTTGGTCACAAAAGCTGCTGCTGCAGTAAAAGCCCTCGATTAACCACAAGCCCTCACTTTGGCCCGGCACTAAAGCAGTCAAAAGCACCATGGGCTGCAGGAAAAGGGGCAGAGCCAGAAGACCCAAGGAAGTGGTTTTCTCTCTCTACTCAGCACTTGTAAGAACTCATCTAGACACTGTGTCCAGTTTTGGACCCTTCACTACAAGAAAGATGGCAACCAACTGGAGGAATACCCGAGTTAGACCACCAAGATGGCAGTGGCTGGAGCACTTGTCCTGTGAGGAGGGGCTGGGGGAGCCGGGCATGTTCAACCAGGAGCAGAGAAAGCTTTTGGGGGGACCTAACAGCTGCCCCAGTGCCTATAGGAGGTCCTTGAGGAGACGGAGCCAGTCTGTTCACAGTGTTGCTGGGTGGAGAGGTAAGAGACAGTTGATGTAAACTGGTAGAACAGGAGTTCAGACTGGATATAAGGAGAAGCTTTTCCCAATGAGAAAGGTCCAGCAGTGATTCAAGTTGCCCAGAAATGCTATGCAGTCTCTGTCCTTGGAGGCTGCAAAGCCCTGACTGGATAAACTACCCTGAGAAACCTGGTTTGTCCCTATTGCTGACCCAGCTGTGAGGTGGAGGTTGGACTGAAGACCTCCTGAGATCTCTTCCAGCCTGAATGATTCTGTGATATTTAACTTTCTATTGTTTGCAGCATCAGTCATGCTTTTAACCTGATAAGTACTGTGCCTACTTGCTGTTCACATTCATTTACGGGCACCACTGTAATTACACATAATAGACATTCGTTAAGCAGTTATTCCCACCTTTTTTTTCAAATCACCAAGTTGATTAAGGGTGTTAGAGGAAATAATTTTTCTACTTCATGCAGGGATTTTTATTTATTTTTGGCTTTGTTTTTTTTGTTTTTTTTTTTTTTTTTTTTTTTTTAAATTAGCTTGTTATTTCTTCTGGCATGTCCAAAGTTGACCCTCACTGAGATCAATACATAATCCTTTCGCGATCTGAAAGAGTAGCATCATGTATAAAATTGCTCATGATACAACATTAACTTGTAAAAACAGCTGTCGGGATTCACTGTTTTTGAATAGTCCTTTCTTTCTCCCCAACTAAAGCATAACGCTTAAAGCAGTATATAGTAGACAGTATTTTCACTAATGGTGGCTACATGAGTTTTGCTATTGCAGTGAAAAAAAGGCAGCTGAGTACCACGACAAGCAGGTGGATTGAACAAAAATACAGGTGCATGCTTTGTCACCTCAGCTTTTATTAAAAATAACATAGCATTGGATATTTTAATCCCAGGACAGGAGAACAACTGGCGCAGCAGATCAACAGCAAGAATGATGCAGGTGTGTGTTCTGTGGACTCAGCTTTTTGAACAGCATTAGTGGTCAGCAGGCTGGGACAGAAAGGACAACAGACAACATGACTACAGAAAATACTGCATTACCTTTTATTATGCAGTGATGTAAAGAAAAGCACAGAGGTGGTGGCATGCTTTAACAAAAATTTTTAGGGAGGCAGTGTTTTGAGGTTGGAGGGGAGACAAAACTACCTGTGAATATGATAATTTCATATTTCCTGGCTTTCTGGCAGTTGATCCTCCTGTTTCGCGAGACAGACAGAATGTGAGGCCCATATTGTTCTTGGAACTGGTTCCCTCAGGCTTCCTGGTCAAATCTGGTCTAGCTAGTTACCTGAGAATTCTTCAGGCAGAGAATATAGTAAACGGGACCTTCATGATAGTGGCATTATTGCAGAAGTTTAGATTTTTTTTCAGTATCTGGTTAAATACAAAAATTTTGTTGTGTAGCACGGTTTCTCATTTACCCAATGAATTCAGAGGTTGCTTGTGTTTTCTCACAAACACAAAATATTCTTCATGGAATTTTACAGTTTAAAAGCAAGATTTAGCACTCCTTTATTCCTTCTGCGAGCTCTCTGATGATGGACAGTCTACAGGCTATTTTTATGAGCTCGGTGTAGGCAGTATTGGGGTCTAAACCTAAAATTTCCTTCAGAATCCTTTAATACACCAAATCCTCTTTCCTTTATCTCCAGCTGAAGCCAGATGATCTGTGTTTTGAATGTCCAAGTCAAAACTGTTAGCTGAAAGTGGTGTATACATTTTGCTGCTGAAGAAATGGTGTTTGAATTGATCTCTTTTATTCCAAACATTTTCCACAGGCAATGGTACCCCTTCTTATATGTGACTTTGCTTGCTCGACAATTAAATAGTACATATTTAGAATTATAATTGTTCCTCAGATTGCTTAGTTTGGTTAAGCTGCCTTATATGTAATTTGAAGTAAATGAATGCAATAAATTGAAGTAAGTGCTAGAAGTCTTCACATTTTTCATGCAAATTAGGCAGTCAATGCATGAAAAAACCTTTAATAATTAAAACTCTTAAAATTTAAAACTTTAGAACACTTTTTTTTTCCATCGCTTCAAACTGTGGTTAACACTGATTTGATACTAATAACATAATTTATCATGCTCTGCAGGCAGAGTGATGTCAAACCAGATAAAGGATTTCCATGGTCAGCTCTCAGTAACCAAACAGCCAAAAGATATTAGAGAAGAAAACAAAATCACCTTTATGTGTAACTAAACATTATCATTAAAGAGAGTTGAACTTATTAATAAGAATGTGTTTAGCCTCAATATCAGTCTAGCTCTTTATGCAAATATCACCACACGTACTCAACTAGTTGGTGGTAGTCAGTTACTTTGCTGTGACCTATTCAATCTGAAATCTAACACTGATCACAGACCTGAGAAAATAATAAAATATAATTTGATGGGTATCGTATGGATAAATGGGGAGGGCTGGCTAGCTGTCTGGGTGGAACATAAAATCTATATTTCATGGTAATTTGTATAAAAATTATAAAGTTGTGGTTTCTCTTACCCATTACTAGACCTGAAGACTCTGTGTAGCCATCATTCCCTATTAAACTAGGTAGTTGGTCTGCTCTTTTGCCGACTACCGATTTATGGATGATAAATTCCTTGCAGGAGTTATTTGTTCTGAATTTGTAAAATAACCAGCACAACAGGGTCTTAGGCATTGCTATATTGTTGACAAACACAGTATTACAACCCAGCATTTTATGTCAGTGAATGCGTAGGGTTGGATGGCTTTTGCTGCTTTTTGTTTTCCTTATTTCTATTGCCTAAGAGAAATTAAACTCTCAAAGCAGCACTTCTCTAGGGGATTAATGTACTTCTTAGGTAAAGCATTTGACCTCAGGACTTACAGCATATTTCTTATTCTCATTTGTGTGTCTCTGGAGGGTGTTCAGCCATTACCTAGCTGTATGTTGTCTGATTTGTCTTGATGCATTTTGCTCCTTTCTATGATATACTTTGAAACATTAGCAGCAATTTGTGACTGATAATGAGATATATTTCATATGAAGGCTTGCCAAAGATAAGCAACAATAAATCCAAACAACTCCCTCAGATTGTGATGGATTTGTGTAAAAAAAAGGAAAAAAAAGTGTTTAAGGACATTTTAAAATAGTAAAAATGGACTAGTACTGTTATACATAATTCAATGTACCAGAGAGCACACATTACAAAATGCAACTTGAAAATTATCAGTCACATTTGCAATATTTCACACAATCAACTGCTTTTTCAGAATAGGGGATATATTGCCATAGCAAGTGTCATTTCCCAATAGATTTTTCTTTACGTCATCATTTCTGTATATTTAAACTGTACCCTTGGAATTATGTTGCTGAATATATACATAATCATCAAATGGCACTAAAGTTTTAAACATGTATCTATTTTGATGTTTTCTTTCAATAATGTCATTCTTATCCCTTAAACCAAATTTATTTTAACGTAATTATTGAGTAACTGATAGACCTGAAGGACAATTGGAAGCTCTGAAAAGCAGGAGCATTCTGATTACATTTTCTGTCAGTCTGCATATACCTTTGAATGAAAGATTTTTAAAGGAAAATTGTGCATACATATGATGGTTTGAAGAGTCTATTTACACAGTCAATGTTTTTAATGGAAAGTTATGAATTCACTGCATGGTCCTTAACAAAACTCCAGATTAGACTTGGACTATTTTGCTCCTATCCTTTTCCACTGGCTACCTGCCTTCTACAGGCACCAAAATGCCACGAAGCATGAACCAACACTAAAAGGCCAATGAAGAGGCCTCTGCAACGTAGGTGCTCTAAAACACAGGTTTTGCTCCTTAGAAAGGATGGAACAATCAGGCTGTAAATCACCAGAACAACAGTTTCATCTGTCAAGAATCTGCGAGAATGGAAAAGGGCCTTTTCAGGCGTTCACCCGACAGAAAGCCTGGAAAGTCGCGAAAGGGCAGGGACTGTGCCCATCAATCCCACCAGTCATCCAGAGCTGCCTCTACCAGATGGCTTCAGGACAAACGCTGCTTGTCTGAATGCAGATAGACCTTGACGCTCTCCCGTGGGAATAAGAAGTTAGATTAAGGAGTGGTGCATCAGGAAAATAATAAGTATGCTAATCTCTTGCACCTTCTTTAAGTAAAGCATCATCACATTTAGCATTTCTTTGCAAAACCTATTTGCTTGCAGCTGTACACTTTAACTCTTCGGATGGCCCGCTGCACCAAAGACATCTTTTAAGAGAAATTTTGAGGAAAAGGTCTTTACTGCAAATTCCAGGCATTACTGCAGCAACTGTATTAAGGGCCACAGGGAGTTAAACAGATATTCTGCCTCTTAAATGTAAGGGCCATGAAGCGAAGCATCAGTTGCCTTTACAGACTCGAGAGACTTGCAACTCCGAGATTCAGTGTCTGGATCTTCTGCTAATAGTCTACTGATCGGATGGAAAGCGTTTTATCCTACGATGTAATTAGTAAAATGACAATGCTAAGGCAATTTCTAGGGCAACTGAGCTTACTGGAGTTACTCCAGATTTAAAAAGTTTCACTGTAAAATGGAATTTAGCTCTTAATGTATGACTAATGGTATGAACCTAAATTAATGCAGGCTTTCTCACTTAAGCTTTTACTTGAAATGATAGAAAACGAATAAAGTTAATATAATCATATTCTTCTATCAATCCTTACAAAATAGATCATTTACCAAGTTCTATCTTCATTAGGTTCTGTGCTCTATAGATTTTCAGGTATATCAGAACAAAGAAAAGGACTCAATAAAAGATTGCTTGCCTATAAAAAGAAATGTAAACTAGTTTTGAATGCACATCATGCTTTTTCATCTTTGACAGCAGCAGTATTTCAGAAGATACCAGATACGAGGTATATATGGCAGGTGCATTACTACTTAGAAACTAATCTCACACACATGGCTGTTAACGTGAAATATGGATTTTAATAATCCAGCTTGGTGAGATATGTGAGCCTGCCTGGTGTGGATGTGATTAGCCACAGTCTGCAAGATTAATTGAGATACACAGTTCAAGATTACATTTAGTGAACTCCCAGTCAGTCTGATTATGCAAGAAACCACTTATTAAGGCTGTATCTTTACGGATATAAAAACAGATAAATCACAAATTCTACTGTGACAGAAGAGTCAGAATAGAAACTGTTTAAGTCAGTGAACCCAGTGAACAGGTCATCAAAGTAAAATATCTGGATATTTTCTAAGCAGGAGGAACAAACCACAAAGAGCAACAATGAAAAAATTCTCATGTAGTTCAAAGAGAGCAAAAAACATACAAACAATGAGATTTAAAATGTCTGCCATCATCATTATCCTAAATTGATGGTATGAAATCTAGTTTTTCTTCAACCATGGTGATACTCATTCAGGAGAATACTGTTTTTAAATGGTAATTTTCTTTTTAGTTTACAGTGGAGTCTGAAATTACATCAAGATCAGAACTACATGAGATAACAGCTTGAAGGATTAGATAACTTCAGAATGGCACTATCAGGAAAACTTTATGTAGTTTTAATCCAGTAACATTATTTTTCCATAATGAGTGTATCTTCCATCTCACCACATTACAGAAAGCACTGATTTGTAATACAAAAGCAAAAGTACAGAGCAGTACTTCCAGAAACCAGTGCCGCCTGGGTTCAGTGCCTTTCTCCACAGAAATCAGTAATTTGGATAATAACTCACTCCTTGCCTCAGTTTTCCTATCCGTGAACTCATTAGTAAATGACAGAGATATTGAAGGATATTCAGATACTATTGTTTTAAAGCCATATGAATATCAAATGTGAAGAGCACTTGCAGAGGAAATTCATTCTTACAGTTGGTAATAACTAAAGTTTTTTTCTGAATTAAAAAATACTTTCATGTGTGTGTGCGCATGGCCCAAGAAAACCACTACAGCAGTAACACACTGAGTCAATGGACAGTGAACTCACTTTTACCCCCGTTCACCAACCACATCATGCTGGCCTTGGGTTTAGCAATCCTTTGCTGGGGTGTCAGAATTGTTTTCACCAGGGGGAGCACATCACCCTCGTGGTTGCCTTCAAAGAGCCAAATGTAATTTTAGGACTGTACAAGTTACATATATACACTTAGGACTGCAACCACGAGGCTGATGTGCTCCCCCCTCCCCCCCCCTCCAGTGACAACGAGTTTGACACCCCTACCCTACAGTGCCACATCCTGATATTCAGTGTTACCGCACAGGTTCCAGTACCTCACTCTTGGTTTTGCCTTCCTCAGGCTATGTCTCCTGAAGCTCTTCAAGATACTTTCTCCTCACTTTAGTGCTTTAAGACATTAAATAAACTAATATAAGCAAAATAGAAGAGGCAATAGCCACAGATAACGCTGCAGAAACGAGGGAGAAGGATGATCGAATTTCAGACCTTGTCATTTGATTTCCAGCTGATAACTTGCCACCAGGAGCAAAAAGCAGAACCCTGAAACACCCAGAAACAGTTATACACCAATAGAGAGTGCAGAAGGACATCCCAGTCAAATAGGATTAGTCTATGCCAGTTTGGTAAGGTTTTAATGTTCACAATATTTTAAGTCATAGAATCATAAAACCATATAATGTCCCGAGTTGGAAGGGACCCATAAGTATCATTGAGTCCAACTCCAAGTCCTTCAGGGATTCTGTTACTGCCATGGATTTTCCAGCAAAAAACATTTATTAATTTCTATGGTGTACAGGAATTTGCACTGTTCAGGCAAAAAAAGAAGGTTCACAGTCTATTAGAAGTGGATTTTATCTTAGTTTTTTGACACAATCAATAAAAAAAATGTGTGCAGTAGAATCGGGGTTGAAACTTTAATATTGCTACCACAGTTAAGAACTCCTTTCTGCCCTATGTTAAATCCCATTACACAAAAAACAGATGCTTTTGATCTTCGACAGCAAAGTATTGTGCATACATGTGTTTAGTCTAGGATTAAGTTTGAATATCTATCTGCATGTTCTTACTGAATTCTCAGAAGATCCGAGAAATATAGATTTACAAATAGGGTACCATTACTCTATATTCTGGAGGGCTGAACATAAACCAGCAATGGGCCCTTGCTGCAAAGAAGGC
Source organism: Pampusana beccarii (assembly GCA_013399365.1). Classification (NCBI taxonomy): domain Eukaryota; kingdom Metazoa; phylum Chordata; class Aves; order Columbiformes; family Columbidae; genus Pampusana; species Pampusana beccarii. The sequence continues at coordinate 53,489 of VWYH01008995.1, forward strand.
CAATGTTATTCTGGACTGCATTAGACAAAGCATTTCCAAAAAGATTGAGGGAGGTGATCCTTCCCTCAACACTGGTGAGGACACACTTGGAGTGCTTTTACAGTTCTGGGCTTCCCAGTGTGAGAGACATAGACATAGTGGAGTGAGTTCCACAAAGTGCCAAAAAGATGACGAAGGGGCTGCAGCATTTGTGCTATGAGGAAAGGCTGAGAGAGCTGAGAGGGTTCAGCTGGGAGAAGGCTCAGGGGGAATCTCATCAATGCCTATAAATATCTGAAGGGACGCTGCAAAAAGGACAGAGCCAGGATCTCTTCAGTGGTGTCCAGTGGCAGGACCAGAGGCAAGGGGCACAAACTGAAACACAGGAGTTTCCCTCTGAACATCAGGAAACACTTTTTCATTGTGAGGGTGATCAAGCACTGGCACAGGTTGCTCAGAGACATTGCAGAGTCTCTGTCCTTGGAGATACTAAAAAGCCTCTTGGACATGGTCATGGACAACTACCTCTAGATGGCCCTGCTGTGGCAGAGGAGTTGGACCAGAGGACCTTCAGAGGTTCCTTCCAACCTCAACTCTTCTGTAATTCTGTGAAGGTCTTACTATTACTTGAAGAAAGTGACAGTATGAGTATGAATCCTTTAAAAGTAGTAGCTGCTGTACTGACAAAGCAGACTCTAACATTCCATGCCAGTGTTTGCTTTTGGCTTCTATTGAAAAGGTCAGCCAAAGTAAATTTGTAAAATACATTTTTTGCTTCACAGCAAATGACAGGAATCTCAGAAACATCTCCATAACTTAGGAGAAAAAGTTTCATGGACAGATAACTAATACATTTTTTTCTTTTCATAGATCACCACAATTCTTTAATGCTGGATGTTTAAAATAAAAACCAAATAGTTCACCCATCAGCAAATCGTACACAGAGTTAAAACGCCTTTTAATGTTAGTGCAGTTTTGCTGACTACTTTGAAAAATCAGTCAAGTTTGAAAATTTAATGTGAGAAATAAGAAAAATGTAGGCTATAATATTACTGTGCTGTAAAACTTCAGTCAATGAAAGAGCTCTTGCAGTTCACAAGAATTCCATTCACTTTGCTACATTTAAACAAAGAAAAATAATTTGGTTTTAATTTCATCCCGTAAAAGTTTGCAAAACTAAATGACTTATCCTTCACTTCCATTTATATTTCCTGTCTGATTTCTACAAGGTCTGCAGAACTCATATACACAGGCTGTTTCAAAAAGATAGACCAAATTTCAAATTGAAATTACTTTGAAATGTGGTCCATCTTTTTGAAGTACCTTGTATGATAGATATATAATATTGTTTTATACTTTGATTCAAACCATATTTAAATTGTGGCTGGGTTTTGCAGTTATTTGTTGAAGAAGAAGGAGGTTGTATCAGAGATGAATTTACATATATATAAATGTGTAATTAAAGAAATAAATTATATGGTCTGGAGACACTAGTTTAGACTCTTATTTTCCATTAATACAAACACTGATATAAAGTAAAACCTCAGTAGTTTCTAGGTAGATCTTCAGTGCTTAGTATGTGAGAAATGATGCCAGGCATCTTCTGTAATATGACATAAAATTTTAACAATAAATAATATAGCACTTTTTGTCTTAATAAAGTGGTTTTTTGAGATTTTTTCTTTTCATGCAGATAAAACAGATGCAAACATCTGCAAAAATTTTCAAAGGAAATTCAGAAATATTCTGCCGTGTGATGACCTTCCCATGAGTCTTTTACTTATTTGTATTTTTCCATATCTATAAAATCTTGTGCTCTTAGTGATGCCTATAACAAGCCAGCTATAATTGAAACTATCTGAATGTAGAACCAGTTCACAAAGTAAAAATAAACCTATGCAAATGCAACCACTATGTAATCTGAATAATGAAGATGATCTGTTGCCTGTGAAGTAACACCGTTGAGAGTATGGTGGAGGTGCCTTCCCAATCATGCGTTTTGATATTGCTGACATAAGAACTTCGCATAAAATAGTGCAAAAATAATGATGAAACAATGGCAAAGTGTCTGGTTTATTCCCCTCTCATGTCTAAATCATATCTTTTCTCCCAGCATTCCTTTTAAAGTGGTGTAAGAGTATAAGTTATGATCTATCTTTTATTTAGGATAAAAGTGATATTTAATGACTGGACAAAAAAAATCCTTTCAACTACATAATATACAAAAGTGTATGTTCACAAGAACATACATGTAAACACACCGATTAATTTCAAATTTTAGAGAAGTCATGGTGGAAATACTGAAGACAATTATTTAAAATAGAGACATTTCTGGTTTTTATCTCCTTTGAAAAAAACAGCATTTCATTTATTGAATTCTTTGAGATACTGTTATTTTTATATACTAAGCATTCTTTATAGTACATTAACAGTAACCCTGAACAAGGTACATAGACTTCATAATACAATTACACCTAAGTTATGCTTTCTGTTATGTGTAATCAGAATTTAATTCATAGAGCCAAATGCTTAATTACATGAAGAAGATGAATTACAACATGTATTTAATGTAATAAGTCATTTCTGAACAATAAACTGTGAAATTAGAATAGGAAGAAGTTTTTCATTCTATTAATAATTAAAGGGGAAGAATAAGACTTGCTCTTTCTAACTTTGTTTTGTTTTATTGTTAGAATGGGTTTGTTTTGACTTCATCTTGTATGGAGAAGATTTCTGTTTCTGCTTGCCCATTTGATTATTACAGTATGTTTAAAAATACCATTAAAGAAGAACAAAATTGATTTCTCTTCCATGTAGCAAAGGTGAAAAAACACATCCACTTGACCCATCCCTTTAGTTTTGATTCAGAGTTTGGACTTGAGAATTAACTGCATTCAGTGTTTGAGAAATCTTATAATTCTGTTTTTTCTTTAGCAGTTCATTGGATGGCAGTGTTTTTTCCGTCAGAAAAGTTAGAACCCTAACTGTCGTTCTAGTCAGCACTTTTTAATGCACTTTTTAATGTCTATGTACATATTCTAGCAAAACAATAAACTCGTATAAAATAATATTAAAATACACCGTACGTGGAGTGGAACCATTCTTAAAGATTTTTCAGAACATCTGTGTGTCTTGCACCTTTTATTAGCAATAGGTACACTGATACTATAACATAGTTATGACTCTTCAGATGTTATTTAGACAGCTATGTAAAGAATTAATTTACAACTGGTCAGGGCTAGATTTCTGTGAGTGACGGCATGTATGAAAACAGTAACAGATTGTATTATAACTTCATATGAACAAAACAGTTTGTTGTTTGTATTTTTTCTTGTCAGAGAATTACATAAAATAGACTGATGGTATCTGTACATAATTTCTGTAGTAAGAGCTTGTCAGCATGCATACACTGTACTTCTTTATACTATAAAGATACAACATTTTTTGTAGCGCTCTCTTTAAATTGTCAACAAAATATAGAGTTATATCAAAGGAAGTTGGTTAAAAAAACAAACAAACAAACAAAAAACATTAAAAAAAGGGCTAGAAGTGACCTCCATGATTCATCTAGATAAGTACCCCACACCTGCAGCAAGTTCAATGGCTTCTAACCATTCCTGACAGTGTTTGGCACCAATATATATCCCACAATGTCCCACAGCGATTTTTCCAATGTTTAAGTATCCACATAAAATTAAAAACAAATCTGTAATGTCTATCCTAAATCTGTTCTGTTGCAATTTATTCTTCCTATTTCTTACGTTGTTCTCAGTGGACGTTTTATTTGATTTGTTCTCTGCAATTACCTTTTATTTACTTACAAAGAAAAACTAGCCAAACCAAACAGCTCTATCCTTCATTCTTAAAGTTTTATCTGCTTTAGAATAAGCAATCCAAATAAGCAATCTTTCTATCATTCTCTGTATGCTTCCTTGCTTTTTTGTTTCTGCTGTTGAGGTTTTCTTATCCTTTTTCAGCTGACTACGTCACAACACTCCAGGCTGAGCCCTGACTTTGGAAACAGAGGTTTAACTCCGACCTAGTGAACAGTGTTAGTGTTCATATATGGCACTGTGAGGTCTATCGGCTTTGGTACGTACAACACCAGTTAACTCTGTTTGGCTCCTGATCCTTCTCATCCTTTCTGAAGGACTACTGCAACTACATACACATGCATCTACTTTACTAGGGGAGTGGCCACAGTGGGACAGGACAAAGCTCCATTCAACCCAGTAACTCCAACAATGGCCGTAAACTGATGTTTAGGGATGAGTAAAATTGAGGCAAGCATACATGCTGTTTCCCACTACGATTATTCCCACTACTACCCTCATTATTTTCAGATTGTCTTAGTTACTTGCCATCTCCTGAAGCCTCTCATTTTTCATTTGAATGTGGAAAAGATATTAAATATTTAAGATTTTACAGAGCAATTTGTTGTCACCTTTCCTGTCTGCTGAATTGTAAACTACCATTTTCCTTGTTCCTTTTCTTAATGCTCATATCCATGCAAAACTACTTCTTTTTACGCTTGCTATTTCTTGCTAGTTGTTTCTCATTTGATGTTGTACTCTTACGGATTCTGCCTACATATACATTTTACACTTACTGTAATGTACTATGCCCATTTTTACGTTCCCCTGTCTTTTCTTATCATGAAGTTACCCAATTCCCGATTGCCTTACCCAAGCTGCCTTCTACGCTCACAGTCTCTACAAATTCTTCCCTGTGATTACAAAGTCTATAAGCACATTCCCTATGTCTGCTTTCTTCACAACAAAATTCAGGAAGTTGCTGCAGAGATTTCAAAAGTTTATAAGCATTCAATTTCTACAACGCAAGTTTCTCATCAGATGCTCTCCCTTTCCGCTAAGTCTCTTGCTTCTAACAGCTCTATTAACTAGTCACAAAAGTCCCTCATTAAGCTTCCTGGTAGGTGTCTCTAATAAAAGTCCATCATGACTAAATGTTTACTTATATCTATTTTATCACTGACAGAGTCTTTCAACAGGTATATTTTCCTATGCACTTTATAAACCTGAGAAAATCAACATCCACCTTTCACATGTAGGGCAACTCTTCCTCTCTTTTCTCTCTACGTGCCTCTACTGAAAAACAAAATAATAATAAATCTATATCAATATTACTGCCATGAGAATTATCAGATGTCTTTGCCATAACAATCGAGTCACAAATTAAGCTTGTGACATTACTGCATTAAGACTCTCAGCTTCTGTTTATCCACCATATTTACAGCAGATGCACAAACATGCCAAAGAGACAGCCTCTTCCCAAATTCCTGCTTCCTTGTCACACGTGTGTCCACTGGCTGAAATTTCCTTGAAACAAAGGAAATTTTGGAACTTTCTGGATTAGGTCAAAAGGGTAGAAAGGATTTGAATTAAAAGTAACAAGCTATAGAAAATTATGACACTACAGGTATTTCATTTGAAATATGCCTGACTTCTGAGGATTCAATGAATTTATAATGCTTGCTTCAGGTGCTTCTTATAGCACAAAATAATAAGGGAGGAAAGGAAGTGTGGCCTTACATACCATTGAAAATTTAAAGATTAATGAAAAAACCCTACATAGACTCAGTGCAGGTTTGGATGAAAAACAGAAAGAGTAATAGATTTATAAGAATTTTCTGCACACAACTGGAGCAGGCAATATTTAGAAATTAAATAGATTTGACTCACGTGACTGTTAAGTTTATGAAACTAATCTACAAAAGTCAAAAATCAAGTTATGTACATACGATACTTGGTCTCTGGCAAATGCAACTTTAATAAGGAAGCTAAATGAAATTTAAAAGAGAAAGAAAAATATACAGATCACTTCACTAGAGTTTGATTTCCTCCTGGTTATTGTGTAGGTTATAATTTCAGTAATCAAATCACCTGTCACTTTACTCTGTCAGAACCATCACATTATTTTGAGAAAATGCATGTATGTATCCACTAGCAACACAACATAGAGGGAAAAAAATGATGGGAGGAACTTTTGTTTTGGAAGTCCCAGGTGTGCTGCAGCCGTGCAACCTCAGCTCAGTCAGCTGTGACTCCAGCCTAGTAGCAACAGTACCTGCTGGTGGTGTCTCCTGCTAAAGGGAGAGGCACGTAAACCTGAGATGAAGTTATTTCATTCTGCTGGGTGTTGCTCAACTGAACTTGAGGATTAATGATCCAATGGACTATCATACAACAGAAACTACAGAGAGATTTTGCACGGGCTGGGCAATGGTGTTCCCCAGGACACGCACTACAGGGAGCTGTGAACTGCCTTTACATTCAGCAGACCTCAGTTCAGACCTTCACGGGGAAACTGGTAGGTCTGGTTGGGAGCAAAGAAGAAAAGGACAACTGACTTTCTCTCAGGAGAAAGAATTTTTTGAGACCCCACAAAGGACAAACTTCGAGGTGCCATAGAGGAGATACAAAAGAGGAAAGCTGCAAGCTTCCAATCAGGGGACAGATTTTGGGATTTTGATGGATAAGTTTCTCTTTCCTCAAATAAAGGAGTTTCATAGAGAACTAAAGTGTTAAATGGATTGATCTGTATTATAATATTAAGTCTACTTTAGATTATTTTAAAATAGGCTCCATTAACTCCATTTAAAGAAAGACTAATGCACAGTTAAGAGGTGTCCTACTTATTATAAATGAGATAATTTGGGAGATAATTATTTGCCAGGCTGTTTGACAGAAACCTGTTGAAACGGTTTCATTATGGTAGTACTTTTCATTAAATATCTATTTCCTATGGATGACTTTCATAGTAAAAAAAAAAAAAAAAGTTTTTTTTTTTGTTCTTGGGTTTGTATTTTTGGTAGGGAGAGAGAAAAAAAAGAAAAAAAAATTTCGTTATCCATGAATAAATGAGCTTCTAAAAAGTATGCATGTTCACGGACAAGCAAAGTGACTCTCTTGCAGTCTAATTATACATAAGATTTATAAGTAACTGCAGTGCCTTCTGTTGATGTTTTGAGTATCATGTAATGTATGCTACTATTATCTGTAATACAACCATTTTTTACTCTCAGTTTGAGTGAATATGTGGATTTTATCAAGACATTGGAAATTCATGTGTTGCAAAAAATCTGTTGGAACTGTAGGTGATGACATAAGAAACTACACAAGTAAATGTCAGAAGGGCTAAAGCACACTGCTTCATTTGCAAAACAGAGACATCTAAATTAAAGGAAAAAAAAAAAAAAGTGGCCTTCAACTTTGAGAAGCAAAACTTCTAAAAGTGCCTGCAATTACAGGGCAACAAATCATCAGGAATATGACAGAGTGCCCAGGCAGGACAAAAGGTAGCGATTTTAAACTTACAGAGTGTAGTTTTACACTAGATATAAGGAAGATATTTTTTACAATGAAGGTGGTAAAATACTTGAGCAGGTTGTCCAGAGAGGTGGCAGATGCCCCATCCCTGGAGACATCCCAGGCCAGGCTGGACGGGGCTCTGAGCAACCTGATCTAGTTTAAGAAGTCCCTGACCCTGCCGGGGGGCTGGACCAGATGACCTTTAAAGGTCCCTTCCAACCCAAATCATTCTACGACCGCGTGATTTTACATTCTCAGAGAAATATTTACATGTGTGAAAAGAGACATTTAGAATACTTTCAGTAATGTCACAGTTACGTGGCTCAGTAACTATATATCTTATTACTTAATTGAAATCACCTCTAAGCAAGTCTGAAATTTTTCTTTGTTTTACGTTTTAAATCATTCACCAAATATTTTATAACTCGCTGCTTCTTTTTAGAAAATAAAACAATTATTTAGCTATTTCTTACATTGATGAAAGTGATTTAGACATATGGATCACAACATCTTGCAAGGTAAATTTTCCATTCATCCAATTTCTTAGATAATTTCAGTATGCACATAGATGAAGAGAGACAGTGTGTACCTGTGTACATATACTGTGAACAATTATTTACTTAATGGGCCATAACCTGAATGGCAGATCTTATAGACAGTGTGGCCTGTCCTATCATAAATTGCTGCAGCATCAAAGGCTAATATGAAACAATTTTTATAATTTAAACAATTAGAATTCATTAATTCATTGCCAGCCTGTATAATACCCTTTACAAATGTCTTTATTTTGGTACAGAAAGAGTAAATCCATTTTATTTCTTCTTTACTTTGAAAAATAAATTAAAAAAAACCCCAGACAACTGTATCTGAAGAAGGACAATGTTACACATGCGAAATACAGTTTTAAGTAAAAATCTAATGTGAAAAAAATTGTGAAGATTATGTGATGAATATATATCCTAGTTATCACACTTCGCAAGACCTGTGGACTTGTCAGGTTTTGTCTAAACTTGTGTTGGCCTGGCTAAAGCTTTGTTTTAGTTGAATGAGCTGCAACAGATGAAATGAGGCATTTTTAATTAATTTGGTTTAATTTTGCTTATATTTAATGAAGTATGTGGTAGAACTGTATTTTCTATATAGACAGCAAAAATAGTTGCCCTGTGTAGAATTAAATATTTATGACCCTATTATAATGGTGTAGTATGCAGGAGTATAGATACCGTATGGTGGCAGCTGCCTCTTAAGTAGGGACAGAAGATGCAATGCAGAGCAATGCTTGTGTGGGGTGAGAAGAAAAGGGACACAGGATGACATTGGAGACCCCAGAGCTGTAAATAATTGATCTACACTCAGTTAAAGAAATGCAGACCTGAGAAATGGACAAAACCAGTTTTAGGTATAACAAAGACAGCAACGAGCAAGTATCCAGCATAGTGAGACAGTCCATATTTTAAAATGCGGACACAACCTGCAGTTGAAGATCAGCAAAGAGCCAGGTCTAAAAGGAGGGTAGAAAACAACATAAAATGCTTAGTCCCAAGCGGACCTTAAACGTGGAGGAACAAGCTATTTGCTTCACATCCCTTCTGGGCAAGACACTGGTGAGTCACTGCAACACGTTGCTGAGACTGACCCCAAGAACCACAGGGACCAGAGGGACCAGGGATGGGTGAGCACAACTGTAGAGAATGGGGTGAACAGCAGGAACTCTTGTGTAACTGGTTCCACCATGTCACTATTGACACTTTTTCTGAAACAACATTCTTTAGCGTATTTTTTGTTTCTCTGTTTTTTTCCACAACCATAAGACTAATAATCCTTTTTTATTATTTTTATTATTTTTTATTAGATTGTTTAAATTTCAGTTAAATTAACGATAAATTCTTGATTTTACATATGTGTTTCCTTTTACTTTCCAGATTTTGAGTGCCACACTAGATTTTAACAGATGAAATGTGGCAGTGGCATATTAGTAAGGTGCTTAGAGTGATGTGATTAGCACAGGACAGGGTGTCCTGGCTAAAAAATCTGTATGTTTTGGTAACAGGTGCATTGTTTATGATAACTTGTATTTAAGAATTTCCAGTAGCTACTCAGCTTGGCGACATTTCTGAGCAGTATGAACACGAATAACCAACACTGCTTTAAGTAATTCTTTCTTGGTGGTGGTGTACAATTTGTTTAAAATAACATCAACTTTCATAAAATAATAATAATTTAAAATGGAACAGTGTAAAACTACCAAAAAGAAATACATATTCAAAGTCTTTATTGCATGACATTTTATACAGGCTTTTGTAATCACAGGTACACTGACTGTGAAGGCACAGAAAGAAGATCCATCACAGAGATATGTGATTCTTCTTAGGCAAACGCTAGAGTCTGAATGTAGTTGGAGAATGTAATTTCATCCATATTATTAACTTTTCACATATGTACAAATTCACCTGTTTTATCTAGTGTCTAATCTTGTCTACTGTCTTCCAGCTTTTTGTCTTACTGATATTTTCAATTTTATTTCCCTTGCGTGCCAACTTTATTTCTACAGGCAGTATTCTCGTCAGTTTTGTCAGTATTTTTGACTATCTCATTAGCCTTCACAAACACTAGCCAGCCTACTTCAAATTGAAAATTAGAAGATAATGCTTGTCTTAAATCCCCATTTTTGAATTCTTTTGGACAAAGTTCAGGAAAACATACAGTACGGTAAATCATAGGGACATCAAGCTCAGGAATGGAAAAAGTGGGGAAAAGGTGTATCCTTCATTAATTAAACATTGTAATGGAGATTTTAGTAATACTTAGAGAGAGAGGGAGAATAATTTAAAGAACCCAAACTTATATATATACGTATGAGCAGAGATTTCTTAATATAGAGGACTAGCTAGTCAAAGAAGATATATGTGCAAGTGTTAATTAATGAGCTATATGTCCCTAGTGAACACTTTCTGCAAACAACTGAAAACTTAGTGCTGTCAATTAATTCCAGTTTAGGTTGATGAGAAAGTTAAGTGTTAAATGCTCATTTCGTACTACATATGCAAGAGAATCTAAAAAGCATTTAATAGTCCTAATGACACATGATTTGGGAGTTTGTTTTTATTACCATTTTCAGTTAATTACTTACAGCAATTACAGTCTGCAGCTTTGCTGAAAAAATATGGGCATCCTTAACCACTTTCATTTTAGGTCTAGTTTTATCCACATCACCAAACTATTGTTTTAAAATTAGCCATACTGTATTTAGATAGATTTTTCAAAAGTGATAGAAATAGCACCACCTGAATAATAAGAGGAATATGTACCATAATTATATACTGTAATTATATATCTAGAAATAGCTGTAAGAAGTAATGGATGCACTCAGACTGAGTTCATTGCCAAGTGACACATTTTTTCCGTAGCCTGCCATGAGCACCAATCCATTGCATTCTCACTCTCAACTTTTTACATGCTTTATACTGAAATGGATTTCCCAGTGAGATTCATATCTATCTGAGTGCTATTCATACTGTTATTCACTGTAAATATCTCCAGCAGCCCTATTAACTTTAATGCATTAGCTCTTCTTCTATTTATTGCAACTTAATGAATGCATAATAATTTTAGTTTAGAACACCATTAGCAGGATAGATTTTCCAAGCTCCTGTAGCTCTGCAGATGTACTATCATAAATTACCACAAAGCTATGTGCTTTTTTTTATGATGGTCATAAGACAAAATTATTAGAAAACCATTTTTCTATTCTCCTGCAGACTTGGAATTCAGAAAGGCTACAGGTTTAGTAAAAGTATCATGTCTGTGTAGTATAATCAGCATACGTTCCACAAGCAACCAAGATTTAAGTGAAATGAGAATATAAAACTGCACCCTACAATGTTATTTGAGGTAGGGCAAGAAGACAAGTATCCAGGGAATATACCATCAAACACCAGAGAGCTGCTTATGTCTGACAATTGGGACTATTAACTTACATTCTATTCATAAAATAAGTTCTTTGCCTTCCCTATTATTTGGAAAAACACTCAAAAATCCTGAACTGTATCTTTAAAGGCTTGTTGAGGGCCTGCATGAGTAAATGAAATATATTTGTGTAATTCACTTCACATCTATAAAGATATAGCAATGAAACAGAGAGGGCTGAGCAGATTTCAGGGAAATTTTGATGTAGAAAATGTGTTCCGAATCCCTCCCACACTTGAAAGCAATGTTTGAACCCCTGGAGAACAGTTTAAGTTGCTATAATATTCACTTGGGTAATTCATGGAAATCCTGCATATGAAGTGTTAGCATGACAAACAGATCAGCTTGCTTTGATCTAACTTTAGACTTCTAAAAATACTAACCCAGCTGCAAGATCCAGATTATAAATCTGACAGACATCAAAACAAGTTAAAACAAATAGGCATACACAATAAAGACCATAACCTCCCATTGCAAAATATATGGCGAACACTGGGTGGCTATTTATGCCTTAACAACTTGTACTATATTTGGAAGTATAAATATAAATTAAGTAAAAAAAAAAAATAGTATTAGTTTTACATATTCAACGAAGTGAAAATAGCTATCTGGAACTGAACCTCAGTTATGCCCAAGAAAGTTTTCTGGAGTTGCATACTGACCAGCTAAAGAAGTAAGATATCCTTAGAGATCAGAGAGAAAAATGCAATGTTTTCCACAACAAAGTTGAATTCTATCAGTAAAATGACCAATCTTATATAATCTTTCAGAGTGATTTACTTCTTTCATTGACCTGTTCGAAACACATTGCAAGATTAAGCCAAGTCTATAGTATTCAAATTTTCACATTTTTCAGTGTTTCCTTCCCCTCTGTGTGACCAATAAGAAATGTTTCTTAGAATTCCCTCTTATAGCTCAATGTATCCACACAACATTTCTGCTGGAATGCTTGCCTTAGGTATGGTTCCTTTAGTCAACTATTTTATGTGCATGTAAAACCCCGTAATGTCTGAAATAAGCTGAATTATTCCTGACCTCATAGGAATACTATAATACATGTATTTGTCTAGAAATCACAGTGAGAGACACAAGGACATAAGATACTTTCTATTCTCAAACAGAAATCAGGAATCCTATGGAAATCGCTACATTCAGTTCTGACTAAAAGTTCACATGTGTGAGCAGTTATTTTACGTCTCTTTGACTTGCATTTCACACTGAACAAAGCATGTTAGCAGCTGGAAAGTCTTGCACGTGACTCATATAAGTGAGACATCCATACTCCATGTTACATTTAGTGAGGTATGTCAAGATACGTGGAGGACATTTCCAAGAACCATCTTTCAGGGCAGATAGCTTTGCACTGCATGTCATTGGCTCTTTGTGTGGCATACAATGACAGTAATGACATCATCAAGGGTGCACTAAATCAGGGGTGAGGCATAATGGAAGCTTTTTTTTATTAAATATAATAGTTTCTCAAGGGAACAGTACTTTCCAAACAGGCCAAACAAGGGTTAAATTGCATTCTACTTTATAGTAGGTAAAGGTAAGCATTGCAACATTTATAATTTTTTATAAATTGCTGTCCAAGGGCATTCCCTTGGTTTAATTTACCTACCTTTCTCTGTGTTTTTTTATATGTATATGCACTCTTATGCACTTAATGTGCACATTATGTGGAACCTCAGCAATCATAGTGTCTAATCAACCTCTTTCTGGTAACTGAAGAAAGATTAGATAAACCTTTTTTTTTTTTTTCTTTTAATTTATTTAATTCAATTGGACTTGGAAACATAACGGGATAATTTTTCAATTTAGTTCAGTATGTTTTACACATAAGTAATAAACATTAAATCACTTTATTCTTGTTTGTACCTTAAAAATAACATTCTGGGTGAACTAACAACATAAATATTTATTGGTTTTGAATATGTCTTCTTCTGCAAGGAATTTCTGTCCTTAAATAGGTCATAACCTTTGTTTTAAACAGTAATTTCTAGGGTTACATGAGACCTTGCTGTATTACTGACTTTCCATATTATGCACTATGCAGACATTTTGCTGTGTATATTAGTACTGTTGTATCCGCCTGAGTCACAGTTACACACAAGGTAACTCAACAGTCCTGAATTCACATGCCCTAATTAAGTTAATATTAAAAAGTTAATTCCAGCTTCAGAATTACTTCAGTTTGCCTGGTTTTAGTGTCAGTGTATAGGTCAGTATGCAACCTTCGCTAGACATACACATACTCTGGATCTGGAAGGATCACATACTGGGCACAACTAGTGCCCATAGGAATGACCTTGAGGTTTTCCAGAGAGTCCAGGTCTCAAACTGGTAAGCTGATATCCTGTGTTTCCCAATGCCACACCACAACTAAGACCAGAGGAGGAACAAGGAAGGGAAGAGGATGGTTATTCCTCAGCTAGCACTGAGCAGTGACATCAATGAGATGTCATGTTAAAATGTGATGGCCAAGTTCTTGTTTGGAACAGTAAAAATAAGTATGAGAAAGGGCTAAGGGAGAAGATGTCTGTAGCTGTAATTCAGATAACTACAATGTTTTGGCATCACAGAAAACACCATTTCTGAAGCTGAACAAATAATAATAAAAATTTAAAAACAGAAACAAAGACCAAGAGAGTGAAAGAATTAACTCTTTTCCTGTCAGTTCTTTTGTCAGCTTTTTTTACATTATTGTTATTCAAGAAATGCTGAAAATATAAGTTGTTGTATGATCAGTTATGCATTTTTTAAGCAGGAATGATCAGTATGAACAAAAAGAGGAAAGCAGGCAAGGATTAGAGGTAGCAGATTAACGTTTTCTTGATAGGAAATTAAGGAATACACATAAATGCATTCTGTTTTACAGAGAATGGGATTAGTATGGCAGAGCTAAAAAGTGTGATTTTGTGGATCAGCACTTGACTTGGACTCCAGGTATCTGGATAGGTTCCCAGGTGTTATTCATAATGCTATAACAGACATAATTCTAGATTTGGCATGTCTTCTTTCATTAATCTGGGTTGCCTTTGTAGATGACAGAGGCTGACATTGTTGTGCTGGCATCCTACTTCTACATAATATTTCGTCAGAAGTCTCCTTAAGGAATGTAGATTCGTTAACTACAGAGATTCACCAGAATTCACTGTCCCTGTATACTAAATACATAGTATTCTACAAAAATGAAACACTAAGCTATAACTGCATGTAAAAGAACATCAGAGTTTGCAAATGAACTTAAGTACCCAAGATAAGTCAATTTCCTGAAGAAGCATCTGTTCTTGTATAAATTCTCATTTCTCTAAAGGTATTTATGACCGCTGTGTGGCTTGATGGTGACCTAGCAAACTGCACATGACTGCTTCCCTCCAGGGAAGATGTTCTGCTGAAAGAGGCAGAATAACTTAGGGAACAGAAGTGCAGAAGCAACTGAAGAACAAGGTGCTTACAATCAAATGCTGCATTGGGGCCCAAAGTAGCCTGACATAAGCCTTGACTAATGATTTATTCAGCCCTTCAGCATGCAGGTGTATCTGTTCTATCATCTAGAGGACATGCGAATCACTAACACATGCAAAGAAGGAGCTGATGTTACAAGATAATGGTAATGTGCACCTGTGATTTAGAAGGCAAATCAAGGCCTTGGAACAGTAGGCTACATTAATTATTATAAAACCTGTTTGACTCTAGAAATCAGGAGGCTTGCTGTATATAACACAATAGTTTAGTGCTTATGTTTTGATTTTATGGTTTATGCACAAGATAATTTTGCTGAAAACCATAAATGGGGTGATGTCTACAGAGTGGCTGACTGCTTGCCTTATCTTTCTTTGAGCTAGCATTTCAGATTTGGAAATGTCTAGCCTACTTACAGCAAAGTAAATTACTGACAATACTTCATGTTTTCATCCTTTCACTCCAAGATTAATTACTTTGCAGCCACTTCACAGAATTTTGGTTTACCTTACTTTGTATGAGAGTTTATTCACATATAAAGAGGAATGATGGACTGAGACTAGGAAATTGCTTTCATTTTCTTCCTACCACTAAAGAACCTACCTTCTCTATATCAGGCCATAAGGTCAATATCTAATTCAGGATCCTTTTTCTATAATCCTTGAGATGAGTAACTGTTGACTTCAGGCAAGATGGCCTCGTGATTTAATGTTTTTTTAATGTGAGAAAAAGCTAAGGAACTTGGCCCATGCTTAAAAGCAGTCACTGAAAAATGTACAGTACAGATTTTTTTTTTTTTTTCCTGAACATCTACTTGCTGCAAATTCCTGCATAACTCTTGGGACAGTTGCCACAGCTTTGACAGAGCTTTCTGGGCTAGTTCTTTTCAAGTGGCCGTGTTTGGGTATATCAGTAGTCAAAAAAAACAGATTAAAGAATGAGTTTACCATTCTGGATTATCCACACTGCTTAACTGCCCACAGCTGAAATGCTCTGGGCACAAAATTTTTAACTTCATACCCTACCTCTGTTGGGAAACCCAACTACATCTCAAAAAATCTGAGGGTGGAAGAGCTATCCCTAACCAGTTTTCCCTTTGGTCGAATGATCATTTGCTGCCATTTGTCCTCTCAGCCTGGAACTGACCTCTGATACCTTCTATTTAACATGTTAGACATAGCTTTTGAGTCCCCTTCTCTGGAACAGGCTCTGCAGGCTATTAAGTCTCAGATTTTTCTTTGTCTGAGAAGGTTCCCTTAGATATCACAGAAAAGCCGTAATCTCTCTGACCTTTAGTCCTTTTACAGGTATGAGACCTACCGAGTTCCCACAGTTTCAGAGCTGTGGGCACACAAGTTTTAGGTTCCTTCATGTAAAATGTACATTTATCTTTGTACAATAAAGAAAATAACTTATTCCTTCTTTAACAAAATATGATCATCCAGACAAAATAATAAACCCATCTGTATAGATCTATATTTTCCCCTCAATTTCTTCTTACCATCTTGAGAATTTGGGGAGGTGTAGGTATATTCTGTTGCATACGGCTTTTCTTTCAAATCGAGGTATACTCATGTTACTACTGCAATCAAATTTGTTTTTTTTCTCAAGTGGAACTTCTGTTAAGATGGACCTCTCTTTAGCAAACAGAACCCTTCCATTGCTTTTCTTTGCTGTTTTTTCTCCATCTCAGTGAATGCTGGTGAAATTATATTTATATATGTGTGTGTGTGTGTGTATAACTGAGAACCAACAACTTAAAAACCATGCTTTTTTCTGATGGATTTTCGACCCTGGATCTCTCTCTTTTTTCACACAGAAAGTTTTTCCCAGTTTGTGTTGCCTTCTCAACTATTGTTTCGCCACAGTCCAGTTCATCATGTTAATGGCTGATACCGCTTGTTCTGCAGCTTCATCTAGAAAAGCAGACTAATTTCTGTTAGAGAATTTGTCGGTTTGTGATGGACTTACTTAATACCCTTTGAGGCATTCAGTAATATAGTGATTTAGGAGTTAACTATCATTCTCCAGTGATGCACAAAAAGATGCCCCAAATTGTTCAAGTATCTATATTGCAATGTAAATTTGCCTGATTGTAGGAATGGAATGTGAAGCATTTACTACAGTATCATACGTGTCAGTTACTTGAAAAAGTCTGTCTTACTATAGCATGCATTTTAAGTCCACAAATTCCCCTCTACAAAGTCTTCCTTTATTTCCTCCTTACGGTCAATAAGCTACACATTAATGACACTATACATACTGACCAAATATTTAAAGAATTTCAAACTTCTTCTAACTGCCCTACAAAATGCTAATTTATTATACCTACTATACAGAAAGTTACTATTTCTATTTTAATATACAAAGCAGAGCGAAAAAAAGAGGATGTAAACTATAGCAAGAGACTACTCAGTAACATTTTAGTGGATACAAGCACACAGTGATCTGAACAGTGGCAGGAAAGCATTGTTTGCTGGGCACTCCTATGCCATTGGCCTTTCATAGAGATGGATCTATTTTGATCTCTAGCTCTTTGTCTTTGTGTGACCTTTGGCAAGTCACATTAGTTGGGTATGCAGCACCATAAAAATTAGTAAACTGTTGCTTTACTTCTTCTCTTGAGGTTTGTGAGACTTAATTAGTGAATTTTATAAATCTTTTCTAGACTCACAAATGGAAAGTGCTATGAGGACAAAGTTTTATTGTTACTATTCCTTTGGGAAAGGAGTTTCTTAGAGCTGTGGGAGATAATTAGTCACATTTTGCAGGCTGTGCTGCAGCTAAAAACACCATTAAAGTACTATCTTATATAATATGAACAATACTTGTTCTCACAAGGTTAGCAAAATCATATGTGGGTTCTGGATTTGGGACTTCGTCTATTCCTTCCCTTCCACAATTTGAAAACTGTTAAGATGTTAGGATTTGTTCCACTTCCTTTTATTTTTAAATAGTGATACATTTTCACTTCATTGCTAGAAAACTACTCACATTGAATGTTTAAGAAATATGTCTTGCCTAAAAATTCTGACGTGTTAAGGGTCACATTCCCCAGTTCCTTGCAATTGTTCACAGTTGTAGCCATAGAAACTAGAATCATTCTTCTCAAAATACTTGGAATAACCACAAACTATTTTCGCTAAGAAATCTTGTAATTTTAATAAACACACTTCTCTCATGTTTTTATTTTCCTGATGTCTCTATCTCCTTTATCAAACTTTGTGAATTTTCTTTCTTAATGTTTATATAAATTGCATGACAATTTCATTTTTTCAGATAGATCTCCTTAGTCAGAGAAAACCATCAGGTTATAGACAAAACCAGATATACCTTTCCTCTACTTCTTTGTCTTTAACTTTTTTTTTTTTTTTTAAAATATGACAAGCCTTTTCCAAAACTTGCTTGTCAATCCAGATCATACTCTATTTTTTCCTAAATGGTTATCCAGGTAGTTTACATCTTTCACTGCATCTAAGATCTATGTTTTGGAGAACTCCACTAACCGACCACAAAAAAATTTTATCCATGTGATTATTCTCATTCAGCAGCAACCTCAGTCACACTACCCATGTTCCTCTCCCATTTTATTACCACACACAGATTTTCAGCAGGTGTTGTTTCTTAGGTAACTTGAAGAAATCGCTTACATCAGTCATAAACTGTGCCATGTCTCCTTCTTCACTAGCCAAGCCTTCCTAGGCAAAGAGTACTAATTATGTTGCTGTTCTAGTCATGTGACTTCACCAAATTTCTGTTATGTCAACTAAGTCATATATGTGATCCCTTTAGTTATGATATGAGTAATCGTCTCACCTTTGGTTCACAAACCTTTTGCCTGGTTGATTAAAAAGATATAAAAATGTCATGACCTAATTCAAAGTTCTCAGCAAGTCAGCATGGAAAAGCTGACTGTTTCTATTCTTAATGAGACAGCTACGCCTTGGCAAGCTTGTGGAACTACATCCTGTGATGTAGAAAGGCACTACCTGGAAATACCACAAACACAATTAGGCCTCAACCTCCAGGTCATCCCTGCCTCCTTCAGAGCCTTGACCTTCAGCTGGGAAAACTGACAATAATGCTATCTATACCTTAAGGATCCAACTCTATCAGAATCTGCAGTGCCTCTGTAAATGGGAAGTATGGAGTAGTGGCCTGTGTGAAAGATACAAAGCACACTTTCAGTAACAGCTTGAACTTGGTCTCCCTGTACCTGTTGTGCTGTACAGACTAGCACTGAGAGCAACCTGGCATCCCTGAAGTTCGTTACTATTGCTCCTCAAAAGATCTGGGCATCCTGAAGGGTCTGGCCATGAGATAAAGAGCTTATATCTAGAGTCTTACTGACTTGGGACAGCATGCCATGGACTTACAAAAGTGTCTCCTGAGAAAAGAAACCACAGCAGCAAGGAATTCCTCTCACCTTCTTTCAGTTGTCCAAACCATAATTAAGAGACACATACAGAATTTTTTTATTAAATACTTAGCACTCCTAAGAAAGATCATAAAAAAGAAGGGCAAGTGCAAGACTATCTAAATGACGCTAATATGATAAATCCTAAACCAAGCCCAACTTATGTTGGCGGCATGAAGTATTTCAGCAGTTCCGATGTACTGAAGAGAGTTCACTTTCCTCTTGACATTTGTAGAGCATTATGCACAAAACCTCCATATCCTGCAAGGGGCCAACAGGACTCAGTCCTATCCATAGTCCATTCAATATTTACCTGCAGCTACATACCGAATATTCAGGAGTTGTCTTCTCACCTGAAGCAACTTATAGAAGGGAACATTTATACTCATTACATGTAATCTCATACCAGTACCATGACAGATAAGATGGGAAAATTAATTTCAACTTTTAGAGAACATAAGCTACAGAGATTCATGTATTGCAACATGTTCTCTCTCAAAAATAAATATGCCTCATACTTCTATAATAATAATAAATGTCCATTTGTGCAGTGGGTGCAAACAGTCAGTGGAAGCCAAAGTATAATGTCTTATGCTTCATTCCTGCAGTCCTACTAGATGATTCCCAGCAAGAAACCCTACAGTAAGTCATAGTTATAGATTATATAAAATCTTCTTTTTCCTTCTAGTAACATGGTTCTTTGAATATTAAAGGTTTGAAGATCTTTCAAACGATGGTAACAAAAAGCTTGCCAAACATTAACATCAACATATTTTCAAAAATAGAACAAAAATAGTGAACTACACACTCTAATTTATATACAGTTTATATTTTTCAGAGTAGAATAGTGTTTATTGAATTGAGTTGTTTTACTCATTTAATCACAGGAAGAATGGTCTCAACTCATTGCACAGAGCAAATGGACTATTATAGAGAGAAATACTCTAGACCTATGTGAAAAAGTGTATTCCTATCATTTTCCTTTCTCTTCTACTAAATATTCATTCATGCATCTCATCCTGGTGAGAGAAAACAAGCGGGAAGCAATTTGAAACACACTCATCCATCTCTTGTATAATCTTCTTTTTCTTGTTCTCTGCATACAAACAGTATTAAATTCCACCTGAACAAGGATCTGCGGAGCAACAAGATATAAATATCTAGTGCTCACCTGTGTTTGGAAATGCCTCACTCAAAAAGTGGCAGCACAGTTGTTTGCACATTTTGTGCTGACAGACGATATGGTACTTGCATCCTGAAAAGCATTATTTTGATAAGGCTGCACTTGACAACTCTTTATGTGGATAACCTTTTAAATGGGAAACAAGGTACTATGTCCTATCTTTTCCTAATTGCTTTATAATTGTCATCAAGTCCTGACAATTCCAGTTTACTTTTTAGCATTGTAAGACGGAAGTTAATTCTATACTTTTCTAGTTTGTTTGTTTGTTTTTCTCTAAAATGTGATTTTTTTTTGGTCACAACATTTGTATGAAATGATACTCAAAACCAATAAGCCAGTAATACTAAGAGGTGAGCAAATTTTGTTGTTTTTCATATTTCTTGATATTTTCATGATATTTCTTGGTATTTTCATGATATATGATATGGTTGTTTATCACGATAGTTCTCTTAACTTGATAGCATTAAATAGCAACAGCAGCTGCTGTTTGAGTTAGTGCTGGACAGTTTGTCTAATGCTTTACAATTTAGGCATGGCTTTTAAAATACTGTTTGCCTGTCTAAATTAATTAATATTATGATTATTTGCCATCATCATCAATACAGTTAATGTTAAGAATTGATGAAGACGGTTTATAGGTTTCCACTTTTCTTCTGGTGGAAAACTCCACTCAAAATAGTGCTGAAAACACTGAGGCAAGCCTGCTATACAGCACCCCTTGCAGTGTCACCCTCACTGTTGTAACTGATGGGCAACACTTGTTTGCAAAAATTCTTAATATATTCTTAATATATTCAAATGCCTGTAACTGTAAGAGACTCCATGCTGGCTCAATATACCTGCTACTGATAGTCATTGACAGTCATCATGACTTTCATGGGTTAGGCTTGCATTTTAGCAGTTGACTAAAACAAATCAGAACTGAAATATTGCACAGCAGCTTACCCATTTTGAAAAATATATTCCTGGGAAGGCATATCAAATTCTTTTTTCTTCTTTTGATTTTTTTTTTTTTTTTTTTAACTCTTTTATGAAACAGAGGCAGTCATGGCCATTGCTACATGCAGGGTATGTAGACAAGGCAGACCTGGTTTCAATTCTGTGATCCATTTTATCCAGAAAGATTGTGAACAAAAGTACCTCATCGTCAGTGAAGCATCACAGCTGCTAGACATAGGATAAATATCTTAGGGTTGATATCCCAATTTCTCCTGATGAAGATTTTATATTCTGGCTAAACCTGATTACACTGGGGCATGAGGTGGAGATATTCCAGAATGAATACCACTGAGTAGATTACTTGCCAAGTTTTGCAAAACTTGAAATCAAATGTATTAAATTTGTCTCCCACAGATGAGCCCAGTGCTTTAACAGGGTTTCACTTTACATTTTGTTATTCTCTGGCTTGTACATTTTAAATTTAATTTCCATTCTGATCTATATTTTTCATTGCAAAACCCTGTAATTGTTTATGAACTGAAAAAGTCGTTTCCTCTCCCAGTAAACCTGGTTACTAAGAAGGAAGCCTTAATCTCTTTGAAATAGAGACTTTTGTGCTGCTAAACACAATTGAATAATAAAATATAGTGGTAATCATTTATTTAGATTAAATGGCACTAAAGATTTTCCAGAAATTTCTGTACAAACTGCAAGGAAAGTAGCTTTTAAGCTGATGCCCTAAATTTTATGAACAGAATGGAGAGATACTTGTCTAAAACAAGGAGCTGTAAAAGCCGTCTGAAAGAACACAAAACCTTTTAACATAAAAAATAAGAAATTCCAGAGAGAGGAATAGACTATTATTCTCAGTGTAAGAGATCCACTGGTGCATCTGGATAGAGGTGTCTGACTCTGGCTTGGGATGGAGCCCTTAACTGTCCTCTGCACAACAGTGCTGAATCAGCAAGAAACAGATCCCTGTCTTTTATTCATTACGAAAGATACAAACTGCTTTTTCTACTATAGGGGCACAAGAACTCCAGTCTATCACCCCTGACAGGGATGCCCTACACATTCAGGATGAAGCTATCTCAATCTCTGCTGCTACAGATGCTCCAGCTGCCATGGGATATTCCATGATCACTGGAAGGGTAGAGAAAGACTTGCTTAGTCACTGGGGATCACTCCGGGGAGGAGCAAGACCAGGGAAAAATTCATTTCCAGTCTGTCTTTTAACAATTATATCACTACGGCTTTAATTTCCTGCTTCATTTCAAGCCGGTGTCGTATCTATCTGGGAGGCAAGTCCTGAATTCTTCCAGCGCAGGCTCCGCAGGCAAGGGAACACCTCCCCGGAGAGTCCTTCTGGGGCTGTGATGTGAGTGAATTATATCACCGCTCATTTTCACAGTGTGGATCATCGACTGCACAAACTTAGGCACTAGGGGAACATCTAATAGAAAGTATATGCACCCAGAGCCTAAGTATGCAGAAGTTTAGGAAAAGACAAACCTGGGATTTTGAGGTTTATTTTTTTTTATATGGGGTAGCCACACACTATTATGAAATGAACACTAAAGTACTTCACATTTCTTCCTCGGTTTAAAAAAAATCAAAAATTTTAATTGTATGAAGATACGTGCTGTCCACATAGGAATAAACAAACAAAGAAAAAAAGCAAAGCAACTTCTTTTAGGTGAAAAAATCCAGCTCATTCAATGTAGCACCCATATCAAAAATCAATACTTAAAAATAGACTTGGCAAAAACAAATTAACAGTCCAAGTGACTTGAACTTGCTCTGCAAGTTTTTATTCTGCTGTTTTTAACACTTAAGATATCAGATGACTGTTATAATACTAAGAGGTGCAGTTTTATGGGTTTTTTTGTTTATGACATCTTAGCACAACTTGTTAGCACAGCTTTCAAGGTGAATCTCAACATAAAGTTTTCCATGTATGTTTCCATATATATTTTGACTATGATAAAAGATGCTTTCCGTTCAAAGATGGATTAAAAGATATATGGCACTTGTAAGACTTGTTTCAAATATCAACAAAGGAAAATCACATCTGATCACTCAGGCATGACTTTATATTCCTTACTGGTATAGAGATATGAAATTTACATTTTTGGTGTATTTTATCTACTCTTCTTTATTTTTTTCTTTTCTTTTTCTTTTTCTTTTTTTTTTTTCCCCACGAAGTACTTCAGATGCTTTTTTTTTTTCCTGCAGTTTACTAACTGATAGCTGCATTCCAAACAGATGTAAGAAGGTGATCAAACCAATATATCATAACACAATTTTCTAAGACTGACTGATTCAAAAAGGGTGCTGACTAAGACTGCCAGAAAACAACGGATGTTCAACATTATTCAGAATGTTAATGTGAATTTTGCCTTCTGTCCCCTTAGCGTTAATTAAAATTAGAACAGAACCCTTCATCCTCTTCATTATTACAGCTTAAACATCTTCTGACTGACATCTCAGTTGACTTATTTTCCTTCTTAACTTTCACACATATGCCAGCCTGGCCACAAATCTAGACGGTATTTTTTCTTCACATTATTTGCAAGTCTAAACAGTGTTGGTGGATAGAAGGAACTGAGAATCTCCTCTACTTCCAAGGACAAGCATTTCCTTCATTCATTTCTTATGCACTGGAGAACTCAGACCTTTGTGAAAAGCAAAAAGTAGATGTATATATCACCTAAATGGTTATAGAAGTAATGGCAACCGAGCATAAAAACAAAAGTGCCAGTTTTGATGTTAAAAATATATGGTAAATTGATAATACCATTAACTAGGCAGCATTAAGTGCTCTCTCTTATTCAAGACGTATTTAGAAGTATAGAAACATCATATTCTATAATGTATTTCCTTTCCAAAATCTGCTCCTCAGCAGAATCACGTCATGTACCTGTTATAAGTTCTATGATGGAATTCAGCCAATATGCAACATGCTAGAAGGATTCCTTACATCATTTAATTCCCACTTAATGACTAGAAATACAGCCGAGAGGAAGGCTATCCATCAGATGTTTGCCTTTGATTCTGAGGACTTTTCTAGACCAGGCCCAGTGCAGATTTCAGCTTCCAGGACTTTTAAAATAAATGCTATTGTGAACTTCCTTTGCACTATGAAAATGTGCCATTTAGTTAAAAATATTATATCGGTTTCTTCTTTTTCTTTAAGAGAGAAGAGGCCAGCAGTTATAAGAATATGTCTTTAGGTTCATATGTTCCCTCTCTCTCTCCAGTCTGCTCTCTCATACCGTCTCCCCAAATGCTAGGACAACTCTTAAAGTGAAAACAGTAAATTGCCTGGTCTTTGATACAGCTTTATAACAGAAACTAAGGCCTTAATACTTTTGGAAAGATAGTAAAAGTTGTACTTAAGACAAGCCATTCATTCATTTCACATTGGCCACCGGAAAATAAAAAGCCATAGTCACCAATTAAATGTCTGGGAACAAGATAGTGGTCACAACATGAATTAATAAATGCTGAGGTATATAACTCCAGAAAAGCTCATTTTTATCACAAGAATAACATGGCAAGATCTTCATAGATCTTCCTCCCTTTCTTTTGTGTTGTGGGATGATTAATGGATTAGGTGTGTTTGTGTGTTTGCCTTCTCCCATGTCTGGGATTCCCAGCACAGACAAATGCCTCCCTGCTTCTGTATCACCACAACATTTATTCATTTTCTAAAAGTACTAACAAGTACAAAGAGGAAAAATAATTTTTAATTTATATTCTTTATCCTTTCTGAGGATATTTCTCTCTTTTCACATTCTCTAGTAAAACAAATGTTCTTTCTGTAAAATAAAACAAAACAAAACAAATCCTTTGGGTTTTCATTTAGGATATTTTTTCATCTGTAGCTTTTGTAATTTTAAAGCCTTAGCATAGTGACTGCAGTTAAGTGAAATCTTCAAGCCCCGCAGCAACAGCTTGAGAGAAACAACAAAACTGGCACTCATAGAAGTTATGCACATATTCCTTCAATTAGCAGTGAGATACTTATCCTTATAAGGGACATTGTCATTGTAGAGCTTCCCTGCCTCCTCATCTGTTTTCACAGCTACCCTGAATACATTTGAAACTGAATAATGGTAAAAATCTAAGCAGCTGTCAGCTTGCAGAGTCTCCAGCCTCTGCATATGTGCTACCTCTCTGCCAAGGCCATGCCTAAATGCCAGTTATAACAAGGAGGACATACATATTGTGTTATATGTTGCTTCTAATTTTCCCAATTATTGTGGCTAGCACTATTGATTCTTCCATCAAAACGAACAAATTGGTCAGGACAAAACACTGGAAAAATCTTTTTCTCATTATAAACATCCTCTAAACAACGCCTCCATTAGGAATAATCACAATGTTATTATCGTTGCTGCATATTCAACATCCCAACTGATGAAAAAACCTCACCATCTTTTCCTTACAATTAGTGCTTTATTGTCTGCTTGCTCACACCAATTTTAAGCTCTTCAAAATCTGCAATTTTTTTGTTGTTGTTTCTTAGTGTTCAGAGCCTGAGTTTGAAATTGGCAGTCTCTATATGTACAAATCCCTCCCAGAAATTTTCAAAAATAAGAACAAGTAGGGCCCAAAATCAGAGAAAAAAAAAATCCAGGAAATACATATTCATGTTATTCATATGACTGAGGTAACCAGTGTACACCTAAGAGTTGTCAAAAATTTCTTTTCCTAGTGTACTATTCCTAGTCTGTTATTTCTGCAACATACCACATACCACCAATGTGTACCTACTCTAGCATTGCAACTTACAGCTCAGGTGTGGCAGCTGCATCTAATGTTTCCCATTACTCTTTCTTGATCATATTTGCCTTTTTCCCCCCAGTCTTTCCAGACATTCTGATCATCTGTCAATGTCTTCCAAAATGATAGTATTTTAATAATAGCTTGGTGTTTGGAATTGAATGCAACAGAAATGAAATCTGTACAGCTAAAAGAAAGGAACAACAGATCCAGAGACAGAACCAACATAGAAGGATGTACATATATTGCATTAAGCTGAAAACAAACTAAACAAACAAACAAAAACCCACATCAAAACCAACCAAACAAAAACCAACCAACTAACACACTGAAAAAAAGAAAACTGTAAAATTCAGTTGAAAACCATATAGTCCTCAAGTCTCTTTGTATTATACAATGATTCCTGATTAATGGAGTTAAAAGCCTCAGTAATCATGACATAGATGAGAATTAAAACACTGATTATATAAATATATTTCAAAGGGAAATTAGGCATCTAGAGTGACTATGACAGTTGCAGGAATATATTTTGCTGGCTTCTACTGAAAAGATGAAACTCATGATAGTTCTTAGTTGTTAAAGAGATGAAGATAAACGTAGACACTTTTTTTCAAGTACTTTATTGCATGTAGAAATCTATGTCATCAGTAGTCTAATTAAATGTAATTCCTCTCTCTGTCTACATCACTTTCAGAACTGAGGCCAAGGAGGGAAGCATTGTCGCTTTACAGACTATAGGTAGTATCATTAGTTTCCTGAAACAAATAAACAAAATGGCCTGTATTTACTTTCTGCCTAAATTCCTCTGAGGCAGTTTCAAGTGGTGATTTTCAATGCTATACCGTTGCTATTTTTCCATGCTGGTCTTTACACGTGGATTACAAGACTTTAGCTGACCTTCTGGTGTGAGGCTGTGATCAATTAACATGTACGGAAGTTGTTGCTTGAAGAACAAAAGCAATTCAACTAGGCAGGATTTAGCCCTGTACTCTTCACTTTTTACAATTTTTTGTCAGAAAACAGATTTTCAAACAGTTTAACCAGCAAGGCCATACCAGCTTGGTAAAAGCGCTAAAACTAAGAGGGTAAGTGAACTCTACTCTTCGTAGAATACAGTTTCATAAATTTTGTGGAGGTTGGTGTAATCTGGACACAGGGGCATTAGAAATACTTAGATGGATACTGTCATTTGATGTATGCGTGAACAGCTGCTACATTTCAGCAGTGAACTAAATTACCTCTGAGTACTTTTCACACAGGCATGCTGAGGCTCTAAGCACATTTAGGATCCTCCATCATGAAATGTCCTATATAAATGTAATTTTATACTAATATCTAGACATTATCAAAGTTATTCCACAAACTGCAAAGTGACACATGAAACAGAGTAAGAAATATGTGTATCACATAGCCATTTGCACACAGGTTGTTTATGACAAATATTTTATGTAATATACTTCATCCAAGAAAGAAAGAGTTGATTTGTATACATAAAAGCAGACCCGTATCTGCACACACTGCAAACACTGACACTGAAACACAGGTAGATTGGAAATAACTACATGATGAATTAAACTATCTAACAGGCCCATTTCACCTGTAAATTAATTTAATATGAGTTAAGTAGCACAGTACTGTGGAATAATACTGTCTTATCTTTAAGTCTCCAGTTGATTTTCAAACAGTTAATTCTGAGGGTGGCAAAGGGAAGCAAAATCAGCAGAAACACTGTTTTATTTGTGTATGCAGTGAGAATTTTTCAAATGGGCCTTCTGGAATCAACCTGGTTTTGTTTTCTAGTTTGGTCCTACCATCCAGATTACAGAATCACAGAATCACAGAATGTTAGGGATTGGAAGGGACCTCAAAAGATCATCTCGTCCAATCCCCCCGCCGGAGCAGGGACACCCAGATGAGGTTACACAGGAAGGTGTCCAGGCAGGTTTTGAATGTCTCCAGAGAAGGAGACTCCACAACCTCCCTGGGCAGCCTGTTCCATTGCTCTGTCACCCTCACTGAGAAGTTGTGTTCCAGTTTACACCCATTGCCCCCTGTCCTATCATTGGTTGTCACCAAGAAGAGCCTGGCTCCGTCCTCATGACACTCACCCTTTACATATTTATAAGGGAAGTGATGCCCAGTTGATGCCCAGTTGGAAAACTGTGGTGAAAACTCACCACCTTGTTTCAGCAAGAAACTGGATTGGACATGTCAAGGCACGACCCATGATATGCATCAAGAGCTTTCCCAGCTGGTTTCCTCCTACATGTGCGGATCTAGCCTAGACAAAAGCCCTTCTCTTCTGTGGCACGAGTCCCATGTGCCAGACCAAGAAGAAGACATAAACTTGTACTGCCCATTAGCTAGTTGTCAGTTTTGTTCAGCCTTGACCTGGCTTTCAGAGAGACAAATAAGTCTGTAAATGCTAAACAACCTAACAAATTGCAATAGTTTGCCTCATCTTTTTTCTCTAGACTTTAGATAAAGGCAACTGCAGTATTCAAATGTCAAGATGTTTGTTGTTATTAAGGAGGCCAAAAATAGATCTTTTAAGAATGTGAAAAATGAGGACAGCAGAATTTAATAGGATCTCCGATGACCTGAAAAAGCCCATTTACAGTTCTTTTGCTGTGTACTAGAACAAGTCAAAATAAAGCTAATTTATCTCCAAAACAGCAAATTGCTCTTTAGTAAATGGCCCACGAGGGGGGAATAAAAACATTAGAGAATCTTTGACATGGTAAATAATTAAGATACTGGTCAAAATCTTGATGGAATGTCCCTATTGTCTGCAAATTACAAGACCCCCACGGTACTCCCGCAGAAAAGGAAATGTACAATAACCGAGGAAATTACTCAAGTGGCAATTCCAACACAATAACATTAAATATTAAATAATAGTAATCCACAAAGGAAGGGAACTTTATATCATGATCTAATTTATGCCCTGTATCACGGGGACTTATACATGTTCATGGTTTGACTGATAAATTCAAATAAAAAAAAAACAACAGTGCAATAATCTAAAACACAAAGTACATTAACAGGTCACGTATATGGTAAAAACCTCTTAAATTGACAAATTAAGCCATAAAATACAAAATTATGTACCAAAATTAAGTATTCTACAAGCCATTGTCTAACAAATAGAATCATAAAATCATTTTGGTTGGAAAAGACCCTTAAGATCATTGAGTCCAACCATAACCTAAACTATGTCCCTAAGAACATTATCTATACATCTTTTAAACACCTCCAGGGATGCTGACTCAACCACTTTCCTGGGTGCCTTTTTCTACTGCTTCACAACCCTTTCTGCGAATAATTTTTTCCTAATATCCGATCTAAACCTTCCCTGGTGCAACTTGAGGCTATTTCCTCTCGTCCTATCACTTGCTACTTGGGAGAACAGACCAACACCCTCCACACTACAACCTCCTTTGTGGTAGTTGCAGACAGTGATAAGGTCTCCCCTCAGCCTCCTTTTCTCCAGGCTGAACAGCCCCAGTTCCCTCAGCTGCTCCTCATCAGGCTTGTGCTCCAGACCCCTCACCAGCCTTGTCACCCTCCTTTGAACTCTCTCCAGCACCTCAATGTCTTTCTTGTAGTGAGGGCCCCAAACTGAACACAGGATTTGAGGTGGGGCCTCACCAGCACCAAGTACAGTGGCACAATCACTTCTCTGGTCCTGCTGGCCACACTATTCCTGATACAAGCCAGGATGCTGTTGGCCTTTTTGGCCACCTGGGCACACTGCTGGCTCGTGTTCAGCCACTGCTGATCAACTCCCCCAGATCCCTTTCTGCCAGGCAGCTTCCCAGCCACTCTTCCCTGAGCCTGTAGCGCTGCTTGGGTTTGTGAACTAAGTGCAGGACCCGGCATTTGACCTTATCCAACCTCATACAATTGGCCTCAGCCCAACAATCCAGCTGGTCCAGATAATACTCAACATTTTCCCTTCTTTTTATGGAATTTTAAAGACAGTAGACGCATACCAAAATATTTTTATTTCATTGAGCTACAGTAACTTCTGAGTGAAAGCAATTTTGACTCCCAAAGCACTACAATGATTTTCACCAAACCCACCTTTTCTTTCAATAATCCAAGACCTATGCTGCTCTAATTCAGCCAAATAACATCTCCCTCCCAACTGTAACATTAAAGTACCCAGTCCTCCATATAAAATGCCAATGTTGTTCCCCTGAGCTCTGCTTATTTTTATTGGGGATTAGCTAGATTTGAAATTAATCATAAACACAGAATCAATGAAAATCACGTCATAAAAAGCAAGTTAACATATATTAGACCAGAAGAGAAGCAGATTTTCAGAATGCTAGTTGCCCTACATTGCAAATGCAAAAAAAATATTTTTGAGTTTTCTTAAAAAGCAAATAAATATAGCAGAGTATAATCAACTTTATTAGGTTAGCTTGTATCAAAATGGAATCTCAAAATAATCTTACTACTGCACCAGTTCCAGCCAATTATATTTTTCCATTTTTTCTCATTTCCACAATCATTACACTCACATAACAGTTCTGCACACCTACAAACAGATAAGATAGATTATGAATGAAGCAATTAATTGAGAGACCTTAGACTAACTTTATATATTGAAACAACATGATGTATTTATACCTACACAGAGCAGATGGGGGTTGAAAAGTGTTTATACATCGATCTGTATCTATACCTACATCTCTATCTACAACTACATCTACATCATCATCATAATCTACATCCACATCATCATCATCTACATCTACAAATCTGCCAGTACATTGCAGCACTACTAATATTTCAGGTTTGAGCAGCTGCTAAATGTCCACTTTATACCAAAGTGCATGGTGATCTTGTGTGAACAAGTATTGCTCTGTGACTGACTTAAAGCTGGAGACTTTTTGACCACTTTAAAATAAACTATGCTTGAATATTGGTCACAAATCATGAGAAACTACTATGATCAGCAGGCCTTGGCTTATATAAGATCTACAGATGAGCATATATTTGTGCTGTCCTAATTCTTTTCAGATCATGGCAGTGTACTCGGCACTATAAAAAAGTAGAGCTGAAAAGATCTCAGTTAAAAGTCATGCAAAATTCAGATATGGAAGGGCATCCCTTACATGTGCTGGCTAATCTTAACACAAATTCAGGGTGAAGTTTGATGAACAAGCATTATGATTTTAGAGGAATAGAAAGGTGTTGTCTTAGAGAAATCAATAATACAACAATGCCCCTTTGGCATACTGGAATTGATGGACTTGACAGAAACACTTAGCAGCAGCGGGCTGGAATAAGAGCCAAAGCATCAGAACAGGAAAACAGTTTGAAGTAGAGGAAAAATAGTGATCAGTATAAAAATAGAATGAGGAGAAATCAGTGATATAGACTGGTATGCTCATTGTTTGAAGAAAGTAAACCAGAAGCTTCATTTTTCTTAAATATGTCCATACAACACCAAAATGACCTGACAACCCAAATCACATATTTAAACTAGTTTAGGACAATAATCTCACATGACTTTCAGAGAAAAAAAGGACTAATGAACAAGTGCAAGAATATCCGTCTGACCCTCTAAATCTGTCTCTGCTCTTGCAGGATTTTCTGGTTGAAACATTATACAGTTCTCACAAAGCAACATCATTTACAGACTGCGAACAAACTTGAATCTATTTGTGCAAGAGAGATGAGATCTATTTGTATGTGTTTGCACATCTGTATGTGGCACACAGAGGCTTCTAAATTACCTGTCATGTAGCTTTGTACCTGGTATGGAATTACGACAGGCACCAGGACAGGCTGCAGTCAACTGGCTGGAAAGTAACTTGGCAGAAAAGGACTCTGAAGTCCTGGTGGGTGATAAATTGACCATGAGCCAGCTATGTGCCCTCATGGCAAAGAAGGCCAATGGTATCCTGGGCTGCATTAGGCAGAAAATTGCCAGCAGGTCAAGGGAGGAGATCCTTCCAGTCTGCTCAGCTCTAGTGAGATGCACATGGAAAACCATGCCCAGTTCTGGTCTTCCCAGTACAAGAGAGACAAAGACAGAGAGAAGTGACTTCAGAGAAAAAACACAGAGGTGATTAAGGGCTTGGAGTAGCTCTTTGATTTAGTGTGATGGAGAGGCTGAGAGAGCTGGCACTGCTCAGCTTGGAAAAGAGAAGCTGAAAAAGAAACCTTATTAGTATCCACATCCATCTCATCAGAAAAGATGAAGCCAGACTTATCAAAGGTGCAGAGTGATACAAAGAGAGACAACAGACCCAAATGCCAGAATCTGTAAGATAAAATTTCACGTGGTCTTTTGCTACTATGTCAAAATATGGGAATACTTTCAGTATTTATCATTAATCATCACTGATATAACAGTTATGATAGTGCTTTATGTAGTTTTTAGTACACTCTAAGAGAAAAGAACACTTACAGCAGAAGTGGAACTCAAAGTAAACTTATTATTTATTTATCTTGACTCCTGAGAAAAAAAAATTATTTGCACTATCAAGCACATTTATTTTAGCAGAACTCATATAGTCTGCTGAGGTTATTACGGTCCATCATCTGACTACAATCCATAACATATTCTTAATTTTGTATAAATACTTTCAAAGAAAGCTTTTAGGTCTACTGTTGTGGGTTTTTTTAAAAAAGCACAATCAGAAATTATCAAGTACAGAGGGGCTGAATTAAAAATCCAAGCTGCCCTTAAGACTAGGAATAATATATTAATTAAAGACCAAACCATTTATACTTTTTCTGCAGCAAGAGGTTATTAAGTTAAGGTGTTATGACACTGTATAATAATGTCACAATATTGATACTTTCATCTCTTTTTGAAGGGTGATCATGTCATTAAAAAGGATAGGAAACACATCACACTGAATCAACCACATAAATCTGTGTAACGTGATTACTTTGTAACACTGAGCTGCAAAAGCTGTCTTATGGAAGGTACAATGAGTCCATTACAAGGGAGAGAGCTCAACTATTATTTTCACATATTTGAAATACTTGCATATCTGTGAAATATGAAGATTTATTTGAAACTTACTAAAATTTGAAAACATACACAAAATATACCACAAAGCTCCCAAGAAAAGCAAACTAAATCATATGCACACAAATACACATATAAATTCTAGCTAAAAATTATTAATGAAAATTATACCTAAAAGATACATGGCACATTGAAATGCACTTCTTTCCTTATAAAATAGGCTGCAGAAAAAATTGGCTACATTATTAGCAGTTGTACTCTGTGATTAATATCAGTAATCTATAGATACAGAATTTATTTGTCTTCCTGTTCCTCTGGCTAAAAAAGGTCCAGAACATCAACATACATTTTTATCATCTCTTCTGAAAAAGCCTAAGAACAATGTAGATATTTGTATAAATTGAATTTTTTTCTTCTTTCTGAAGTCTGCTGAACAAGTAGAAAATAAATGTAAATGAGGAAGGAAAACAGCCAGGGTTCCTCTGGGTTCCACTGGGAATGTAAAGAACATGCTGCTGGTGATATTTTTGCTGTTGTATTTAGTGCCAAAAAATCTCTAAGGAATTTTTGTTTCACAAAAGCAAACTGTTGCAAACCTCAGTTAATGCACTCTGAATAATAGCACTTCTAAATACATACAAGGTTTCTTTCTACTTACTCAAACTGACCCAAAAGCAAGACAGGGTAAAATAACCACTGCATACATTAGAAAATGCATAACTACAAACCTTAGTTTGTAGAATTACTAAGCTTTTTAGTATTCTACTTTACTGTCTGTACAAGGTATTTTACAAACATTGAAGCAAACAAGTCAAATGCGTAGACTAATGCAATGGCTAACACAGCAGTATTAGGAAGCATGTTTTTTTCTAATAATGACATGGTAAGAAAATGAATGAAAAAAAAGAAGACAAGGGAGAAAGAGTGAGAAAGAGAGAAGGAAATGGTAAAAGGTTGCTACACCTAATATATCACATATGTAAGGGTCAACTAACAAAAAGAAAAAAGGTTTTCTCCCTTCGCTCAGCAGAAGTAATTTCTCTCTAACTAGCGAACTTAGTGTCCAAAATCTGCTGACTTCTCTGAGAGGCCCAGAGAAATAAATTAATATCCACGGAAGAAAAAGACATGAGGCAGAAGGAAAATTAAACCGTAGAAAAAGAGGTCTACTGCATGTATTCTTCTGTTAAGGAAAACAACTTTGGCACTGCTTCTTGGCAAATCCACTAGTGCCTACATTATGGGTTTTTTTGTTTGTTTGGTTGGGTTTTTTTAAGTCTTTAGCTGTTTTAACCCTCTCCAGTACTGATTAATGAATTCACAGAATGGTTAAGGTTGGAAGGGACCTCCAGAGGTCATCTGGTTCAACCCCTATACTGCCCAGGACAATGTCCAGAGAGCTTTTGAATATCTCCAAGGACAGAGACTCCACAACCTCCCTGGGCAACCCGTGCCAGTGCTCGGTCACCCTCATAGCAAAACTGTATTTTCTGATGTTCAAAGGGAACCTCCTGTGTTTCAATTCATGCCCATTGTCTTTGTTCCTGTCACTGGGCACCACTGAAGAAAGCCTGGGTCTGTCCTCCTTGCAACCTCCCTTCAGGCATTTATAGACATTGATAGGATTCCCCTTGAACCTTCTCTTCTCCAGGCTGAACAGTCCCAGCTCTCTCAGCTTTTCTTCATGGAAGAGATACTCCGCTTCATGGCCCTTCATTGGAGTCCCTTCAGTTTGTCCATGTCTCTCTTGCACTGGGAACCCAGAACTGGAAACAGCATTGCAGGTGTTGCCTCACCAGTGTTTAGCAGAGGGAAGGATCACCTCCCTCAATCTGCTGGCAATGCTTTGCCTGCCTAGTGCAGTTCAGGTTACCACTGGCATTCTTTGTGGCAAGGGCCCATTGCTGGTTCGTGTTCAACCTGGTGTCTACCAAGATTCCAATGTCCTTTTCTGCCAAGCTGATTTCCAGATGGGTGGCCCTCATCATCTGTCAGTGCCTGGCATTGTTCCTCCCTGGTTGTAGGTCTTTGCATTTCTCTTTGTTGAACTTCATGAGGTTCCTGTCAGCCCATTTCTCCAGAGTGCTAAGGACCCTCTAGATGGCAAGATGACCCTCTCAAGCCACTCCTCTTGGTTTTGTGTCATCAACAAACTTACTATCCCATTGCCCAAACCATTAGTGAAGATATAAAACGGGTCTGAACCCAGTCTTGACCCCTGGGGTACATCAATAGTTACTGGCCTCCAACTAGATATTGTGTTGCTGACTACCACCCTCTGAGCCTGGCCATTCTGCAAGTTTTCGATCCATCTCACTGTCTGTTCCTTCCAGCCCATACATCAACAGCTTGGCTATGAGAAACTTACAGGGATGGTGTAGACAGCCTCACTGAAGTCAAGGTAAACAATATCCACTGTTTTCTCCTTGTCTACCAAGCCAGTAGAAGGTTGCTAAGATTTCATCATTGAAGGTTGTCAGGTTGTTCAACCATGCCTTCCCCTTGGTGAATCCATGCTTACTACTCCCAAACACCATCATGTCCTTCATGTGCCTGGAAATGGTTTCAGGATCAGCTGTTTAATCCCCTACTCAGGAATCAAGGTGGGACTCACTAGCCTGTAGTTCCCTGAGTATTTCTCGTGCTTTTTGAAGATAGCAGTGATATTTGCTTTCCTCTAGACCCAAGACACCTCTCCCAATCACCATGATTGTTTAAACATCCTCTCTGGGCCTTGAATTTCTGAAGGCTAGTCTTACTAGTAAAGACTGAGACAAGGAAGGCATTCAGCTTCTGATTTTGGGGAATTCTGTCAGAGGAATTAGACTTCTAAGATTATAGTTATATAAAAAAAATCCTATCAATAATAATCTCAATCTGGATCTGATACTTCTTCACCTGCTATTAGTTGCTCCTGCATTAGAAATACTGGCCATATAGGCTAATGCCTGGAATAAGGCCATCTCACTTTATTTTTCTAATTCACATTTCTTATTTAAATGACTAAATACTATACACACCCTTGACAGCGGGCAAAGAGAGACAGATCACCACAGGATAATGTTGACATCTAAATTCGAGTTGAAGAACTTTTTTTCTTTTTTTGACAATACAGCAGTCAAAGACAACTTTGCTTTTCCTTTTAAACTCTTCACTTAATTCCTAAAATCTGGTTGAAGAACTCCACTCCTGTAAATATACCTAATTTATCAGCTTTTGCTTAGGCTGTCACACAGTTATGCTGCTTACTGTGAGAATGCACACTTACAGAGATGATGTGAAAAGGAATGCAAGAATTAATGGAATGGCAAGAAGAAATAAACCCAAGAAACAAGGTGAAACACCAGTTGGAAACTATACATCCACTAACATCCCACACCTCCACTTTCCCTAAATATTCTCAATAACTGTGAAGTAACAGTGGGAATGGCAGTCTCTTATAATACACTGGTAGATGATTTAATTTGATGACTTATCAAAGAAAAGTAAATCACGTTTGATCTATCCAATTAGTCCCGTGAAACTTTGGTATGCAGAAATTTGTGATGATGTTATTGCCTTATCTCCTGAAACACTGTAAATGCTGTCATTATTCTTGAACAAGGAAACATGGTTACAATATCTGAAAAAGTATCAAGAGAAATGCAGAAATATTTTTTAGCAGGTGTCTATCCAAGATGGTAATTCTAATTGTACTTTTGTTAAGCATTATTTAAATTCTGTCTGGCAGAGATATGCTGAATTAATTCTGTTTTGTTTGTTTTTGTGGGGTTTTTTTTTGTTTGCTTGTNTTCTCCTTGTTTTGTCTGGAAAATAAATGTCAGTTGAGGATAATATTATTTATCTAAACCTTGAAAATTGAATAAAATAGAAATATCAGTGCATGAAATATGCATTTCTAGGCAGTTGCAGGTACAAAAGGTTGTGCTAACAGAAGTGTTACAAGACTCTTTCATTGGAATAGATGAGAAAACCTAGAAAAGTGCTCTTGGGGTTTTAACAGTTCCATCACATGAGAAAGTTTGCACTTCACAATTAAGAATTGTTTGCTTTTGAGTAACTGGTTCTGAATGTTCCATTTTATGCAGGACAAGACTGAGACAACCACGAAAAGGAGAGGTATGTAAAAGATTACTCACTGTAAGAACTACACTGTATTGTAAGAACACTAATAAGAAATATTAATAAGGGTTTGGGGCCAGGAAACACACAAACGTCCACACACTAAATGAAATAATGTAATCAGAGAATAGATTTAAACTGAAGTCAAAGCAAGGACTACAGCCAGCTTGACAGTTGCTAGTTCTACCTACTAGCTACGGATAATTAAAAAAAAGAAAGAGTTTAAGTATGCACATATCCCTTAAACTTACCAAGACCCTTTTTTTTTTTGGAAAGGCTATTTTCATAATAGGCGAATGATTGGAATATAGGAAATTTAGTATCTTATATATGTGATCAGATTATAGTTACCTTGTAGATTAGTCATACAGGTTGGAAACAATCAATGGATCAAAATAGGCACCAATCAGGCTTCCAGCCTGGATCCTAAAACAGTCTCTCAGGAGTGTAATTTTTGTCTTTGTTGATGATACACAAAGGACAGACTCCTAATTTAATGTGTCTGAATTGGATGCCTACTACAGGTAGTAAAAATATGCCCACTAATTTCCAAAATTCTTGAAAAGAAGGATGATATGCAAAGCAAATATATGTGTACCAGTTTTATGAAGCAACTAATATTTTAGCAGATTGGCATCCTTTCTAGAAAAAATCATGCTTTTAAACATCACAACTCAAAAACCTAATTGTTCTTCATCTTAATTAGAAAGCAAATAAAAATAAATCCTACAGGTCTCAGAATTATTTCTGAATAGGATTTCTTTTTGGAAGGTAAATTGATTTTGTTTGGTAGTCTGCAGTCAAACATAGCAAAGATACAGTTTTACAAGTTACCTACAAAACACCTTTTAGAAATTATATCTCTATATTTCCACAGATGAGATAATTAGAATTTTGTAGTATGATGATTAACTGAGAATATACTAGTATAAATCTTTCCTTAGTGTTTTGAAAAATCTACATTTCCAAATGACCTGTTTGGATTTTTACTTTGTATCTACTATGAATTCAGGCAAGTACCAAAGGACCAACTCTCTAGCAATACTCTATGTCTTTAATTTCATTAAAGCAAATTCAGTGCAAAGTACTTTACTTTTAAGACAGCAGTGTGTTGTAGATTTCATTTTAAGTGTTTGGAATGTATGATCCAATGAAATTAACACAATGTACTGCTATTAGATTTCCTTGCTGAATCTCACTTGCTAGTGGAAGGAAGAAAAATAAATCAGTCAGAGTTTTAAAAAGCTCAGGAAAAGTCAACAGAAATTAGATTCATAGAATCGTTTAGGTTGGAGAAGACCTCTAAGATCATCAAGTCCAACCATTAACCTAGAACTGCCAAGTCAGTGATTGGGCACAAATCTATTATGAGGATGAATGATCTTACAGAAATCTACACTAATGCGTTTGTATAAGATAGATGGATTTGATTTAATCTTGCAAAAGAAGAACACTGTGTAACTGACATGCTTGACTTATGAATCTTGACTCACTCTATCACCAATGGAAAGAGACTGAGTGATATTCACAAGGCTATTAGGCTCATCCAAGGTCTCTTGCAGACTCAAATGAAGGACCAGTACCTATTTAACAATTTTAAAATTATTATTATTATTGTTATTGTTATTGTTATATTTCATTTTAAGGACCAAGATTTGTACCTGAAATTCAAATTCCTGCAAAATGGAGATCAAAGAACAGTCGGTACTACATTCTGGTACAAGGATGTTCTTGCTTCTACATCATTTAAGAGGAAGGTATCACTGGCTGGCACCACTTGTGTATTACAGGGATGCTCTTTGGGCCTGGTTGAGGGAATACAGCGATTAGAACAGTTGATTTGACTAACAATTTTTGCAGTTGAAGGTGCTACAGGTCAAAAATCTTGAGCTTGTTTTAAAATTCCAGATAAAACCATTTCTGATTATTTGATCTTACATTTGTTAATCTGTGACGTTTAAATGTTTCCTAAGAGGCTCATGGAAGTATCTTGAAATAGGTTATACTAACATCTCTAAGCAGCACAATGTCTAATTTTCTGACTCTTCTCAGTACATAATATACCAACACAGTCCCTAAAATTTATTGTTTCTAAATTCAGTTTGAAGCAAGAATGAAGGCAATATAGACTTGCTGCTAGAAGAACGAGGTGCAGGGTGTGAGGGACACACAGAAACAGCTCTACTAGCAAATCCTGAAAGTTGCATGATGGAGAAATGTTTTTAAAACAACAAATTATTTCCTAACATAACAAGGAGGTCCATGTATGTTGTTTATAAACTAAAATATAAAGCAATTGTGTAGGTCAAGCACAAAACTGATTAAATAGCATATGCACATAAATCAATGAATCCCATTAAAACCCATCCCTATTTGCATTTTGGCCTGCTTGACACCATTAAGATGAAGCTACTAATCTATTAATTCCATCAATATCTAATACGCTCAGATTAGAAATAAGAGGGACTAATTGTGAACTAATTAACAGAAATTCTTGCCTGCTGGCATAATAATATGTTGTTAATCTAAAATTTGATTTAGAATCTTGCTATATTATAACATCAAGAACACAGGGGCTTGTTTATCTTAGCTAGCATATGGCCTTGGGTATTAATCATCTCTAAGTGTGTGATTCTTCTAATTCATAATAAAAGCTAAAAGCAAAGTTAGCTATTTAGCGATTTCCAATATAAATATAGGATGGAGGAAAACTGCTACTAATATCACTGCCAGCTGTGGTCATGTCTCACCTGACACAAGAACAAGAACAACTTCCACACTAACAAAAGAATCTCTGCAAGGAACAAAATAAGTGCTCTAGGTTCAACTGCAAGGACTTTTTAAAAATAAGTACAACTCTGTCCCAGCAATGTAAACCCAACTGGCTCCTGGAATAAAAACTCTCAAAGACATGGCAATCCTTCCACAGCATTGCGGTGGACTAGGCAAACAACGTAACATACTGCAGATATGGTTTTCATGACCAGAGCAAAGACAAGTTTCAAGGCTCTCAACCATGAATGAACTCATTAACTGTTACTTTTGGAGCTTTTTTAAGTTGTTGTTGGTTACTCTTAGATACAGTAAGCCAAGTGCTAGACAAATTTAATTCAAAATGAATTATGAGAATATTGTGATCAGAGCCCTGGAAAACAGTTTTGATGAATTTCTTTGCAGATACAGTAAAATTCTTTATGGATTTAGAAACAGGACATAGATCTATATTTAATCCTTTACTTTTATTTTATGCCACAAAATCTTCATTAATAGCATGCTGGGACTAGAACTAGCTTTTTTATTTTAAAGTTTCTGATTTCTTAAACATCAAGAAAATATCACAAACACTGTGAATAATTCTGTCTTTTGTAAGACTTATCTCCCTTGAGCCAATCTGATAAATTACTTACATCTTTATATATTTTACACAGATTAATAATATATCTATTTTACATTTCCAAATATTGTAGGAATTAAGAGATTTTTAGAATACCTACAGTACTGCCTACACAACTGAATGAAGTCATATGGGGTTTCTCCTAACCAGCTTTTGCAGAAGGAAAACTGATGGATGTCTGTAAGAAAAAGAGGGAAATGAGAAATTTATTTAGCATTTCATAAGAACAGATATAATAAAAATGTTCCAGGAAGGCTCAGGTTGGAAATTAGAAGCCTTTGTAGAAAGACACATGCTTTCTCTCTCATTGGAGGATTAATTAGTATTTTTAAATGAATTTTTTCAGTGACATAAGTAATGTAAAAATGAGGATAATTAAGAAAAGTTCATTATAGAACTCTATAATTTGAGACAAAGTATACTTTATCAAAGTGGAAACTATTTTATTGGATCTCAATAACTTCACTTTTAAAGTATTGGTAAGAATTAGAAATATTTTTAATCATATTTTTCTTAAGTCAGAAAATATTTCGTTATATCATTGTTAAATTATTTAGCCTGTGATAAAAAACTCTTATCTTAGGTATTTTAAAATGTTGGCAGCAAATATAAAAACAGCCGACCAGGAGAAATCTAAAAGAAAAAAAGATCTTGTGGGTTACTTGGAAAGATTATTGAACATTCTTTTTCATATATTACACACAGGTAAAAGGCTAAATATTTGCTTTTGAAAATTATTATAAAGTAATTTATCCTCCCTTATTGCTATACATAATATTTGAAAAATCCAAGCAGTTGTAATATTTGAAAGAAGCAATACAAGTTACAACAAAAACGATATTATTATTTCCAAGTATTATATCCTATGTTAAGCTCTGTGAATTTATTTCACTGTCAGGAGACCTGAAGTAGTGACAGGTATAGCAAAACTCCACAGACCTTAAAAATACTGCTGAGAAAACGTAGTCTTGCAAGTCCACTATACTGCCAGATTGCAGTACAGTACACAGTAACCTGTGAAAGCTGAGAGACATGTAAATTTATAGATTTAGCTACCACAGACTACAGTATAAATTATAGCAATTATTTAAGAGTATGATGAACAAAAACCAGAAGACTGAGAGAGACTTCTAGAGGAAAATTATATTATTTTTTTCATTGCTCACACCATTTTCCAGTCCTAAATCTACTCTAACAGAGGAAATTCTGAAATGCAATGGAGCACACATAGGATATCTTGCCAAACCAAACATTTGTAATTTCTCTCCACATTCTTAAAGATGCAGTCAAATATTTCTTAAATCTTTAATGATAATACAACCTTAAAACTAAAGAACGCAATAGAATTCTAGAGGTATAAACTGGTCAGGTTTTTTTGTCTTGCAAGATGACCTAGAAGCCTTGGCATGGTCCCAGGGATATGATATAATTGGCATTAGTGAAACCTGGTGGGATGAATCCTGTGACTGGTGCGTCATGATGGATGGGTACAGGCTGTTCAGAAGAGATAGGCAGAGTAGGAGAGGTGGGGCGGTGGCGCTGTACAAAGTGGAGGGGCTGGAATGCATGGAGCTGGCAGTTGGCAATGGCAAAGTTGAGAGCCTCTTGGTAAGGATTAAGTGACACACAAATAAAGCAGATGTTGTTGTGGGTGTCTACTACCTGCCACCCAGCCAGGATGACAACACTGATGAGCTTTTCTTTAAGGAACTAAGTGAAACTTCAAAATCATCTGCCCTTATTCTTATTGGGGACTTCATCTTGCCAGATGTCAACTGGGAATATCACACAGCTGGCAGCAACAGTTCCAGAAGATTCCTGAATCATCTGGATGATACTTTCTTGGTGCAGGTACTAAGGGAACCGACCAGGAAAGGTGCCTTCTTAGATTTGATTTTCACTAACAGAGAGGGTTCAGTGTGGTTACCTGTGGCTCCCTTGGCCATAGCAACCACGAAGAAGTCAGGTTTGAAATCTTTACTAATGGGAAGAAAACTTCCAGCAAGACCTTAACACTAGATATAAGGAGAGCAGACTTGAGGCTGCTCAGATAAATACTTAGTAAGATTCCCTGGGAAGAAGCTTTTGAAGGTGTCTGGGTCCACCAGTATTGGTTGTTTTTTAAGAACCATGTACTAAGAGCACAGGACCAGGCCATTCCAAAATGCCAAAAATCTAGCAGGTGAGGCATCCTCTTGGTTGAGGATGGATCTTCTTGAAATACCGTGACAAAAGAAATTATATGGTCAGTGGTAGCAAGGTTAGGCAACGTGGAAGGACTAAGAGATGCTGCTTGCCATTGTAGAAAGGAAATTTGTGCTGCCAAAGCTCAATTAGAATTGAAGTTGGTCAGTACAGTGAATCAGATGCTGAATCAGGTACTAAATTTCACCCAACGAGGTAAGCAGTGCCCAAATCAAAAATGAAAGTAACTTATTAGGAATATCTTCTTATTCATTTCAGTATGGGAAATCCTGTTTCAGTTCCCTAACTTGTTAATTATTTATGTCGATTATTTGTTGATAAAGTTTACATATTCATAGACTGTATCTTGCACTCTCTAATAAAGTATGGTAACTCACTTGAAGAATTAATTCATATATATATTTAGAATGTTCAAGAGGGAATATTATAACATTTAGAACATTGTTCTTTTATATCTAAATATCTGAGCTCACACATAACAGTAATTAATTTATCTTTCAGATTATCAGTACCAAACATCTTCCCAACCTTAAAAATTCTTAAAAAATTTCTACAAGTGAAGTTTTGAAATACAAAGAGTAAAAGATACTAATCAAGTAAAAATGTATTGGCACCATTAATGGCAAAGATAGTTGGTTCTCAGTCATTTATTTCACATGAAAGACATAATAGCTAATGGATAACTAAAAGTACCTGTTTAATTTTTATTATTTCTGCAAATCCCTTTTTTTTCTGCAGTTCTAAGGCACTAAGATGCCATAAAATCCTTTTTTTCTATGAACAAGTCAGACGATTTTCACCATTCTCTCTGTTGAAGCTTTACTGGATTACCAATTTACAACTGAGTTCACTGGTCAAGTTTTAAAGTTCTTGATATGTTAACGTATAGATGTTATTATATTCCATCCGTAGTGGTTTCTGTGGTGTTTCTGCAAGTCACAAATCAGAGTGAAGCCAATAGTTTCTAAAATTCTGCAGCATTTCCATATTTTTTGAATAACAGCACTGTTAATTAAAAAGTATCTTCCAGATTGTGTAAAACAATCAGAATTATTGAATTGTAAATGCCATAGAACTCTATTACAGAGACAAAAGAAAAAATACAATAATCTAACTTAATTCCCTATACCCATTTTCCTTTATAGTATCAGTTTTATTGTTGTTTGGTTGGTTTACATTTGTTTGTTTGGTTGGGTTTTTAGTTTTCCAAGCTTTCACTTAATGGAAGGAATCTGATGAATCATCATTAAAATGATGGTTTCTACCATCCTCAGTTCAGCTTAATTCTCAGATTCATGGACTTAACCATTGTTTACTTAACCTCTGAGTGTTAAGTGTATTAAAGCGATAAATCTAACACAGCAAGTTAGCTTTTAAGAAATGTTAAGAACTATCTAGCAAATGGAAAACACAAATTCTGTCTAAAATGATCATGAAACAACAAGTATTCAGTGAAGAGGAAATATACTCCAGACAGCAAAATATGCTACTCTGAACAATAATTGTTAGAGAAAATTTAATTACTCTACTATATTATAGAAAGCAAACTAAAGGCACAGATGGAAACTCTACAGAAATGTAATGTTTCCTGTAGTCCCAGGTGAGTAAGGTCACTAAATCAGAGTACAGTTACACACCACCAGGGTAGGTTTATGTACCTGCGATGTAATCATTTCACTTCTCCGCTTTTGCCTATCTGTGCCGTAAGCAGATTTAGAACAGCTTGTCACAAACCTCATTTTATAATATCTTAGCACAAATTAGCTACGAGGCAAAAGTTATTAATTTCTGTACTCTACCATTTCAGCACGTTTTCATTATACTTTTTATTGTTGTATATTTTGCATTCTAAAATCCTTTGTGGGACGTTTTCCACTTTTCAGTTTTGAGTAGATTACTGCTTCAATGGCAAGTGAACAACAGCTGGAGAGTTAGAGAAGAATATTTGCACCGCTTGCTTTAGTCATCTAGTTCAAGCACCCCACTTCAGAGTAGTTTCCATAGGGCTTAGAGAAAAGCTGTGTCTCCAGAAGGGGATTCAGAACTGCTAAGTTACACTGCTCATGTCAAGAGATAT
This sequence comes from Pampusana beccarii, assembly GCA_013399365.1. NCBI lineage: Eukaryota > Metazoa > Chordata > Aves > Columbiformes > Columbidae > Pampusana > Pampusana beccarii. The sequence goes on from VWYH01008995.1 coordinate 98,352, forward strand.
TTATGAATATACTCATCTTTTTCTTCTGAAATCTGCTGACTCTGTGATCCATTGTTCTTTTATAATCACTTTAAAAATCAATGCTAAATTTCAACAATGCCACATCCTCTTGCAGATGATGAGACTATATTCTTTCCTTACTTGACTTGCTTAAATGACAGGCTCAGCCAAAATGCCTGTCTTCACGTTTCTCCCCAGACAAGATGAGAATGCTATCATTCACAGTGTTATAGGGAGTTTAAATACTATCACTTGCAATTCTGTGCTGAGCAAAGATGATACTGTTAATGGCTGTGTGGCGAGCCATAGCAAACCACCTACAGCTTTGTGCTGAGTTAAATTGACACTACCTATAGTGCTGTGACTAAAACACTCCTTTTCACAGTTGTACACTGTATTAAGAGCAAACACTAGAAGCATAGGCCATGGCGCACTCACCACAGGGCTCACACCCCAGTGGACATCAATGGCGTGTGAACAGTTTAACCATTGAGCTCATGAGCTGCATTAGTTGTAATGGCGCTAAGGTATTAAAAAAAAAAAAAACAAAACAAAAAACAACCACACCAACCAACCAACCAACCAACAAAAAAAGAAACCAAACCACAAACCCCCAAACCACACACACACACAAAAAGAAACAAAAAACACCCAACCCAAACAACTAGACAACACCTTAATTTTCCCAACACAGAACCACACAATAATCCCAACCAAAGTAAACTCTGCTGGAGTATTTAACAAAATACTAGATAAAGCCTTTCTATTGAATACCCAACATTAAGGTTTAAAAATCCAATGAAGTAAATGAAAACCACTACTGAAAGTGGCCTCAGTACATTACACAACTACCTGTGCTGAAAAAAAGACAAAAATCACAGGATATATTCTTCAGTTTTATCAGCATTTTCACACTACTGCACTTAATAGAGAAAAGCCTACCTATCAAAGCAATGAGCAAAGCAGTTACCAGTCACCCTGCTGTAGGCAGCTCAATAAACTCTGCCTCCTACAGTCTTAGCACTAAACAATATATGCACTTTTCATACTTTCGACAGAAGAGAGATTTATTTTTCACACTTTATATTTTCATTTAGCTTAGGATAGAGATTTATTTACACTATAGTTAAGAAATTGCCCTCACTAAACTGCCAGCATCAATTTAAACAAAGAGAGCTATAGAGTTGACAACTGCATTTTTAAGTTTGGAACAACAAAAGGTTCACTTATAGCTACCTATATTCATATGCTCACATACATATGAAGTGTATTATTATTATTTATTTGGTAAGACATAGGACCTCTCCGCACAGGTCAGCTTGCCTCCAATGTGGAGAAACTGACAGATCTTATTCTTATTAATTTTTGCGAATATGTATCAGGTTCTTAGCATAGGGGTTCATGCTTATTTTTTTCAGGGAGGCTCCAAAAAGGAGTAGTGTTTTCAAATGGTAGTAAAACCATTTGATCAAAGCATGATCAGGTGATAAACAAACAAACAGAAACAAAACCACACCATGTTTTAGCACATGAAGAGTTCCTCAGGTACGATATAGGCAACAAACATTAGCTCCATAATTGCTCTGTGTTTAAACTACTGTCACTACTCAGATGGGCAAGTCTGAAAGAAAAATGATAGTTAACACCTAGGGACCAGAGAAGAATAATTGCAAGGAGACAGGTTATCTCATCACTACCTCTAACACAGGCAATTATTGCATATACAGAAGCTATGGAATTAAGCAGTGGAAGGAAAATCATATTATTGCAGAAAGTTTATAACCTTAATAAGTACATGACTTTTCATTCTAGCACAGCAATGAGTTTAGCTCCTTGGATCATTTCTGAAGGTGTTTTATACACATTTGATTTTTTTTTCCCAAAAGTTAAACAAATACTTCCATCTTCTGTTATCTAAATTTATTTAGCCCATGGGAGCAATTCAACTTCTCCCATGTAGTTTTTGTGACATTAGTTGCTATAACAAATCTTTCTTTCTAAGAACTTGACATATACTATAGTATTTTTCTCAGCCATTCACGACAAAAATTATCAGCAATTAGAAGAATGAAGTTTGTTCATACTGCTATTTTGTATTTCTATAGGCAGTAGGCAACCTGTAAACTAGATTCTATGGGGACGTTTGAGCTTGGATTTCTTGAGGTTAGAAACATTAGGTGCTATTACTTGAAACAGGAGCTGGACATGAACCAAAAATATGGTTGTTCTTCTATCTTGCTCGTCTTGTTCTATGGCAGTAAAGTCAGAAAGATTCATGAACACACCTAGCCTGATACTTTTATATCATGCTGAAAAACTTCTGACCAGCCCTGTGGAAGAGAGCAATAGACAGTTTGCTATGCTCTCAATGAATCCCCAAGGTGGGATGGGGAGCTGGGGGAGAGAGAAGAAAAAAAAAGAAAAAACGTAGGGGTTAATGCGATCTAAAATTGTCTAGAAAGCAACTCAATATTATTCTGTTCCAACATAGGCACACACACTTTCACTCACATCCTCCATAGAATTTTTATTAGAAACTTGATAAAACATTTCATTTTTAAAGATATTTAATTTTGCATTCCAGCTTGAAGCATTGTCATATCTGCCAACTCTCCTAGTAGAGTTGTTCCAATATTGTTTTAACCTCATTACTAGAAAACTGTATCTAATTTCAAAGCTGAATTTGTCGTAATTTCAAAGGTTTCACTGGCTTTTTATTGCATTCCTATTAGAAAAGGCCAAGCCAATGCTTAAGAAACATTATTCTAGCCTCTAATGACTTCTTGAAATGAAGTTAATGACATATTTTATTACGTATTTGCTATACTGTTAGTGCTGAATTGAAACTGGAAATTATTCTGCATTATGAGCTAACTATTCCTTGTACATGTCTGGCACTAGAAGAAAGGGAAAAAAGGCTCAGTTGCTTGTTGAGACATAGTTTTATTGTTTTCATTACTTCTGATCATGAGAAGTGGTAATCTAGAAGCACATTTTGGGAAAATGATGGTCATTTCATAGAAGAGATTACTTTCACTAGAAAACCTATTACAAATATTCCTATACAAACCTTACAACTGTTGCAATGCGTTTTACAGCTTCTGAATTCCCAGTCATATGGATGAAAGCAGCAGAGGTTCCTGGGGATGAGGACTTCTGGTGAAATGTGACCCACTGCAGTAGTTAGGAAAGTAAGACATGCAATATCTGGGGAAAGCACTAAGAACTACTTTGAACATCTTGCTGGCAGGCAGCAAAAACCAGGCTTTATGAATTAAATCCGTGGATCCAGAGTGCTGCCTTTAGCTGGCAACTGGCAATCTTACTGTGCTGTGTAGAGCTGAAAGGTTGTCCTCCATGGCCCTCTTCAGCTGAACTTTGGGCTGAAGGCAAGCATTTTCCATAGTAGCTGAGAGACAGGTTTGGCAGTTCGTCGTAGTGATTACTCTAAGTTAGTCTCCACACAAACTCTGTGATTTTGTTTACAGTGGCTACAAATTTTAACATTACTTTGGGGTGAAAAAAGCAACATTTATCAAATGGAACAGGTTGACTGTACTAGTAACCAAAGTGCTCTGTCAAATATTAACTGGCAGAGCCATTTTTAGTGTCAGGAGAGAAATGTATTGCCTTGCCCACATATGGTACTTAGCTGGAGGTGCCGGATATAAGGATAAAGTTTCTGAATATGCTCAGGAGCACATAATGCAATTCACCACTTACTGTTATTCCTAAAGACACTCAAAGTCAGGAAGCTGCTTGAGGGTCAGGGATCTTTTCCTGACACCCTGTGGCAGGAGCATTTGCCCTAATATGTGGCTGGCTATCCTGAGCTATCCTACAGCCAGGATGAGGAGATGACCCTATGAAGTAGCATTCACAGTCTACCCATAGTCTGGGCACTTCTCACTGACCCAACACTCAAAACTGCCAGTTTCTCCTCAAACTTTCATCGCTATTTAGAGATAGTTTTATAAGTATAGTGTATACCCTACTAGAAATTATTATGTTTTAGTTCAGAATTACAGAAAGTAATTCAGATTCAGGTGGGTTTAGACACAAGTGGCTGTCTCTGTCCATAGACTATATAGGGAAGGAGAGCAATTAGTCATTAACTCAGGCATTTCAGTTTAAGCATTCAGGTTAAAAGAGAGAAATCGAGGCCTGCATAGTTGCTGGTTTGTCTGCATCTTTGTGACAGCTTCTTAACAGCAGACTTCTCCCCACTAGTAACTCTTTAAAAAGATGCTTTTATAGCTTTTTTACCATTATTTTCCCACTAGCCCATTATCTTTCTATTACCCTACAAAAGTAAACAAGTAAAACAGAATGACTCATTCTTTACTGTACTCTGATATAAAAGCTAGATTATATGAGTGCTATAGGTGCTGGGCATCCAACAGCAAAAAGAGATTTATTCTTTAATATTTTAACCACAAGGACAGAAAGGGATAAACAAACACTTTAATCTAAACCACTATGAACTGTTAGTGCTAACACCCTGACTCCAGGTCAAGAGGAGATGCCAGGAGTACAACATCAGGACTGAATCCCCACAGCATGTCATCTCTAATGTAATTCCAAAACCATGAAGTGCTAGAGCAATTATCCTATTGTGTAATCTAAAAACAATAGGTATTTCTGTGTAAACTGTCAGACAGAAAGGTAAAATAATTATCTTAACACGAAAATATTGCTTCATTATATCTTTGTATACTATAAAATAATAAAATTTTGTATAATATAAAATAATTAAAAAAAAAAAAAACAAACAACATGGTATACTATTATATCTAATGCAATTGAAAATATTTTAAAAGCATCAGATTGCAACAGGCTGATTCTAAACAGTTTGTCTCATTAAGGCTTATCTGCCCAGTAAGAGGAAACAGAAAAATGAGGATAGATGTGCAGGTTAAGATTTCTTCAGGTTGATGGTAACAGTAGAATGACTGGAGTCTATTTTTCAGTGGGTACCACAAAATTTTTCTGGAGAAAGATCTGTAATCCCAGTTCCAAACTGGTGATAATCTAAGTACCAGTTTGCTGGATAATTGTTTGCATGATTGATAAGAGCTTGTTGGGAGGTAGGATCTTTTTAATGAATAAACATAAGTGTACTAAACTGAGAACATATAGTGAGGTAGGTAATCAAAATATGTACTAGTATGCTAATAATATTAATGGATGCACTCCCAGTGTTATCTGATGAAATATCAATCGTTAGTTTAATTCTTGTATGCATGGCAATGTTTTTGTTCTGATGCTAGTTATTGCCCACATTTACTGTGGTCTCAGCTCTGAAAACACAAAGCACATCAAGTACTTCCATGCTAAAAGTGAGACATCTTGTGATTACCTAACATTTGATATTCTGCAAGTTGAAAGATCACATGTCAACATATAAGTATATAATTCTGTAGCTCCAACCAGGTATAAAAACCTGAATAGTTTATTCCATATATGCTTGAAAATAGAAAACACACACACAAAAATCTATGCAAAGAAGCAGAAAGGTTTCTTATAAAAATATTTCCTTATGTGTGTATTCAGACTGACTTTTTTCATGACCACAACTTTTCCAGTTTTTCACACTCTTCATTGATTAACATTAAACACACTTCAGGATTCTGACAGCAGTAAATAATTTTTACCTTTCCATTCTTCTTTTGAATTAAGAATTATACAAAGTACAGCATCCAACAGATAAGTGCTTTCCTCCCCAATTCAATTAAGCACTGAATCCAGGAGTAAGAATGTGGGTAACAGGCTACCTTGGACTTCAGCACTGCGACAAATTTTTCTTCTCACTGTTTGCAAACATAGTATTTCAGGATGGGCAGTAGAAAGGTTATGTTTGTTCTGACTTCTCCATTTTACTTGGAAGGCTGAGAACATGGGTGTCCCCAAGCACTAGTACTTATCTAGAGCTCCATCTTTCATGCTCAGCTATCAAACATGACAAAGTTGCATGGCATTTGCTATACTGTCATCACTGCGGGGCCAGGGGTGGAGGGTAAGGTAGGTAATCAATGTTATCAGTGATAAACACTGGTCATTTGTGTGTTCATCATGCATTTGGCAGAGAAGCAACCTTTCACATACTGTCTGCTTTGATGTAGGAAGGACATGTTCTAAAAGGCAGAGGAATAAAACAGAAATAGTCCTGGCACTCAGAGCAGTATGCATATTTTATATGGTTTGGTTAATGAGTTTATGAACCTTAGGCTATGAATTTTAATCCTGGCAGTGGCTGCTGGAATTCTGAAAGTCACATGTTGAGCAGGTTTGAGATGCATTTTGGAAGCCGAGAAGTGCAGATGACAATTCCTAAAAGCCTCCAAATAGACAGATGGAGAGGGATGGACAAAATAAAAGACAGGAAGCACCTCAGATCACTGTGAGCTGTAGGTCAAAATAGACAGGACACTTGTGTTTGTTCCACATACGTTCTCTAACTTAAGAGCATTTCGTCGTAAGTCTCCATTCATTCAATACTCCAGCATACAACTGTTTAGAAAAAGTCATGCTGGTTTTAATTTTGAGCACCATACTGAGTGATACAGGGTAAAATTCACTACTTAGGGAGTCTTTGCTTGGTAGTGAGAATGTTTTATGTGAAAATAAATGAATGGTACATAGAGATGGGGCTTAAGGACAAGTGTTTACCCACTCAGTGCTATGAGCAGTGGCCACGGGGTCTCAGAGGTTCTGTCTCTGAGCAAGTGAAGCCTTGCTCCTTTCATTATACCCATAATTTTATTGATGTCACAAATTATCAAGTCTTACAGAGAAAATTAGTCTCTCTTCGAACCGATTAGCATGCAGGAGGTAATAACGTAGAAGTAGATAAATGGGCAGAGAAACAAAAAAAGCATAAGGGATATATGTTAGTTTAAAACAGAATCAAAACTCTATAATAGCCCTTCACTCTATTTTGCAATCTTTAACATATATTTAAACTTTGAAACATCTTATCACATGCAGCAATAATTATTAAAAAGAACGACAGAAGCTCTACTCTCAAGCAGGCTTTGGTCAAGCATCTTAAATCTGCAAATAAAAGCCACAGTCTTACTTTTTCTATTAACCATGAGCTGATAACCTGATGTGATTTTGTTGTGTTTTAAAAATATTTATTCTCTTCCTGAAACACAAAGAGACATACCTGTTTGTCTCATTCCACGTTTAGGGAGTTCTGTTTTAAAAAACAGTGCCCTTCAGCAATATTCAAGTCCAGCCCCTCTGAGAAATCAGTGCAGGTAAACCTTAGCTACTCTAGACAAAAAAGGTTCTCTGCTTAGGTAATACTAGCCTGAACCAAAAATAAATAGCCTTTACTATTGACATAAAAGCAGATCACAAGGTAATTATGGGGAACCAGGACAATAAAACCCCAGGAACATACCCCCAGTCCCATTGTGCATAGGACAGTGTGGTCCCTGTATCATTCTGTGATTTTTCACTGAATTTTCAGTGAAAAATTACAACTGTCAAAATGCCCTGAACATATAATTTGTAACTATATATACATTTGAAAGTTATCAAGAAAGTTAAACATTACCAACAGACTAAATTCTGACTAACTTGATTTAAATTTAAGCTGACCACCTCTGAACTCACTTTAGGTATTACTGTAACTTAATCAGATATAAAAATCTCCTCTGAATTTCAGATTAACATTTTCTCCTTGGTGACCTGTTCCCTGACCACTTGAGGTCTTGCCCTACAGGAAAGCCTTATAAGAAAAAAAGAAAAAAAAAAATCCAACTGTCAGTTCAGAAGTGAGGTAGACCCTAGGTCTAAAATGACAGCGTAATTGTTCTTCAAATCTAATTTGTCTTGAAGGGCAGTAATACGCTATAAGAGAAAATCAACATGCTAACCGTCTTGAGACCTTCTTTGCATCTCTTAATTATCAGTATTTCATAAATGTAAAGTTTGTGAGAACGTAAGTGTATAGCTGTGAGCTGTAGGCAACTAATCTTGAGTAGGAGACATAATTCAGTCCTCAGTCTGGTATTCAGAAAATACATTTTTCTCTGCCTAAACATAATTTTACACATTGTTTAAGCATACTTGCATAAGTTCATGGATAAGCAAAATCTGAAATACCAGGTTCAGCTTTAAGATAAAAATAATGTAAAAATAGAGTTGACATAAACTAGGAAGGTCATTTGTTCTCTTCTTGGATGGTTTCCCTCACCGCTGCAAAATCAATACAATAATGCAATCCTCTCTTCCAAATACTGGTTGCTCCTAAAAGTAATCCGATGATCTGATGATTTAATGGATAAGTACTGAATTTTAACACAGCCCAAAACAACAGGAATTGAATGAACTTCATCTTACCAAAGCAGCATCAATATCTATTGCTCCATCATTAAGAACAGCACATTCAGGCATCTAACTTATCAGGCTACCTTGAATTGCATCAGCTGCAGGAACTATTTGCGATTGTAAACATGTTCTAGCGAGTGCTGTAAGATAGAAGCAGCTCCAAACGCATAATGATGTAATCAAATGTGAAAGGTATGGAGAGAGTAAATTACCAGTTACACAAATTATCTAATTAAAATAACTTTGAACCCAATTTTGTTATCTCTGATTAATTTCAGCTCTTATAGCATTACACTTTCTAATGAATTATTATTTATGAAATCATTACACAATTATCTTTGTGTATGAGAAAAATATGTGATATCACATTATATTCAACAGCATGTGAAAACAAGTACTGCAATTAAAAATGATTTATTACAGTAGATTCAATGTACTTGGGTAATATGAAAAGACCCTTAGAATCATAAAGAATCATAATTGAATATTAAATGTAATATGACAAATGCTTTAGAAACCATCAAATACAAGCAGGAAATTAATAACTGAGAGGAATAGTCAATTTTAAACATGGTGGTAAATGACTGGCAAGAGTTTTCAGGGTATTATGTTATTTAAATATAGTACTTTTGTAAATACTGCCTTTCAGTTTAAATTTCAAAGTGGTTATGTGTTTCAATGCTATATTAGAATCAGTCACTGCTAACGCTCTAAAGCCTTTGCAGGATGGTGGTCTAATACACATACCAAAACAATGACTATGATAGACAGCTGAAGTTCATTTCTGTATATGCAATTTTAGTATACAGAGTTGCTAGAATATGAAATGTGTCTCAGAAATTTTGCAACATGTTATTGTGTTGTACAGAGTTAGAGAGTACTTTCGGAACAAACTCTACTACTTCAAGGTATTCTGTTTAACTGCAGTTGAAAGAAAGGACATTTTAACTATGTGAAACCAACTGCAGGCTCAGGTACTACAATTTCACTGTATAATGCCTTCTGCCAGATGTTGACTTTTAACCCTTAAATTCTGCAAGTTTTAAGACATAATTCTTGAGAAAAAATCTAGATTTGAATTTCTGAAATGCTTCTGAATTTTGCATCAAAGTTCTTAGAAACTGTAACAATAAAATATAGCCTTCAACTTAAAAAAATAATTAAAAAATACATTAATAGATGGTGGTTGTAAGATACTGCTACTAGAATCACCAAAACACAAATGTTACCAAGATTGGTAATGTGCCTGAAAATACAAGACAAAAAAAAAAAAAATTCCCTGCCCAAAAGTAATGGACTTAGACAATATAAGATAATGGAGTTACGGGAGGAAAACTAGATTAGATTAGACTGTTTTATGCATGCATCCAATCCATGCATGCTGATATCCACAGGCACTTTCCTTTATTAAATTCCTGTCTCCAATATCACAGTATTATTAAAATATTTTATTTAATTGACTTTTATTAAATTTCATCTTGAGATGACCAAAAAAAGGGTAAGTTTTGAAAGAGTTTGAGAAAAGAGTAGCTTTGTAACTGTTGAGAGGCAATATAAGGGGCAACATTAAGAAAACAGGGCAGCTTAAAAAGATCGGAGACAATACACTATCAAGTTACAAAAATTCTCATGTGAAAAGCCTAAATGATTATTGATTAACTCATTTTATCACTTGCAAAGGTAACAACTAAGTTAATGTGAAAAGAAAAACCAGCAAAAGAAATACACTTACTACGCGATCAAAAATCATAATGATCAAGAAAACATACACAGAACTAAGAAAACACAAACCAACCTAATAAGTAGTTTCTAAAACCAGAACATAATGCCAATGTGAAACATTCTGCAGCTGTTAGAATTCAGGAAGTTCCGTGGTAATAAATTATTTCCCTTTTTTTTTTCTTTTTTTTTAAATAATAAAGTTGTCATTGTCTTAAAATGAAATACGTATCTGTCCTCTCTTTTAAACATTATTCAGTTTTAATGAACAAAATAAAGGCAGATAGACAACACTTATAAATCTATTCAAATAATTTTTTACAATTTCACCACTTAGCCAAATAGTTTTAATTATGATGATGATGATGATGTCATGCTTTTATTTCTCCTATTTCTGTTTGCAGTTAAGAAAAAAAAATAAAGCAGAGTATTTTTTTCATTTTGTTTTGATTTACCTGAAAGACAGCCAGTGAGTGACAGAAACAGAAACAGTTTCCATGACAACCACATCATTGGTCACAAAGGTCTTCAGTCCCTCTTTGTGCAGTTGTTAGCAACGTTGACGTTTCTTCATTAAAGCTTAGCCTAGTGAGACAGAGACAAATCTCTGTTAGGAAAATTAAAACTATCTTGCAATTATATGATGGACAACTCAAAAGACAAAGCTGCTCCTAAAGCAATTAAAAGGCTAGTTCCAAAGAACCCTGCATGCACAGGGGCAGGTAGCCTGACAGATACTCAGAGGCACCTTGTTCCAGTAGTTACTTGTGTTAATAGCTGAATTATCTGTGGCAGTGCTTTGGATATATGTATGGATATCACCTCAAAGCTGTGTGTGTATTGAAACTTTGAATTTCCAAAAATACAGAAGATACTACACATATTGTTTAAAACATATTCAGAGCATAGATCTTAGCATGTGTTCTTCTTTTCCTGAAAGCGGTATGTTGATATTTGGTATCAAGCAAATTAAAAAGCCCAAAACAGAATAATAATTTGCTTGAGGAAATTCAGACTTTTTTTTTATTTATAAAGTGAGTTGAAATAGATTCCAGTTTCTTCCAATTTACTCACTGTGTAAAGAATCTACCAATACATTTGAAATAACCACCATTTATAGATAACAGATTTTTCATACTTACCTCCCTCTACTACCACTCCTCAGATTTTTATTTCCTCTGTGCCATGAATAGCAAATACAACTTGCTGCACTATTAATACATCTTTGATCATTCTGTTCTTAGCTATCACTTTGATAATATCAGTAATATCAACACATCAAAACGCAGAGATTTTTATATTCAAATAGCTGAAAACTCAGTCCAAAATCTGAGATGTTTCAACTGGTTATGTATGAACACAAGTGTACTTTCAGTCTTTGACTTGAAAAACATTAAGCTGCAAAGATAAAGTTCATTTCCTACACTCAGCTAGTCATATCTCTTTGGGAAGCCTTTGAGATCTTCTTGGAGCCCAAAATATCTTCAGTCCATATAGGCTGTGATCTACAAGAGCAATCCCACAGGGCAAAACAACGAGACAAAGGACAACTTGGCTTTGTTCCCTTATCAAAACCCTTTTGGGGACAACATGACTCCCTCAAATTATAATCAAATTATAATTACATGCCACAGTTGCTGTTTTAGGGGGTGTATCCTGTATGTGAGAACATTGACAATAAGCAAGCAGAGGTAAAGCTCAACACAGTCACAGAAAAAAAGTAGTTTCATAATGTAAGAACAGGTTCCTGCTGTATTATTCCATTTCATCTGCTCTCTGAGCCTCTCTAATTGTAACCTATTTTGATAATCTTTCCATTATACATAGGGACAAACATGTATGCATACATATACAGAGAGATAGACACAGCATGGACACAAACTGACAGCACCTGTTTAGGTACTGGTGGTTATTCCTGCAACAATCTAAAGGTGTAACTTGTCAGCTTTCATTTACACAGCACCGCAGGTACAGCTTTCAATGCAGATAACAATTCCCAATTAAGACTGTACTTCTTTCCAGGTAACTCGGGCCAGGCAAACTTAATATCGGATGTACACATTACTATAGGCATCTCTGAAAGAGAACATAACGATCTGGTAGTCAAGTGATTTTTACACATAGAGCCTGTAGCTCATCTAAACCTCCACAGGAAACCTCCTCAATTAATTATTAATGTCAGCTGCCTTTGTTTTTCACTTGAGCGATAATCTGCTTTTTAGTCACTGTGTTCCTTTGGTTAGTGAATTATCTCATTCAGCATTCTTTGCTGGCCAAGCCTTTGGGAAATAAGTATTTTCATTAATATTTAATTTTTTCCCTTATGGCCATATCTGTTAAAGAGGGTAGAGCACACCTTCCCCCCTCCCTCAGCTTCCTTTCCTTTTTCTCTTTTCCTCACTGTCTTCAGCTACTTTTACAGTAGTGCAGCATAGAAATTATGTTAACTTGGTGATTTCTCTGTTGTGTAAAAATATACCAACTTTCCAGCATTAAAGTGTAAGATTGTTGTTGTTGCTGGTGTTATTATTGACATTATTATCATTAGGTATTTTGTGCCTATTGAATCATAAAAAATAATATTATATTAAAAACAATATTATAATAAAAATAATATTATATTAAAGGTTGTGCTCGGTAGAGTAGAAACAAGATGAGGAATAACCGGGTCCAAGCAGTTGTGACTGCATCATAGTGAAAGATGAACTCATTTCTCTTTGCATTCTTGAAATACCATGATTTTAAGATCTCTAGAAAAAAGGATATGTATTTTAACAAAAGTTTCATTAAAGACAACAGGGTTTTGACAACCTCTGCCAGATAAGGAGACTATAGCTAAATAGCTATAACAACTTTTAAGTGGCAGCTCTTAACTGTGACCCAGATAAGCCGACCCTATTGATGTAAACCAAACTTCAGTCCTGTTACACAGGCAGATTAAAATGTAAAAGCAGTGTGCAATGACAGGGAGGTGCTCTGAATTAAGCCATGAATGATCATAAGAATATAGGACAGAACATAAGTTCACTTAGTATTGGAAAAGAATAGAGCTGAAGATGCTGCTCAAAAGGACTTTAAAATAATTTAAGCTGAACAGTAGCTATTTTTTCTTTTTCCTTAGGTATGAATTTGGACCTCATAAAAAAACAACTGTCTTGTTTGGAACAGTTTCTTTGCTTAATTGCTAATTCAGTGCAAGAAAATAAAATGAAAGTGTCTGGAATACACTACCTTCTATAGATTTTTTTTTTTTTCATAATAGCATGATTTGAAAAAGCTCTACAGTCCAGTTTTTAAAAATAAGGATGGAATGTCTACCATTTGTTGAATTTTTTTTTTTTTTCCTATTCTTATTCTGGTTTTCTGGTTTCTTCACAAAAGATGCAGACTCAGTGAGTTTGGGTTTTTTGCTTGTTTGTTTGTTTGTGTTTGTTTGTTTTTGTTTATATATATACGTATATAGGGAGGACATGAATTTTCCCCAATAGAAATTTATAAAAATCAGTGATCTAAAATAAAGTTGATGTATATAATGAGTAGTAAATTATTCATCTGATAAATGTAACTTCTTGTTCTGCACAAGGAATTAGTAAATGCGTGTTTCAGTTTCTGCATCCTGCTACCATACTTTGCAGTTGCTTTGCAATTTGTTTTAATTCTGTGTGCTGATTGTTAAGCTATTGCCACTAACATGCCTGAATTGACAAAAAAAACAACATATCCTACGAAGAACAGACATATTTCTATGGTTTTAGATAGTATTTTTAGGAAATCTTTTTCATCACATTTACTAAGTGGAGGATGTTGGCTTAAGGTGCAGTGAGACTACTAATAAGGTTCCTCAAAGTAGCAAACCTATGAAATCAATAAATTAAACAAGGTAAGTATTACTGACTAGGCTTTATATAAAAGGCATGTTATAATCTTGAAAAAGACAGAGGTCTAACTGAAGATCCACAATTTGAGGCACTGAATAAAGCCTTCTAACCAACACTGAAGTCTCTGTCCTTCCCTATATAACCTTTACTTCAGTCAGGGCTTGGAGGACATGAATCAAATTGCCACTCAACAGTTCAGCCCATCTTCCTCACTCCCATGAGTATCAGGACTGGTAACGTTCAGTCTATGGAGAATTAGAGGCTTTACAAAACCAAAGGCTCAGATATTATGAAGTTCGTAATGAGCAGAGGAGATAGCTTGGCTGGAAGTTTTTAAAAAGAGCTTGCCTGTTGAGAGTTCCCTGATGACATATTTACGTATAAAGTTAACTACTAGACCATGATTATGACAGAGGCTGGTTATACAGAATATACATAACCTCTATGGAGTTCATGTCCCTGGTTGCTTTCAATAAATAATTAATTCGGTCACTCCAAAATCTTTTTGACAATAATATTTACAAAATGCTTTAAATTTAATAAAAACATATTAAGTCAATATTTGATAAAAGTCATACCATGGACACTTTTACAATGAAATGTCAGTGGAATTTGTTATAGGACAAATGAAAGTGAAATGATATTAAGCCAATGTAAACAACAAGGCATCCTGTAGGATTGATTGTCACCCCAAGGGAAGATAATTTATTTTCCAGGCTAAATAACAGTTCAACCTATAGTAAAGAAAGCACAGGTTTTAGCAGTTTCATAAAACAATTTCTGAGTTGTTCTGTGAGGACTTAATTTACTGCTAACATTATTAAAAGTTTATTCTGCAGTGGAACCTTTCCTTGTCAGGTTCCTCCTGGCAAGCAATCAGGACTTTCAATATCTAAATTCATATTTTATGAGGGGCCTTTTTATTCATGATGTTAATATATCTTTCCAAGATACCAGTAAAGTTCTAGGAAGAAGCATAGAATTCTACTGCGCAAAAGGAGCAAATTGGCTATTTTTGAAATGTTGATCAATCAATTTCTATATTGGTGAATGAGTATCTGAACTACTGCTCTCAAAAACAAAACATTTGATTGCAAATGCTGAATAAGAATCTCAAAATGTCTATGAGTTGAAGAGGTCTGATTTTTTCAGATGAACTAAACCTGTTTTTTTTTTTGAAAACTCCATGCAGTACCCATAAAAATAATAAATTAATATTGTATTAAATATTGATTATTTTATAGTATTTGAATATATTTGCACATGCATATTTTTTAAAAAGTTTTTGAAGGTGAGAAAAATGATATCTTGTTTTTGAACACATGCATATCAAGCTGGTGATGAAAGCAAGGAAATTATAACATTTCAGCCAATTGGCTGTATTTTTGTTGTGTTTAATATTATCTTTTCAACAAATTAACCATTAATAAGTACAGCACAAATTAACAAAATCATTTGACCAAGAAGGCTGGTTTAATGCTGAATTATTTCAGGGATCATTCAATGTTAGTTGCTAGAGAAGTTAGATCCTCTTTGGGATTCTTACTGCAAATCAGACATAAAACATCGTTAACATGCTCAGGGGAAGGAGGAGATGTGAGAAATATAATAATTCTCAGCTTCTCTAAAATAGTAATAGTGAGGTGCTGCTATTTGTCTACATCCACAGAATCATAGAATCAAAGAATCACAGAATCACATAACAGTTGGGGTTGGATGGGACCTCTGGGGATCACCTAGTCCAACCCAGCTGCCAAAGCAGGTTCACATAAAGCAGATCACACAGGAATGTGTCCAGTTGGATTTTCAATGTCTCCAGAGCAGGAGACTCCACAACCTCTCTGGGCAGCCTGTTCCAGTGCTCTGGCACCCTCAAAGAAGAGAAATCTTCATGTTTCTTCAAGCCTATATGAAAGTTTCCACAAGACCTAAAAAATTGAACTGGTCATTTAACTCCTATCCTGGTGATCTTGCAACAAAAACACCCTTCTTCTGTAATGGACATTCCTCAGTATTTTGCTCTATTTATTCAGGAAGTATATTCAAGCACTTTTATTAAGTTCTACAGATGACCCCAGAGAACTTGAGAAATTCAGGGAGAAACAGCTATAGAATTGCAGGTCATGTTGATGTCCTGCCCTTGACCTGCATTGTTTGTATTAGACTTGATTTATTTCCAACCAAGAATTGCAGGAAAAAAAAAAGAGGTGTATTCTTATGCTGGTCTCTTTAGGCCCACTTATTTATTTCCAGGTTCCTCTGTGAGACTGTAAAATATGCCAGAGTAATCACATCTGGAAATTACCTTTCCTGTGCCAGTCAGGGGTATTAAGGACAATGATAGGACCAGCATGATACTGCTGCTGTTTTGTGTCTCAGCTGTACTCAGTAGATCTATCCTTAATATATAAGAGAAGCAGCTCATTTTGGCCTCTCTTCTGCAGCAGCCAACTAGTGCCAAGAGGGAAGATGATTGCAGTTAAATAAATATCCTTGACTTCCACTTGCATCTGGTATTATATCAGCCAGTATAAATATGCATAGCTTAAGACTTCCACTTAATGCAACTGCCAGACTAACCATATTATGCATTCTAATAACACAAAACAGCATCACCACTCAGCTCTCTACAAGGATATAAAACCCTGCAGATTGTGTGTATATCATGCTCTGAAGTAGTGGCCACAATCTCTCTGTGGACCTGTAAATCCAATTCATTTCTGTGCTCACTTCCAGACAAATCGGTTCTGGCATAACGGGGTGTATTGTGCACCAGGGTGTTCAATATACACATGAAAAAGATCAATAAATTTTCTGTGCCTGACACATGAGATCCTATCCACTTTATAAAGCAGGTGCAGGGCAGGATTCTAGAAGCATGTTAGGGAAAAATAAGCGCCCTCAATACCCTGCTTAAGAGAGGATGGGAAGTACAAAGAGAGGTTTGTGTGTAAAAAGATTGTATGTGAACGATCCATCACTGTGCATATGCTACAAGTCTACCTCATTGCCAACCCACAAGTTAGAAAAATGATAGTACTCTACAGAAAACTTGTCTTAATGTATCATTCATGGGGTCTAGGTCAACACCCGTGTTAGTCACTGGCAGATTTCACATTAATTCAGCCCTCAGGTTTAGGTAACTAGACCAGTTTTAGTCAATTATTTTGTTTGAATGTAATATATAATCAAATAAATATAAATTTTTTAGCTAAAAAGATCCCTCTAATCATAGAATCATAGAATCATTTAGGTTGGAAAAGGCCTTTAAGATCATTGAGTCCAACTGTAAACCTAACACTGCCAAGTCCACCACTAAACCATGTCCATAAGTGCCACATCTATGTGTCTTTTAAACACCTCCAGGAATGGTGACTCACTCACTTCCCTGGACAACCCGTTCTAAGCAAAACAACTATTCTGCTTTTCAAACATGAGATGATTTTCTGTAATATTTATATTGTTATTTGTGTTCTCCAAGTTGAGGTTATCTATGCACACAGACCCCATTACAAGGCTACATCACCAAACAGTTGGACTAGACAATTTAATAGTTGTCACATCTAAGGACATAAAATAACGTATTTAATATAGAGTAAAAATACATTGTGTTTGGAACTTAGCTGTTAGATCTATAGAAAAAGATGTAGAAATTGAAAATGCATCTTGAAAAACATAATTTGTTTGGAGAAGACACTTAAAACATTCAGCTGTGGTTCTGAAACAGTTACAGTGGTTTAAATGTTAATAATTTTGTTCTTAGCTACTTTTTCACTTGAAACACTACAATACATTTTTAAACTGCCATACTGAAGAGTATTAATGATGCAACAAATTGACTGGTGCTACAGAGATGTATCTGGTTGTGATTTATTTTATTTTTTTATGAACATATTTAATTGCACATGTTTCTTGAGTTTCTAATTACAACCAGTACTAAAATTGTCTAGATGCTTAAGGATACATTTTTATATTTAAACATACCTCATTATTATTACTTATACAGCAGATAGTTCACTAAGATATAACGTTAGGATATTAAAGTGGATTAGAAATCTCATTATTAAAACACAAGCATGTCTGAATAGAAAGGAAAAAAAATAAAGTACTCTAAATGGAATAATCACCTCTTCATTTTCTTTCACAAATCTCATTTTATATGAGCTAAATGTCAGAGACATAAAGACGTAACTGGTGGCACGATCCCATCAGGGAGGTTTGCGTCTGTTATCATACTGTATTTAACATTATTGTTCAGAAGATTTTAAATAAAGCCTGTGAACTTTACTAAGGGCTCAAATTCCAATGAAATGTTTTTTAGCCTGTCTGAGGGTAGATTGTTTATTTTTAAAGAGTAAGATATGACTGCAGTCAAATAACATCTCTTCCTGTATTTTAACTTCGTACTAGGGCAGACACCAATTATGAAATTGCGCTGTCAGATTACCCCTCTAAGGGCAGTCACACACTTCATGTTTTCAGTTGCAAATTGAATTTGACATTTAGTTTGAAGCCCAGGATACCATAATGTAAAACCTTCTGCAGATAAAGCAGGAGAGCAGACATCCTAGCTGCCTCTTTTAAATAGACCATATTACCACAGCCTTCATTATTTTCTATGAACATGTTTTTCCCAATCTTTAAAGAAAAATTCCAGTAAATGTTTAGAATCACAGTAGCTCACAACCAGAGCATTTTAGGTTCCTTTATACACTCTAATAAATTATCTACCATGAACTTCATCTGTTTATGCTATCCAGACACCTGTCATTTCTGAGTGAAATCAATCCTTAGGTAACGTAATTCCTAGTAGCTGGTGGCACTGATACTTTCTCATTTGTTTATTCTTTGGAAGATAATTTAATTTTATGTTGCACAAGAAAGTGTGCTAATAGTGTTTGCAAGCATTTTATTGACTAAAGATTCATTTCTTGCAGACATCTTTAAGTTGGCAGCTCTTCCTTTAGTATACTTCAGAGTAAAGTACTGGAATGTAATTTCAAGAAACAACTAGAATTCCCACTTTTGTGCCAAAATAGACAGATTTAGGGTCAGAAATTAAGAACGTAGTAACTTGAAAGAGCAGAGGCTGGTTTGGTGCACAAGCAAATTGAACTTAGCCAGGAAAAAAAGACAGTTCCTTGAGTTCCTTGTCCCTGCAAAATGTCATAATACAACAGCCAAGAATTCAGCTGTGAAACGTATACTAACTCAGAATCAGGCCTGGAAGCTCCAGCCATAGAATACTACATTTAATAACAACAGATTTCTGTGTTATTTGATATTCATACACAAATATACTCAAGACCAAATAGGAATGTATTTCTGTTTAGTTATCCAGCCCACACAACATATTAGTATCTAAAGCAGCATAACATTAATTTTACATAAACTAGCACTGATCCCCACAAAAGTCTGCAATGACCAAGTTATTTCCCATTATCTTTTTCTACTATTTCTGCATTTTGTGTCAAGTCACCGAAGCATTTTTAGTATTGTTTTTGTACTGTTGGCATCCTAAAATGGAGTTTACTGTCATGAAGATCAACAGCTTTTGCACTCCTTACAGAGTACCTGCATTTCCCTGATCATGCCAAAAAGTTATCACAGTTCTGTCAAAGGAACTCAAAGGATATCTCCTGATTTTTTCCTCATTCATTGTCATTTACTTTTGAAATAGTTTCTGAAATAATTCCTTATACTTTCTGAAATAATATTTTTTGAAATTATTTCTTAACATTTTAATCTGGGGAGAGGACATCTTCCTTAACTAGAAGTCATGAGCCACTTACTGGTTTCCAGAGTGCAATGTTATTGATTATGTTGACAGCACTTCTTTCCACTGATCTCCTCCAGTTCTTTCCATGACTATCAGAACACGTCTGGCAAAAAATTTGTCACTTTTCTTCAGCTTGTGAGTTCCAACTGGTTGCAGGTTGTGTTTAGTGACAGAGGACAATTTCTTTCTTATTTCTTTTCTCTGTTGCCATTCATGAAGGCAGAGAATGTAGAATTTAGAAGCAAGAACACAAACTATACACAGCTGAAGGTTTTCAGCACATTTTCTTTGTTGTATAAGATGCTTCACTTTGGCAAATTAATGTTGTCCATAAAATATAAACCAAGAAAAACAATTCAGCAAAATGTCATGAAATATAATGAAGGAACGATGTGCCATTTGGTGTTAGTGTGTCGAAATTCTGCTGCTGCATCAGGCAAAAATCAGACAGTTAAATACAAGCCTCGGGCTACTGAATGTTCTGGTACATGCTGGACAAGTGCTGGCACATCCTATTAATTACCCAGCAAAGGGTCTATCAGGACAGAGTTTCCAGTCACTTGTTTGACAGAGAGTGAAGTATCATGTCCACCAGTGCACATATCTAAGGTGCTTTTTTTGTGTTTCTGGAAGATAAGTGGAATGATGACTTCTTTTATTAAAAGTTTAGCCATTCCCTTCCAAGAGACAGAAACCCCTTGGCACAGTCTCCGTTAGTGGTTATAAGGGAACAAAGGTGGAATTGAGATAGGAATTGAATGTCCTTCTCTTTCCTTCGTGATAATTAGTTGGAATCATAAGTGTTTCACAATTCAGTTTCTAAGCCTTGCTGCCAAAAAAGGATAGCAGGATGGCTAATAGACAGGGTGACACTTATATATGAAAAGGAATGCTGTCTCAAGATGCCTTGTCACCTTGCTGCTCTTCACAAGAGGTTTCATGGCAAAGCAGCAGAGGGAGAGAAGATGCCAAGACAACATAGGATTATGTAAAAAAAAGATCTTAAAAATCTTCTGGTAACGCCTTCTGTTAGATGTGTTGTAACACTTTATTCTTTGTGAGTGTTCCTTTAGACTCTGCTTATATGAGTTTTTCCATAAAAATTCACATGACCTATGTGTCCCATCATAAAAACATCGAGCAACTGGAAAGAGAAAATAATCTCTGTCATAGTCCCTTCTTTTATTTCTATTTTTCAAGTTGGAATATTTAAAAATTGTTAAAAATAAAAGAATGAGAATGACATTAAGTATGATTATGTAGAGTACTACTGAAATGGAGAGACAGATATTATCCATGCTTTGAACATTGTTTCTAAGTGTGAGTAGTGTATTTCTTGCCATCTTTGTATTTATGGGCCTCACTGGCCCCATACAGTTACCTACTAAAGGGCCAAACCTTTATGTTAATTAAAATAAATAAACGAAATAATTAAATAAAATAATATTTTTTAAAAATCTGATTTAAAATTAAACTGATTTTATACATTTGACCAGATTTAGACAAGGACAAAAGGGTTTAGAAATACGATAATCCTTCACAGTTCAATTATACAGGAAATCAGTCATGTGTTAGCTTGACTTAATTCTAGTAAATTGAAAGAGAAAGTTTCTAAGTAGATCATTTGGTTCAGCACTGACAATATATAGTAAAAGATAATGACCCAGATAAGGAATATCCAAAGCTAAAAACACATGAGAGAGTTCAAATGAAATGGGTGGGAAACATCTCATAGATATCTTCAGTATAAAAGACCTTATAATGCATCCAGGGGGGAAAAAAAATCCAAACTCTAATTTTGAAAAAATTACCACTAGTTTTACCACACCTCCATTTATATCTAAGGATTTCAGAAAACTTAGCTCATTGAAGTACAACTAAGAAGAATTTCAGTTTCAACTTCACACTTCTGACAATTTAATGACTAAGCAGGCAAAAGTTAAGAAGCCAAAGTAGGCTACACTCATTCAAAGTGCTTATAATGGTTCTGCAGGCATAAAAAAATAAAATTAGTTAATATGAATATTACAGCTGAAAGTGGATGCTATAATCTGTTTTGAGCCTATTTGCATAAGTGACAGGGTAGAGAATGTTTCCTGAATCATAGAAAACTCATGACCTTCAGAAAAGGTTTAGTGTACCGATATTAAATAATGACAAAATTAATCCATTTAATAAAATAATTCATTTCCTCACCATATTCTTGGACAAGGGAAGAGCAACTGATGTCTTCTACCTGGACTTGTGCAAAGCATTTGACAGTGTCCCACATGACACTCTTGTCTCTAAATTGTAGAGACATGCATTGGACAGATGGATCACTTGGTGGATAAGTGATTGGTTGGATGGTCACACTGAAAGAGTTGTGGTCAATGGCTTGGTGTCCAAGTGGAGACCACTGATGCCTGCTGTTCCTCAGGGATCAGTACTGGGACCAGTGCTCTTTTGATATCTTTGTCAGTGACATAGACAGTGGGATTGAATGCAACCTCAGGAAGTTTGCTGAGGACACCAAGCTGTGTGGCTTGGTTGACACACTGGAGGGAAGGGATGCCATCCAGAGGGACCTTGAAAGGCTTGAGATGTGGGCATCTGCAAACCTCATGAATTTCAACAAGGCCAAGGGCGATGTCCTGCACATGGGTTGAGGCAATACCAAACACAGATACAGGCTGGTTGGAGAATGGATTGAGAGTAGCCCTGAGAAGGACTTGGGGGTGCTGGTTGATGAGAAGGTCAACATAACCCAGCAATGTGTGCATGCATCCCAGAAAGCCAGCTGTATCCTGGGCTGTATCAAAGGAAGCATGACCAGGGAGGTGGGGTCAAGGGAGGTGATTCTGCCTCTCTACTCCACTCTGGTGAGACCCCACCTAGAATACTACATCTGTCTCTGGGGCCTCCAACGTAAGAAGGACATGGATGTGTTGGAGTGAGTCCAGAAGAGGGGCATGAAGATAATCAGAGGGCTGGAGCACCTCTCCTGTGAAGACAGCTTGAGAGAGTTGGGGTTGTTCAGCCTGGAGAACAGAAGGCTCTGGGGAGACCTTATTGTGGCTTTTCAGTACCTAAAAGGGGCCTACAAGAAAGCTGAAGAGGGACTGCTTACAAGGGCATACAGTGATAGGACAGGGAGTAACTGCTTTAGACTGAAAGAGGGGACAATTAGCTTAGACATAAGGAAGAAATTCTTCACCCTGATGGCGATTAGGCACTGGAAAAGGCTGCCCAGAGAAGTTGTGGATGTTCCATCCCAGGAAGTGTTCAAGGCCAGGTTGGATGAGGGTCTGAGCAAAATTGGTCTAGTGGAAGGTGAACCTGCCCACAGCAGGGCTGTTAGAACCAGTTGATCTTTGAGGTCCCTTCCAACCCCAAACATTCTATGATTTTACAATTCCATGATTCTTTGCTACCAAACAAATTGGGGTGAGGGGGAGTTGGGTATCAGTTTATATGCTAAGAAAAGGCTGCATCTGATGAGAAATACAGAGCCTGATTTCTTAGATTCCCTGAGGAGGAAGGTGGACATTCCTTCACATCCATCTACTTCATGTCCACAAAATTTAGTCTGATTGTTCTGTTGTACTAGGGACAGATGGAAGGAATCTCACTCTCGTCCTGATGGTTTGAGCACTTGCTAAACAGAGCAAAGGTGCAACAGCTTAAGGAGGATCATCCAGTATTTTCAGTGTTACAGAAGAAGAGGTGATAAAAGAAAGGAAAACAATTCTATGACCTGAATTCAGTGAAGGAGGGACATTATGCAGAAAACTAACCTAAAGACCAGAGGAGAAACAACGTTACCTTTTCTTATTTGTAAACTTCAGGTTTTAATTAACTGTTTTACATTTATTATTTTTTTATATATTAATTTAACAATTTTCCTTAGCTGTTCTTTTACAATGTAAATTGTATGTCACCATCAATGACTAAGGTGAATGACCAAAGACAGTTCATGGCATTCTGCCCCAAAACAACTTATATTTTCATAGTACAAGCAGATTAAATATTACAGGATTGCTACAAATCCAAAAATAAATCTGCTGTGTCTCCCATTCCTGTATCCACTACTGTAGCACGTCTTAGCCCCAGCTGTCCTTGTTCTTTGGCCTCTATAGGCCAATCTTTGCCCTTGTCTATTTACACATCATATACTTGAAAATTAATGTAGTAGGAGTTGCCTACTAGTAGTATCTCTGCTTTTTCTTTCCTTCCACAAAGAAAACATAATATTTGGACAAATCCTTTTCTCCCTTGTGAAGACACAATTTTTATGATTCCCCATAACCTTTAAGGGTCTTCAGGAAGAAATACAATCCAAAAAGACAGAAAGAATCAGGGAAAAAAAAAAAAGTTACACCTCCTTTCTGTGGGTATTTTTACCAGAGTGTCTCTGTGATGATCAAGGACAGGACTGAAAATTCTCTCCAGCGCATCATTTCCTGCTGTTGCTTCAGCCAGTTTCCCTTGGCTATCACCCATTAGAAACAACACCAAACAGCCATTGGCAACAACAGCTTCCAAGCTGACAAAACCAGTTTTCATTTTGAACAATATTTATAAAAACAATAATGTGTTTTTTCAACCTTTGTCAAACAAAAGGAGATATTTTCATTATTTGCACAATTATAAGGTGTGGTTCTTCTGATAATGTAACATGGAATGTAAATACATTATTTCAAATATACAATGTAGTGTCTCAATAACTACAAATGCCTGATGTTTCTTTTTTACAGCTTGGTTTATATAGCAGTTTAAAATCAGGTGACAATAAATCCAGAGAACACTAGAGATTTTTTAGCAGGAGTCTCTCTCTCCTACAGATAATGCAATGTCCATTACATTCCCCTTCTCCTCCTGAAGATAAGGACCATGGTTCTTGCACTCTTCATCATCATTTTTTCCTTCCACTTTCCTAACGCAATAACCTTCAAGCCCAGGTTTCTGGCTGAGACATCACTGAGTCCAGTCACAACAGAACCACTTGGCTGGGTCTGAGCAACTTGGAAGACTAAAGAAAATGCTTCAGAGCCTCTCTAAGTCAGTTACAGTAGGGAACATTTGTACACACATCTACATACAGATGTACATATACTGTACAAACATATATGTAGGTACATATATACATTCATTTAAGCCTCACCTTATTGTCTTATGCACTGACAAATTTAAATTGGCAAAGCTTTTATCAAACCTAAACATTTCAGTATAATCTCCAGAAGTCTTTGTAATATGATCGTTATAAAAATGTTTTGTTCATAGACTTAAAAAAGCAAAAATGTTTGTATTGTTACTTTCAACATTTTTACCTAATTCTCACATCGAGAATAGTTTTGAGACTTAAATCTAATTTTAAATATTAAATACATTACTTTTAATTTCTCAAAATTCTGTGATACAAAGACTTCCTGGAAATTGTTGCATTGTCTTTAAAAAAAAAAAAAATGTCGTAAAAAGCAGTATTTAAGGCAACATATTCTAACCTACTAATTTGAGGAAAAGATCCAGAACAGTAAAAATAGTTCGTTTGTTTATTAAAGAACAGACAGTATTATGTGCAAGTTAAAATATTTCTTTTTCCAACAATAATAGAGGTTCAACTGGGCAGTCATGACCTTTACCTAAGTAAATTCCTCTGTTTACTTCTTTCACCTTTTTAAAAATGAGTGAGAGTGAGATAGAATGAGTTAAAGAGATTAAAACATTCATCGTTCTCATATGGAACAAGTTTGACTACAAAATAGAGTTCATAGGAAGCCATTGTACATGTTTATCACTCTCTGGGAATAGCCCATAACAGCTGTAAACCTGTTATCATTAAGATTCAAACACTATTGTTATTTTCGACCCTTTTTGCATGGTAGAGATCATTAAAGATGTTTGTTTAAGAGCATCCACAAAGCAGTATACAGCAGCTCAAACTGACTGGTTTAAAAACCAGTTTAATTAACTCAGTCAAATGTACGAAGCAGCTCTAACAATTAGTGAAATCAAGGACATATATGTTCTAAACTTAATTTAATTGATGACTATGTGGCCACATTGCTGTCAAGTTTCGTGATCAACATGATGATCATCAGAGTTTTGAATGTTAGCACTCAAACTCACATAATTAACATTTCGTGTTTCAGGGTGTTTAGTCTTGCCAGAAGCTGAACTGGGCTTTTCCTCTCATAAATCTAGAAGAAACTGTAACTACTCAGTGAACTTCTAGTTTCTTATTTCTCTGTTAGCCTTTAGGCTTCATAGATTCATCCCTCTCAACAGTGACAATAAAATTCCTGGAGTTATTCTAAAGAACAGCTAAAGTAAAACAAATTATGATGTAAATAACTTCACTAAACAATCCAAGTTAGTTCCAGTAAAAATCATACAAAAACTCCTGTGTATTAGAGAAAAAAAAAGGCAATAATAATAGTAATAAAATAAGACAGATGACATCATATGTTTTACTGGGTGTCAGCTCCAAAACCTGCTCTTTTGTTACACACCAGATTATTTGCTTATTCATGAATTAACTGTCATAATGATCTAGAAGTACCTATTGTATTATCTTCATTTACACACAATGGTGCCAAATTGCTGTTAAAACATGTTTAAAAGTATGTGAGAGACAGGAACTAATGAACTAATTTTTTGTTAACTATATTAACTACACACTCACACCCCCATATCTGAACACATTCTTTTAAAAATACCAAGGGCTTTCTTTGTATTGAGTCAAAACAAACTCTTGCTTAAAAATTTTTCAGTATTTTTTAAAAAATGTTATTATTCTTCTCACAAATATGTCATTCCATAGGTGGATTTCTAACTTTCTGACTTATTTCCTGCAAACTCTAAGATTTTATCCATTTTATCAAATATTTGAGCTTTATTATTGCTCTCAACAGAGAGTGTTATAGACAAGCAATAAGCCTTACTGGTTTTCTGGCTACTCTGACCATATATCCTCATTCTTAGACAGAAGCAAGTCTAATCTGGGCACCTTCCCTTCTCCACTATCTATAATTAGCTCTTTTTTGTCTTTTGGAAGTGATACCTAGTACTAATCGCAGCATCACAAGCTCCTGCTTCGAAAAACATTTCATAAACAATGTACCCCAAAATGAAGAGCTAAAGAGAAACAAAAATGAATGAGTTATTAAAACGAAATCATACTGTTGTCCTATCTTGTCTTCTTTTATTTTCTCTTTTTTTTTTTCCTAATTAAGAGCAGCTGTGGAGTGTTACAGACAGATTTTGTAATCCATGCCACTCTTGTCTTGGATATTTTCCCTCTGCTAACCCTTCAGCAATAAATTATTAGAATTACAGAGAGAAGAAAATCACATTAAATCAGAAAAGCGTGAGAAACTGAAGAGAACCTGAAAAGGCTGTATTAAAAGAAATGAAGCACCTTTAAATGTTATTTTTTCCTACAGTTTTATATGGCCTTCTGCCATAAAAAAGCCTAATGCGGCCAGTTGCAAACAGTTTCTGGCAGGAAACAAAACCGAACATGTTGCATCTTGAGCTGTTCTGTCCACCACTGTTGAGTCACAGACAGCAAGAGTTTTCAAAGCTGCTGTCTGTGAACAGATACTTCTCCTACACACCTTCCACTGCACGTCTTCCAACACCCACAGCAGCAGCTGGTAGCAGCTGTCTGTGTACCTTGGGAAACCTTCTGATGCTGCCACATTAACTACCTTTAGTAGAACTTCAAATTTTTCTGTCTTTGGTCCACACAATCCCAGAGGAAGGCTGATTTTTCTTGAGAACATCCTTTAGGTGTGGGGCTTTATCTCAAATGTACATCATATGATATTTTATATTAGAGGGGCAATAAAAATAATTTATCTACTGCACTATGGCATCTATATTTTGGATTTTACAATCCAGCTGTGAGAACAAACCCTCAGCAACCCGCTATCTAAATGGACCTGAGTAGCATAGTTATCACAGCAGAAGAGCACTCAGCAACATCTTACAGGATTATACTTTAACTGAACATCTCTAATACATTCTTTTATCTTTGAAGAGTCAAAAATAGCTGTATGGATTTTCTTCAAGCTATATATAAATTTCTCTGATAACAAGTTTGAGAAGCTGCAGTCCAAAGTCAATTTACAGGGAAGTTAAAAACTACTGAAAATCATGACATGAAGTGAGAAATATTGCTCAGCAGCCTTAAAGAATACATATTTTCATTTAAGCATAATTTAACTAATACCAGTAGTTTCTCTGGATATTAAAAATAAGTGACAACTTACAAAAATAGAATATGTGAATTATATGATTTCTAAACCAAAATTCTAGATTACCTTCGAGTAAGTTGTATTTTCATTATTAAGTAAAGAGATAGAGTATTTTTGAATGACAGTGAAAATAGGACTTTTCTAGTAGAGTAATTTTTGAACCATTGAGGAGTTGAGCAACACACCATTGACTTTGCTATCAGCAATAGGAAATATCCGGATTATGATGGTGGAAGAAGAAAAGCTGCAATACTTGGAACAGTACAGTTTTCTCCAGTCTCAGAAAACATATTGCCAGAACTGCATTTTCACAGTAAAATACGAGGGATTTATAAAGACACTTGCAAAACAACTTTTTTATAGATCTGACACAAATATATTACTGACAACTAGCAAAACAACAGACTGATACTAAAGGTTTGTAAATCTATCTGAAAAATAAAACAAACAAAAAAAATCAATAAGTTGACTTTTTTAATGAAAGTTTGTACAGTACAAACAGCCAAAAACCACTGGAGCTTAAAGCAAGGGACATTGAATAGTCTCGTGAAGTTAATAGTCACCAGGAAAATGGATTAATATTTTTACATTTAGGTCAATGCTGTTTTCATATTACATTTCCTTAAAGAAGATTAGTTCTCTGTTACTAAAAGTCTGAAAAAAAAAACCCAACCAAACAAAACCAAACAAATAAAAAATTTAAACATGTCAAAATGTCAGTGTTGGAGGTTATAGAAACTAATGAACTGTAATTATAAATGTTTGGGACTTCATTCATCTTCTATCAATTCATGTATTATTACATTTTACTATATTCACAATAAAGTACCTATATGTCTAACATTTAAGAATCAGAAGGTGTGATATCTGTATTGTTAGGATGTCAACTACCAAGATTAAAAATGTGTCTAAGAAGTGTCATCATCTATTTTGTCCCATTTCTAAATGCTGTAAGAGAGAACCATGTTAGAATAATATGTTCCCTGGAAAGGTAAGATGAAACAGTAGAAGTAGCAAGATAGATTATGAACTGGAATTTCTGACGAGCATGAAGACACATGTTTGATAATAATCAAACTTTCCTCATTTATTAGCTCATTCTTTTATTTTGTCAACAACATATCTTCAGTTCTCCAACACATGTGACCTCTGCATGCTTCTCAAGGGCCATGGATTTTATTATCACTATTACCTGAGATGTGGAAATCCTCAGAAAGAGTGCCAAGTAGTTATTTTGTTCTTGCTGAGAGTTAAATGATAAGGAAAAGAAATATGTATCTCACGTTAATAATACAAATACTTCTTGCCAGCAATTGTCAGCAGCAAATGTTAAGAATGTGGGCTGCCGAAGGAAAGCTTGACAGTGCAGAACTACCTTCTGGATTGGCTGAAAGCTAAAAAGATCAGTGGAACAGAAAACTAAAATTAGCTTTTTACATTTACTTGTAAACTAATATTAATTTTTAAAAAGTTCAGAGTCAAACCAAATATTTTGCTGCTGTATTCTAAATTATATTTTGCTTTTACTTTAAGTAATTACTGAAATTGTATTAACTTTTTATATAAAGCTAATTATACAGACATTTAATTTATGTTCCTTCACACTGTTTATATGTTGCACAAAAGTCATATTGTTCCCTGAGAAAGGCGTGAATTTAAAATTTCAGCTAGACTGATATCAAACACATTTCAAGCAATAAAAGGGATTGTCTGAATCATAAGTTTTATGTCATTCAAGATTATCTCAACTATAGGCAGCAGCAATGCTTCACAGCCCTGGAAACATGAAATTTAAGTACTGTAGCCATGCAAGCAATTGGAATCACAGAAAGATGTAGGGTGCAATTAACAAGCACTTTCTGTTAGAATGATGAGCAAGATGCCTGGTAGTATATCAAATGATCGGCCAGTATTACAGAAGTCCTCTATTATATGCATGTGGAATAGCAATATTTCAAACATGACATTGTAATGTATATAACATGCACTAAATGGATTGCAGTCCTACATAGCATGCACCAAATGGATTACAGTCCATTATTAGGGCTCTCATGTGTATTCAGCAAAAAACTAACATGATTACCTAATTTGTAATGCACAATAAGAGATTCCACTTAATAAGAGAATATAGGATGTGTACCTATAAGGATTATAGGATGCAAAGAGTATAAACATTAATCCTAATTGGAGACCACAAACTCAAACTGCTACAGGGTGAGATCCCACTATGAGCTACATATCACCTGAGCAGAGAATTTAATTTGCTGGTATACTATATCACCCTGAAGAAAAGGAACCATGGTGTGAACCTCTGAGTCTAGAAAAGTCTGAGTGAATTCAGCCTTTGCTAGAAGTGGAATTTGAGAAATTCTGGACGAGTAAGGGGCAGCTAGCTGCGGAGTAGCTGTGTCTCTACATGCCAGTGCTGGGCACTCAAGGTAGCAGTCCCAACTGTAGTTTAACAGCACAGAATCACACAGTGTCACAGAATGGCTGAGTTTGGAAAGGACCTCTGGAGACCATCTAGTCCAACCCACCTGCTAAAGCAGGTTCACCTAGAGTAGATCGTACAGGAATACATCCAAGTGGGTTTTGCGTATCTCCAGAGAAGGAGACTCCACAGCCTTTCTGAGCAGCCTGTTCCAGTGCTCTGGCACCCTCAAAGTAAAGACATTTCTCTGCCTATTTAGATGGAACCTCCTATGCTTCAGTCTGTGCCCGTTGCCTCCCACCCTATTGCTGGGCATCACTAAAAAGAGTTTGGTCCCATCCTCTTGACACCTACCCTTGAGATATTTATAAACATTGATGAGATCCCCTCTCAGCTTCTCTTCTCCAGGCTGAACAGACCCAGCTCAATCAGCCTTTCCTTGCAGGAAAGATGCTCCAGACTCCTGATCATCTTTGTAACCTGCCACTGGACTCTCTCCAGTAGTTCTTCGTCTTTCTTGAACTGAGGAGCCCAGAACTGGACAGAGTACTCCAGATGCAGCCTCGTCAGGACAGAGTAGAGAGGGAAGATAACCTCCCTTGACCTGCTGGTCACACTCTTCCTAATGCATTCCAGGATACCATTGGCCTTCTCGACCATGAGGGCACATTGCTGTCTCATGATCAACTTGTTGTCCACCAGGACTCCCAGGTCCTTCTCTGCAATGCTGCTTTCCAGTAGGTCAACCCCTGACCTGTAGTGGTGCCTGGGCTTATTCCTCCCCAGGTGCAGGACTCTACCCTTGCCTTTGTTGAACTTCATTATGTTCCTCTTTGCCCAACACTTCAGGTCTCATTGGATGGCAGCACAACCTTCTAGTGTATCAGCCACTCTTCCCGGTTTTGTATCATCAACAAACTTGCTGAGAGTGCACTCTCTATGCTTGTGCTTCCACAGAACTGTCACCATTGTTATCTGAAGTTGTGAACAGTCAGTGTCTATATAGTTGACCTCAGTCAGCTATTGTCTGTGCAACTGGTAAGCTCCAAAATACCACCTTATATTGCTATTTATGTATTTACTGTTATGTAGGGTTTTCTTGTTTGTTTTGTTTTTGTGGGTTTTTTGCTTGTTTGTTTGTTTGTTTTTAAGATAGATACAAATGTATTTGGGGAAGGACTATGACACCAGCTGAGATTTTACGCATGTTCTGCTCCATATAGACCATAAAAGTCTTCTGAAGCATTTTGTACACCTTGGGGAAAGGCTGAAATGAAATATAATTACAATCTTCACCCTTTCTTTTTTCTTGCCAAGGATGATGTGTCAGGTTTTCAAGTGGAAGATGCATTCTGATACACAGCAGATTATACTGGTATTTTTCAGAAGACATCTATAGAATGATTGCGATAGCAGAAAAAATCAGCTCTACAGAGTAATGGAAATACAATGATACAGAAGCATTTGAACCCTTGGAAGATATGGGTGGAGAAAACATACTGCCGCTTTTCAACACATTGATTATTTTTGCCATTGGAAACTCAACGATGGGTGAGTATCCCTTTGGGTAGGCATTCAGATTAAAGTATAATGTGTTTTGACTCTGAGAGGAATAAAGGAGGAAATATTGAATGATATAACTGAAAGTTCAGTCTTGCTTTTGGAGTACTGAATTTAATTTGAATTTAACTCTCATGACCAACAAGACAGGCTGCAAATAAATGGCAATCTTTTTCCTTCATTTTTTCCTATAGAGTTCCTGGTGTTCCAGCATAATCTTCTGAATGCTCAGTTTAATATGCAGCTAGTAATACTGTCTAAAAAACTAGCTGATGCTTCTTTAATTCTCTGTCTGTTTTCTAGAACTCCAGATGGTTGAACTTGAAAATCAGGTAGGTCTTGCTTTTCCATATGCAGTCATCAGGTCCTCTCCTCTCTTTAACTATGTGAAAAATGTGCATTCACTTAATAGAGTAAGGTATTTGCCTGTTTCTAGAACTACATGTTCTACCTTAAGGGAGTGAAAATCACAAAATAACACATCTTTAGGTATACATACTTTCTATTTCAGATTTCAAAAAGAGAAGGAGATTCCAAATTATAAAGAATCCAGGAAAAAGCTGTTATTCTTGACATTTCCTATATATGCAGAAAGTTCAGACAAAGGTATAATGACAAAATAAAGAAGCTCGCTACACAAAAGACTAAATATAAAAGACCGTAATGTGATAAACTTTGATTTTCAGGTCTTTTGTCCAATGCAACTTTAAAAGCTTAACGCCAATGATACTTTCAAACTAAAAACTTATCTTTCTATAAAGAAAGATTTCTGTGGTGCTTTCTAAAGGATGTCAGAAGAAGTCAAAATGAATTAATGAAGAAACCAATTATATTTGAACAATTTATTGCTTTTGACTTGATATTTCAAACCTTGAATTACTTGTTCTATAGCCTCCCAATAATGTTGTATTTGCACTGTGATCCAGTGACACAGAGTAGCAAATTCAAACCCTGGTGGTGACATAATGTTACGGTAATAACTTCATAACAGGGTTTGATCTTTAGTAAAAACTTCTAGGTCAAAGCAGATATCCAGTCTGAACTCTGGTGGTGCTGATAACTCTTCTTGCCTTGTGACTATTTTAGGGCTCATATGAGAGTGTCTACCTGTAAACATACCTTTAAGTTGCTATAATAATTTCTAACACTTCAAACAGTTACCTTCTTTGAACTATTTCTCTTTGGTTTCATTAGTCAGTTTTTTGTTGTTGTTGGAAGGTTTCCTTTTTTTCTACCTTTCCATTTTTCTGCATGTATCAGAGAAGTACACAGATCTTTATGTGGTGCTCAAAATACTTCTTTTCTGTCTAGAGTGTAACACTTCCACAGGTACAATTGATCCATTTCTAAAATGAGACTCAGCATTTTAGTAACTTCCTTCAAACTGTATGAAATTGCATTCTTTACTTGTAATTCACTCCCTGAAATGAGACCTCTCAATGAAACAGCTTCGATCAGACTGAAGCCAAAAAATAGATGTGACAGACTTCTTCCTGTAGTTTTTGTTTCCCTCTACAATTTATAGAGTTATCAGTTCTCAGCTGCTCTTCTGCAGTAGCTCAGACGTAGGTGAGGCCAGGGCAGAAGAACAGAGGTGAACGCTAAAGTCAGGTTGTGCAGAGGCACCTCCTTTTCTGAAGGATTGCTGGTGAGTAACGCTGAAAGCTGTTACACCAAAAAGGTGTGGAAATGGCAAACTCAAGGAAATTCCATTGAGCAGGAAACAGAGAGGATTTCCTCCTCCTTCTTTTTTCAGGTTCTTACAGAATAAAATCCAAACACCAACATGTAGAGTGATCTGGTTCTGCTCATTGCTTTAGCCTGAAACTGTCCATCAGCACATATTTGAAACGTTTGTATCTAAACCTTGCAGTAAAGATTTAATCCAATATTTATTATTCACCCATCAGACTGTGGTGGGAAGAAAGTTACTTTGAGTTCTCTGTAACTTTTTTGAGTTTTAAAAGTAGTAACATGGTAGATCTACTTTAAAAACAAACAGCACTTGTCTCAGCAAAGTGCTTTGAAGGTGCCGTGAGAAATGCGTTTCCTCTCATCACCAAGACATGGAAAGCCATTTGGAAAGTTCTGTAAGTGACTCACATGGCTTATTGCCTGCAACATCTGCAAAAGCACTGATAAGAACAATGCTTAAATTAAACTGGCACTGCTGTATCTGAGAGGTTTTTCTGAGTTGCACATGGCTAACAAGCAACCTTACAAAGTGGGAGCGCAAATGAAAGTGCCTTTCTTCTACATGGCAGGGGATGGAGAATAACATTCCCTCTGTCCGGCATCAGTCCAAATATTATTAATTGCTTCCAGAAAATAACTTTATGCTTGTGATAGGTATGATGCACAAAACCTATCTTGCATTTTATGACTTAAGAGGGAGAGGGATGCTGAGGTAAAAGCTGGTCAAACAGCACTTACAGAAACTCATATTTGCTTTCTCTCATGTTTCAGGAGCTTTGAATCTCTTTCTGAGCATGTACACATCGCACACAATGAAACCATCCAATTTCTATTGATATCCATTCCCCAAAACTTCTCACTTTATCTTGTACGTGGAAAAAAATCTTAGTTATACTACACCACAATTTTAACCCTACCCTTTTTTGTCTCTTAAGAAATGAGAATATAATAATGTATGATGCTTGACATTTTGTCCTGAGTCAGTATTGAAGAATCTATCAAACGTAAAGTGAAACTTGCTACCACAGGACTACTTGTGTGACTGTTAGATGGAAAATTCTGGACAGAATAAAATAGATTATCCTTTTCAAAAGCTACTATATTGTGATAACAGTAAAAATTGCCTGAGGAGTCATTTTAAATGTTAGACTGCCGTATCTTAAACCTGAAAAAGGTTTGATTCTCAATTTTTACTAGTCTGGAGAACCTGGATTTTCTATTTTTGAGCAATATAACTATATAAAACACCTCACTGCAAGTTCTGCACACACAAAACCTTCTGTTTCAAGAACTAAACTATGAGCTTCTTCTGAAACCTACTGTTTCTTTCAGTGTCTTCCTGGTATTAAATCCTAGGACTTGAGATATGAAGAACATTATTTTATATTGAAGTTATTTCTTCTTTAAGTTAAGCACTTTACAATCTGGTGCAACAAATGTAAAAAGGGAGAGAACTTCCTTTACTCGCCTAAGTTAATCTGTAAGTTTATTGGCTCTTCCAGTAAGTCAGTTGTAGTTACTGACGTCATGGAATTGGCTGAGATGGAAAATGAGTTAATGCCATATACATCAAGTCCTTGTAATAGTGAAGCTAAAGAGATTCCCAAGAACAGAGAATAATTAACCAAACTTCAGAAGAGTTAATACTATACTGTTATTGCTTTCATCTCTAGAGATAAAAGAAATGTTTCTTTTTCACATCTGTCTCCTGCAGACTTCAGTTTTCTTTTTACAACGTGAAATGAGAGTTGACAGTGCTAAATTTGCAAGTACACTAATGTATGCATACCATTGCTGTTCTAAGCATGACTTTGGCCCTTAAATGTCTTCACATTTTCCAAGAAGTTAATGTTTTGACAAATTTCCTACTAATCGAAAATTATTTCTGGAAGGAACTCAATATGTATTTTAGTGACAAACAAACAGAATTCAACTGAGATATGAAAGAACTTCCTGTTTTTTTTTTTTCCAAAGCACATTCCTGAAAACTTAAGTGATTTATTTTCATAAAAGATCATCATAACATTTGATTACTAATAAAGAACTATCACCCACAGCAATTTTCATACTACGCACCTGAAAGTCAAGATTAACATTTTCAGTTACCTGAAAGAAGTATTAGGCTGTATTTATTTAATATAATATAATATATATATGTGTATATAGAATTGGCCAGCTACTTGCCAGCTGGATATTTAAATACTCAAAATTAATTCCCTTCCTTTACCGTTGCAGAATGATGCTTCAGAGAACAAATCTTTCGTTAAACATAAATGATAACGTTAGGAAATAAGGTATTCATTCTCCTTAAAGATTAAGGATATCTTGGAGCCACAAACCTAGAGGATCAGCACTTTAAGAGAGAAAACAAGGAAATATGTATGTCCTTTTACAACCACAATAACATATGCTTTTCAACTAGTTACCTAAGAAAGAATGTTAGAACTATGAATCAGAGAACTGTTAATTAAGAAATTTGAGTCTATTATTACAAGATTTTCAGGGTTGAAGTGCGTACTAAGAGAAATTTTGGTTCATTGAACTCAAAAGTTTTATACTATGCACATCAATAAAACTTCAAATTATCTAGCAGGCATTTTCCAAACTAAAACAGAACAAAGCATTGTTCAGTATTACAAAGGAAGCAATACTTACAGTGACTAATTTATGTCTGTTAGACCATGAATGGCTCAGAAAGATGTATTTTACAGGATTAGATGTGAGAACTTTGTAATAAACATTTTAAAATACAGTTATAACTGAAACTTGAAAATATATCTTCCTTCTGTTGCAAGATAAGCATCTGGCTAGAGCTACTGGTGTGTGATAAATAGTCATCACTCAGTTGCACAAGTTTTCCTTTAAAACACGATCTAAGGTGCCTCTCAGATATTAAATCTCTGTAAGAATGGGAAAAAAAATACCTTGCTTTCAGACAAACACAATTATAAATATTATTAGAATAAAAGAAAATAAAATTATAACACTTGATAACAAAGACATGCTTTGTAGTGTTTAGTACTGAAGTTACTTTTTTTCTGAATGTAGTTGAAAAAGTGATTATCACTATTATTATTAAACCAAACACGTCTAAGCTATTATTACCATGTTAAACTAAAAATGTCTGTTGTCTAAGGACTTCTTTGAGGTCTGTGCGAGAAACACTAAAAAAAGGAATTTTGTCTTGGGTAGAGACCTGCCAAGCAACAGTCTAGAAACACAGCATCACTTCTACATGAAATATGACTTCATGGGCAGGTGATGATGGATAGGAATTTAGTCTGTGCATGCCCAGCAGAAAAGTAGCATTAACCTATGGTTGCTAGGCCAGAGTCAGCTTGTTTTTATCTAAATGTGCCCATAGGTGTACTACAAATGGGATTACAGATGACACCTACCAGTTAAAATAAGAGCGCTATTTGTGTTTTACTGCTAGTATAGCTAGTCATGTAAAACGCTGTGGCTTGCTCTGGGGAGTTTATATTATTACTTAGGAAAACTATGAATGATCTCACAGCTCTGCAGTTTACTGTATGGGTATTTATAGTATTGTACTGGTTTAGTTTTATTGTATTTGAAGTTTTCATTTCAAAAGGTATGATCTCGTTACAGATGTGGAAGAAACACGTACAAAACTCTGCGATATCTTTATTAAACTTATCACAGCTACAAAAAATCATTCAGGAAATTGTTATGTTACCTCCCTGAGTCACTACCTCCAGATTTTAAACACAGAAGTATAAACATGAAAACTGTTAATAATTTTTCCTTCTAGTGTATCTGATGGATGTACTATATAATATGAAACGATCCTAAAGTCCTTCCTCAGATAGGCAGTGGCACATAACTGCATCCATACCCAGATGTTAAAGCTTGCCACTTTCTTCAGAGACTTTTTTTTTTTTTGCATTGTACACCATATTATGCTATCAATATAAACATATGTTACAAAGTAAAGTTTATTTGTGGAGGCAGAGCCTTGAAGAGGAGGAAACATAAGACAAAATCAATACCAAAACAAAATCAATAAAACAAATTAGATCTACAGTATTGTTCATCCTATTCCTGTTTATCTTTTATTTACCAAGCCCTCAGCAGTTTTCTACTGTAAATTAAGTTTTTGCAGTTCCTTAGTGTACTACATGCAGCATTACAGAAACCAGATCTAGCTGTAAAACTCTGAGGGTACTAAAGTCTTGCTTCTTCACTTATGGGAAAAAAATAATGCAACAGTAAATAAATATTAGTTACATCAGATAATCTGAAAGTAATTAATAGTCTGTAACTTGTGGCAATGTGTTTACCCTAGCAAGGATTTACCAAAGGGTATGTCAAAAGGGAGATATTCTTATCTCTTGCTGACATGGACCACTGTGGCACATGTGCTTCCAGAAACGTGGTGACTTTGCACTCAGGAAACTAGAGAAAGTCTTGTGCTATGGACAGGGACTAAATGTCTTTGAATTTAGATTATATGTACTTGGTGGATTGCTGCTTAAAATAATGGTCAAGCAGTGCACTTCAGTTATTGAAATGGTAGCCACGTGGGCTAGGCAGCAATATTCAAAGTGATGGGTACCCTACGTTTGAGAATGCTACCTGTATTAGGTTTACATAGCAACGTTTGGGTAGCAGGGGTGAGGTGAGCTGCAGGGATGGATTCTTTGAGAAGATGCCAGGTCCTGTCTCCACATAGAACAGAGACACTTCCAGACAGCTCCAACATAGACCTGCTGCTGGCAAAAGCTGAGCCTGTCAGTGACATTGGTAGTGTCTCTGTGGTAACATATTTAAGACAGGGTAAAAAACACTGTGCAACTGCATTTGGGGGAGAGGATTGAGAATATATGAGAGAAACAACTCCACAGGCACCAAGGTCAGTGAAAAATAAGGAGAGGAGGTGTTCTAGATGCCGGAGCAGAGATTCCCCTGCGCTAAAGTGAAGACCATAGGAACAGAGATTGTCTCCCTGCAGCCCATGAAGATCCACCATGGAGCAGACCTCCACCTGCAGCTAATGAAGAACTCCATGATGGACCAGGTGGATGCACCCTGAAGGAAGCTGTGTCCCCATGGAGAGCCTATGCTGGTGCAGGTTCCTGGCAGGACCTGTGGCCCCATGGAGAGAAGACCCCACACTGGAGCAGGTTTGATGGCAGGAGTTGTCACCCTGTGGCAGACCCAAGCTGGAGCAGCCTGTTCCTGAAGGACTGCACCCTGGGCAAAGAACCCATGCTGGAGCAGTTTTTTAAGAACTGCAGTCCATGGGAAGGACTTACATTGGAGAAATTCGTGAAGGACTGTTTCTTGTGGGAGGGGCTCCAAACTGAAGAAGGAGAGAAGTCTGAAGAGGAAGGAGCAGAGAAAAAAAAAATCTGTGATGAACTGACTGCAGCCCCCATTCCCCATCCCCTTGTGCTGCTCAGGAGAAGGAGGTAGACAAAATTGGGAGTGAAGTTGAGACTAGGAAAAAGGAAGGCATTGCGGAAAGGTGTTCTAAAATTTGTTCTTATTTCTCATTATCCTATTTTCTCACTAACTGGCAACAAATGGAATTAATTTTACCCAAGTCCACCCTATCTTTCCCATGATGGTAACTGGTAAATCATCTCCTATCCTTATCTCAAATCACAAGCTTTTAATTTTATTTTCTCTTCCCCATCTTGCTGAGAAAGAGGAGTGATAAGAATGGCTTTGTGGGCACCTGATGGCCAAGGTCAACTCACCACACTAGCAAATGAAGTGTTTATGAAAACAAAGATGAATGCTAAGAAAACAAACAAACCATTAAATAAAATAACACTTCCATTAAGATTATAAGTGTTCTTTTTCTGAATAGAAATGAGAAAAAGAGAGGAAGGGAGGAAGGAAGNAAAAAAGAGAAGAAAGAAAAAAAAAAAAAAAAAAAGAAAGAAACCAAGAATGAAGACAAAATCAGGGCAGAAACTCATGGAACAGAAGAAAATAAAAGGCATGTGCTCTTGTGTTGCCCAAAGATTTTCTTCAGTTACTCCTGTCAAAATGTAATCAACAGCAGAAGTTTAAGGAGGGTTTAAGAGCAGGATATGGAAAGAGTGGTCTAAAACCTGGCATGAACAATTAAGATAATGCTGGTCTTTTGCAAGCAACGAACAGCATTAATTTTTCTAAGCACCAGGCTAAATGACTATGGAGAATCTCTAAAATATATTTGACTTGAACATAACACAGGTGAAAAACAGAAACAAGAACAAAATGTATCCAAAGAGGTAAGAAGAGATTAAAACTGAAATAGAATTAATTAATCACCTTTACTGATCTCTGGAGTAGGTGCTCTTAAGAGCACGTTCCAGTAACATTACTTGATCCTTTCTAGATGTACTTTTCTATCTATACCTATTCTATGCAGCAGATATCCCTAGTACCAATGGAAGCTCCCATATTTTGATTCTAAAATATGTGTAATATTTCAGTACCACAAAATCTACTTGTTTTAATATGCAGGAAGCCTAGCTATCTAGAACAAAATAAATTTGTGCTTGTCTTCTGATGTACCAAAATAACATGAAAGAAAACGAAGAATTAGTTCACAAACACAAATCACCGTTATTTCTGGCATGACATTCCAGGCTGAAATTAATTTTATTTAAAAAAAAAAAAAAAGCACCCAAACTCCCCCACATCTCAGGTTTGTCTTTCAAATAGGCATCTAGAGACAGCTTAGCTCATGTTTCCAGGCTAATCCCTCCCAGAAGTGATATGGAGTTTTAGCTTACTTTTCATAGTCAGATTTAGCTTGCAAACACACTTTGTTTATGTAGCTGAAACAGCCTTTACATGTAGGAGGCATGTGCTTTAAAATAGCAATGCATATGTGAAGCTTGAAAAGTGTTACAGTATAGTGGCTACATGAAGAGAAAATAAACTTGTTAGCTGCGACTCTAAAGTGACCCACTCTCTACTTCAAGTGGTCTGCTTGAGGCCACATGAGCCAAATTTTCGCTCAGGAGAATGATGAGTATTTCCTTCACTACACAAACCAACCCCAAAAGCCAATGAAATATGCTGGTATGAATTCATCATACTATCTGCTTGTTCTACTTACTATCTGCAAAATTTTCAGAGACTCTAGCACTAAATTACCCGGAACCTAATTTTCAGACAGAAGTCAGTTCTGACTTCTTGTCTGTTTATACATTTACTTAAAGTGTAGCTATTGCACTAAAAAGTCTCTGAAGTTGTCATGTGCTCTTAGAACTCCCTTCCCTGACAGTTAACATTTTTTTTTTTTTTACGTGAGCTTGCACATCAATATTGTGTGCACACGTGTGCATGTCTCAGATGGATTACACAGTCAGTTTGGAAAGCATGCTTAAGATGATTTTTTCAACAAATTCTATCTTGATTAGGTATAAAAAGCCTTCGAGATCTATTCACATTCACTGGTTTCTTTTACTGTCTCTGTTACTCTTTCTTCAGAGCTCTCTCACTCACATCTCAAATGCTCAAAAGCTATACAGCTATATCAAATGTTACAGGACTTTTCTCCAAATTAACAATATGGTCAGCTTCAGTAATCTTAATTTCCCAACTGAAGGCACTGGAACTGCATAACTATCAGCAGAGTAACGGCATCTCTCCGTCTGCCCTTAGATATAAGGAAAACTATCCTTGAGTTCAAGATGTATAAAGCTTTCAATGAGTTATCTTCTGAAGTTATCATCCAATTCATTTATACTACATTTGTCGATCAACTGCTGGTTCCCCCACTGGTTGTACCTACATCACTAAACATTGCTTCCCTTTTCTTTGGAAAGTGTGGCTCTGCTTCCTTGGGAAAGATGTCCTCTGAACTGAGACACTGTAAAATATATTTCTTTGGGGGAAAAAAAAAGAAAAAAGTCATATATTTGCCTTTTCTGCTCCTAGCACTGGGCTGCTTCTTAATCCATATTTATTTTCTTCCAGAGAAAGCATACTGAACACAGTTAATTCTTCTTCTATGCTTACTTTTTTCAGAAAGTATGCCTACTGCTACCTCCATAATATGGCCAAACTCAGTCCCTACTTTCAGCATGACCTTGTTGACCTTGTTGCCATTCTTATTGTTTCCTACTCCAGTGACACAGTCACTGCATTATTTATGATTTCCATGTAGCCCTACTTCAGGGAACAACAAAGTGATACAGCCTGATTATCATTCTACTCCAAGGCAATATCAACCTCTTGAAAGAAATGAGACAAAAGAAAAGGAAATAAATACCTATGGAATAGGTAAATGGCAAATAAAGAGGAATATATTAAATAATGAATCATTTAAAAGTTGTAGATAAAAGTCTTGAGTAAATAAACTGACTGCTTTTTATTATTGTTGACAGAGTGTAATATGCAAGCTAAATATCATGAAAATGAGATTTCAGAATGTCATCTGACTCCACTGCTTTTTAAAAGGCATTTGAAAATTACAACTTCCTGCATTTAGGTATAAGACACTCACTCCATTTATCTTCTTATGTTTATATTCACGAGTATCTGAGGCAAACCAATTTAGGGAAGATTTGAGTAAAATGGATTTCAACATAATCTTTAAGAACCGTGAATCACTTTGTTCTTGTAGGAAGATATTTAGGAAGCTGGAAAGGTTTATTTTAAGCATATTTAAAGAACATCCCAGAAGCAAAGAAATATTTCAGTCCGATTTGAAGGAGGTATGTAATTTTTCCATTACTATCAATTTATAAATTTATATTTGAGGAATATAATTATTCTGTGGACTATCTGGATTAGCTATAGTCCAGCAAAGAGCAGCTGTTACTCAGAATGACTTCTTCAGATATTCTGTTGATATAGGGTACTTCTGTATGCCAAGGGTCCACAGAAGGTCAGGGTCCTACAGAAGGCACAGTCACAGAACTGTTCAAAGCACAGTCACCCAGAGCTAATCAAAACGAAATATCAAGCAGAGAGGTATCTCTGAATTATCATTTTGTTCTGATATTCAAGCATGACACTCAACATTATACCTCTGTCCATGCAAATTAAGGATGCTGAATACTTTCCTGGTGGAAGAATTTTTAGGAGAAACATTCCAAAACTTCACTGTGCATAGGAGCATCAAAGTGTAAAAGTGTGTTTCACATTCATTTTTAAAACAGTAGCAGAAGAAATGGGTTATTCTTTCCTACCTCTGTTTGATTTCAAAAACTCAATGCCATGCTTCCCAGTATTCAACTCCTAAAATGCCAGAACACAAAACAGCACACAGGATCCTCATTCTTCATGTTGATGTCAGTTTTGAAATACAAAATTATCAGACTGACAGAAACAAAAAAGGAAAGAATCCGGCCTCTTCCATCACTGGCAAACCAGTGCATGCCAGTTCCTGGTCTGTGGATTATTTCTGGGTTGAACTCAATGAATGTTTACTACAAAAATGTTCTGGTAATCTGCAGTGCAAAAACGGGGAATGAAGTCTGCTCACTTCCAAAAGACATAAAGGGAGAAGCTCAGGTTCAGCTGTGCATTCAATAACAGAAAGGGAGCATACCAAGATATTATCAGAATAATGACCATTTCTGAGCTGAAATGAAAGACAGCTGTCTGAGGAGAAAGGGTG
Source organism: Pampusana beccarii (assembly GCA_013399365.1). Classification (NCBI taxonomy): domain Eukaryota; kingdom Metazoa; phylum Chordata; class Aves; order Columbiformes; family Columbidae; genus Pampusana; species Pampusana beccarii. Next base: position 141,589 of record VWYH01008995.1, read on the forward strand.
AGAGCTGCAGTTTATAAACAAACAAAAATATCCAGATATTTAGCTGATTTCACTATGGTCTTGAGGGCTGCTTTGAACTGGATTGTGGCCAGGGGCTTCAGCACATCAGATGCATACATAGCAATCAGGTCTTTTACCTTTTTTTAGGTCACAACAATCATTTCCTAGATTATTTTCTATAGAAACCAAAAAGTAATTGCTAAAGGAGCAGCAAAGTCCAATATGAGACACTTTTTCGTGTCAAGTAAGCTTTCTGACCTGCTCTTGCATTTAAGCACCTAAATGGTTGCTTAAATGCTATAAGCCCCACATAGAAACTACAGCAGCCTGTTCTAACACTACAGCTCATTCTGCTTTTTCTCTTCTCTCCCAGATTATATAGCTAAAATAGACCTTTCTAAGAATAAACTTTTTAAAAATGAAATTACTGATAGTGATTCAACTATTTCTATATTTTTATTTTATATATCTTTACATCTATTAACAAAAACTATGAGGAAAATTTAATTTTTTTTTCTAGCATTCCTTACAGAAAACAGCTATGTCATATGCATTCTAACTAATATTAGATATGGCAGAACATGAATTTCACATTGCACTACCACTAAAATGCAAATTGTTTCAGTGTTACTTTCTTAAGAGTATATTTCTTAACAGTCATTTAAAGCCAGTTTAATATTTTCAGCAATTTCCTTTTGGAAATAAAACTATACGTAGTTCCTCTTTGTGAAAATTCAGTGAGATTTTGTTTCATTATCTTTTGTAAAAACTAAACCATGTCAGTTTGTATTCAAATTTAGTCCAACTGACAAACACTTTGTGCTTTGAATAACTGGATATCTTTGTGTAGGTGGAGAGGGTTTTTCTTTTTGTCGTTGTTTTGTTTGTTTGGTTGGGTTTTGTTTTTGTTTGTTTTGTTTTTGTGAAGAAATGTAATTATTTTTACTCTATAGTATAATTTGAGTAAATTACTTGGAGCTACAAAAGGATTAATATTCTCCAAATAAACCAAGTTTTAGATGTGATAACATTTTTAGCTCATTTATTTTCTTATAAAAGCAGAGATATTTATATTTTAACAGGACTGGTATTGGTTTGCTACCTGGTCTCTTTTACTGCTTTGATTTTTTGCCACCAAGTCTTGTTTTTCTTACCTGCTTCAGCCTCATGCAAGGCTCAGTCATTCTCAAAGGATCTATCCTGTGACCCACTGATCTTAGGTTTCCCTTTTGCCCTGAATTCCTTGAACTGAATCACTATGTTCTCACTTTGTAGAGACAGACGGCTATGTGGCCCAGACTAAGAAATCAGTAGAAAAGGAAGTCAAGCCTAGTGTATAAAAAAGATTCTGACTCCTTCTGTGGGATTTTGCAGTTGCTAACGTGCTTCTTTCTGTCCTCTGAGCTTTACTGAGCTTTTGCTAGTTCACAAAGGTGAAAAACACGTTTTCTCTGAAAACCTGTCCTTCAACAGTAATTCCTCAAAAACTATGGCTCTTCCCCGTCTTCCATTCTGAAAAGTCACTTTACAAGACATCTTTTCTTATGGTAAAGTTAATCTATGGACTCAAGAATAAATTTGTATACTGGATGATGTAGCAACACCCAAGTGTTGTAGTTTCACAATGATACAGGAACAAGCTGTATGCATGGGAGCCAAGTCCAGCCAAGAGGCTCATCACTCCATCTCAATCTGCAAGCGTGGTGAAGGAATAAAGGCTCAACTTAGCCATAGGAGAACAGAAGATGGACAGCTACATAGCGCCTTAACCCGATAGAGATAAGAAAATTTATCACTATTTTCCAGAGCTGTCCCTCCCACATACCAGTATTTTGCTTTTCACAGTCTCTGTCTACTTTTCCTTCAACCTTTTCTATGATTTCCAGTTCCTATTTCTTTCTACACTTTTACCTCTATCCTTCAATCTTTCCCAGCACTTGTCCACTAACAAGGCTTTATTCATCTTAAAGTTCCCCAGAAAGGTCACAAATTGTCCACTTGTTTTTTTTTGTAGGCTAGAATGTTTAACAATAAGCAGAATATCTAGACTTATGACAGCTGCTGTTTGCATATTGATTTAAAGCAGTTTTAGACAGAACCTATTTCTGTAATCTAATTTTGAGATGACAGAAGCAGATAAGGTTCATTGATTAAAACTGCAAGATAATGCTTGCTTTAAAGGTACAACTTCACTTACTCATATGGAATGACAAGTCCTAAATGAACAATTAAAGAAACAAACCTGAATGTCATTTGGTAAACTCAATAAAAACAGCTGCTCTGCATGTAGCAAGTGTCTCAAAAAGTACCTGAAACTTATTTTCTAGAAACAACTAAGCATTACTATCCTTTTTTTTTTTTTTTTTTTTTTTTTTTTTTTTTTTTTTTTTTTTTTTTTTTTTTTTTTTTTTTTTTTTTTTTTTTTTTTTTTTTTTTTTTTTTTTTTTTTTTTTTTTTTTTTTCTTTTTAAATAAATTTTTTTTTTTTTTTAAAGGACTAGGTATTATTATTGCAATTAAATTTCCTCTTCAGTCCTGGGGTTACTTTTTTTTTTCTCCTTTATGTGCCTTCCTCTGGTTTACTACAGAAAATAAATAACTATTATTCCATGCATCATGTCTCAGTACTGAAAAAACATTCACTCATGGTCTGCAGTACAATCTGACATTCACAATTGTAACAAGCATACACTAATGTTTGTTGCCTTATCTCATTGTTTCTCAGATTTAGGATGAGTGCCTGACAGATAGAACATTAATTTATATTTTTTTCAGAAAGCTCCTTCAACTTCTTAAACAATTATTAATATTAAAAACATGACAACAGTTAGACTGCCATAGATTCAACAGGACTCATCCATTCCTTGTACTAGAATGGTTGTCTGCTTCCACCAATCTTTGCATCTTGTCTTATGCTCCACTTTCTGCCTCAGAATGAAATGATCTAATTATTCTGACTTTTTACACCATTTGTGTAAAAATATGTATGAATATAGCCATTTATTCCTTTCCACAAAAGAAATAAATCACATAAATTCAAGTTTTCCAATAGCTAGCTTAGTACTAAATGGTTATTTTGTGGTACTAACTTCTACAAGAATGATGGATAGAATTTAATTTCAATAAACTCTGATTTTCCTCCATCCCCCTTCATATATTAACACTAGTTGTCTAGAATATCAGGTATTTTGGTTCTTAAGAGTGTTTTGTTTTCTGACTCCTGTCTTTCTCAAAGAGCTGTCAAGTCATCTGTTCTGCCCATGGTTATAATTTACTAACCATAACTGATGATGATATTTTATGACGTGCATTTGCATTACGTTGAACCCATTTCTATGTAGCAATTTTACAAGTGTGAACTCATACTATTGGCAGAGCAACAAGGATTTTGTAGTTTTAAATTTTTTTAAAATCCATTCAAAAAATCTGCATTTCATTAAAAAGCCCTCCGCAGTAAGCATACACAAGAATATTCAAGGCTGAACTTTTCCATTACAAAATCTATGCAGCCACATAGAATAAACTTGCTAAGAAAAAAGCCAATGTTGAAATATCAGTTGTCTATGAGAGCTGAGAACGTAGTTGAAGCTTCTTGACTCTTGAACACTAATCTTAATTGTAAGCAACAGCAAACAAACTCTCATACTGCAGTAGCCATTTTAAATATAATTATTTTTTTTCTGTACAAGAGCAGTCCATAAATCATAAAAAATACATTGCAATGATAAATTCTGTTCTTAAATTCTTTCAAATAATTTAAAATATTTAGTTTCTCTCTTGACGTGTGTAAGAATTGATAAAAATTTATTTTATATTTTTATTGTAATTGGAGGCCTATTTCTCTACATTTAACTTATATTCTGTAAGTTCTTGGCCAATACTACCATTAAATGCATGAAAGAGAGATGCAACAGTTCTTTTTGATGGGTCAAACACTATGTATAAACCAGAGAATTGTCATTATTAAAACTACAAATGTGTGTGTGAGAGAGTGAGAGAATGCTTTTTTCATTTGTTCAAAAATATTCATTGAGAATCACGGCAAGCTTTCAACCTTCAGTTGTTCTAAGATTACACTGCTTACACAAAGTATAGATCAATGCATTGTGAGGTTAATTTTTCACAGATGGCTTAGCTTAAAACCTTTAAAACTAGATTGATGACAATTAAAAGTTATTCTAACTTTATTCTTATTTTAGGGGTTTTTATATATGCTTTTACTAGTCCTTAATGATGATGAACATAACTTACCGAACAGTATAGCCAACAAGAAATAGAAGTCTTATTTGGATATGACCTATTTTATATTTCTAGCATATAGAGTTCACCAAAAAAAAGACTGACTACCAAATATTATTCTAATAATATTTTTTTGCCTAGCTTTGAATATATTTTATTTAAAAGTCAATAGAATTAAAAAAACCAAACAAAACCAATGAAAAAACCAACACCCCCCAAAAAAATCCCAACCAAACAAAAAAGCCCACAACTACTATGTATCCCCACATTGATGGCATAGCAAAAAGCTATTACTTCTGCCAACAGAATGTTTCCTTTTATAGTTAAATCTCTGATGATAGAACACTTAGAAATGTTAGCACTTTCCAGCCTCAGCACCCTGATCTTCATGAAGATAGTCTCACTGTGCTTCCGTAGTGTTATAAAAATCTGCAAATGACGAGGAACTGTAACAAAATAATTTATACAAAATAAATAAATGGCATCTGCTGCTCAGAATACTTTAGCCTTATATCTGGAATTTGAAAGGTATATTCTAAGCAAAAATGCTGCTGAGTTATCATTTTCTTAGAGGCTTGTGGGAAATTAGAGGTCTATCAATGACATGCATCATCACTTCAAATGAACTGTGGAATCCAATAAAATAAGTGTGCAGATTCCACATACTTAGAAGTGGCCACAAAAATTTTGTAATTTCTCATGATTTCATGCAATACCTTTCATTATTATGTTGGTTTTGGCGCTTCCAAAATTGAAAATCTAATAAGCAAACAGATTAATGCTTAAAATAGCTTAGGAGGAGGAAATTACTTAGGAGGCCTGAGGATTAGGCCTGACATATTACTTGTACCATTAAGTTCTATTTTGATGGTACAAGTACTTTCACAGCCTGTCACACTCAGCCAAGATGCAAAACCTATGGAAATGTATAGGAAAGGACACGGAGCAAAATCAAAGATCTCTGCTAAATGTCCTCTTGTGGGGGGTGGTTTAGCATATTTCCACTCCAATGTGAATATCCTGCCCAATGCCGGAAACTTTCATCCTTCTAAGAGAGAACGGCATGTCCTGGTCTAGTAAAACCACACAAACCCCAACTTTTCATTCACAGTTTAAATTAATGCATCAGAATGCAAACTAAAAATACTAGAAAATGTTTTTATTTTCATCACTTTCTCCACAGGGGCAGTGAACTTTGCTAGGGAAAAGGCAGGAGAGCTGGAGTTAGATGCATCACCCCAGACTAGCAAGATTCAACAGAGGATGTGTATCGAAATCCAAAACATTCTGTATTAGAGGGGTGGCCAGCACTGATAAGGAGGAGGAAAAGAAATAATTTTTTAATCTGCTTAGCAAAAGTGGGAAAGAATGTACACTGTTTTCTGGATTACTAAGATATATATCAGTGTATTAATATAGCTGAAAACAAACCAAAGGTCTCTTTGGAAGCTGAGAAATTATTGCATGTTACTTTCCCAAAAGATATTTCCCACAGAAAACATTGCATGCACATAGGTACTGTCTATTTCTGCAACACTCCTAAACCACAAAATAGAACTCTCCACATGTTTTTATGCAAAATGTTTTAAATAATTTAATATTGATAACCATTTCCAAGACTCATCAGTTAAGCATTCATCATGTACATTTCCCTAATATTGATGTAATTCTGAGGCTACAGAATTAAAACAATTTATGTGTATTGCATAAGTGTTTGTTTCTTTTCTACTAAATTGGTCCTACTGCAAGTTAGTTAAAATTCCTAGATTACTTTTTTTTCCTCATAAAAAGAAAAACATAATTAATTTTTTCATCATGGTTGCAGAAAAAATGTGTATACTGGACAATTTTTGCCAAAGAAATCTTAGAATAGAATCTTAAGAGGAAATCCTGGCTGTATTGAAGACAAATACAAAAGCCAAATTTGGTCCTTAACTTTTGGCACATATGTTTTTCAACTGAGGTTACCAGATAATCAAATAGCTTATAAATCTTCCTTTTCAAAAGAGTAAGCCTTCACTGAATAGTTTATGCTCTGATAAGTAGCAAGATTAATACATTTTGTCAAAATTATTTCAACTAGAAGAATAGCTATTGATAATATCAGAACATCATAATTACATAGTATTATCTTGAAACTACCCTCTTACAAATGATTGAGAGGATATTATTAAGATCAATTTGAAAGACTTCTGGAATAAACAACCTATAGAAATACACTTGGATGCTTAAAGAACACAGTACACTACACATACAGATGAGATTAAGAATAAACAGAGATTCAAAACAGAAATAATTAATACATTACATTCATATATCAGAATTTAAACACTTGCCTTGTAAAAAATGAAAAAAGTTTTTCAGTATCACTAACTAATGAAAATAATCTACTTTTTGCCTGGGATAGCATTTATAGTGGTTATTCTCCAGAGCCCCTAATGATAAGAATATGTTTTGTTCCAATATGAACTGTTTATTTCTTTAGGTTTGGAATACCATGTGATTTTTAAATTCATTTCATAACTTGTATGAAAGCCACACATTTGTTTCAAAAGTCTCAAAACATTGTTGCGCGGTTAATCTCAAATAACTGAAATTATACAAGTTTCAGAAATATATTAGGACAGATAGGACTGACTAAATGTAAATGGAGAGATAAGGAATTTTTCCACCCCAACAGCTAGCATGTGTGTTATAAATTGCAGAAATTTTTTTTAACTTTACAATATAGAAACAACATAGAAATCTAGAAATATAGAAACAATATAGAAACTTCAGGAAAATAATGACATCTCACTACCTAGAATAGCAAATAATTTCACTATTAGAGTACTCAGTAGAATAAAGAAACAGAAATTGAAAATGTCACATCGTTACGTCGTCACATCTTAGACCAAGAACCTGATTTAGGGCATACCACATACAGGCACCCTGACAGATTGCTTCAATGATCTTGATTGTGTCCTGTTGGACCCAAACCAGCCATCCTTATCAAACTCTAACTGTAGATAAGAAATTTTATGAAAGTAAAAACTTCTTATGAAAACAAAAACGAAAAAGCCTCCAAAACCTCTTTCATAATAATACTCAAATTGTGGGTCTGGACCTTTCAGTTTTCTCTGTATTCCTCCAGGGAAAACCATAAAAGACCAGGATTACATTACATTACAACAGATATGGTTACTTTTAAGGACAGCAACTGGCTACATTTTTGAGACGACCTTGTCACAATGTTAAATTAAATTTGTCATTCTAGGTTTCTTGAAACCCATGCTTAGAAACATGACAGAAAAGGTTTCAGATAGAATGAATTCCAACAAGGGAGTAATTTGTTATTATAATGGTCTTTTCTCTTTAGGCTTAACTACCAAAGATAATTGTAAAATTTAATGAGCATTTTTAATATTGACATTTAAGATTAAATACAAACATTCTATATTTAAAAAATATATTTAATATACCAAATACAACAGTTCAAAAGTCACAAGGTTAGGTGTATTTGTGCTTTCTGAAATAATTTTATCTTTATCAAAGTATTTAAGGCCTTTATTGGGTACCTTTTCTCAGAAGATTTTTCAGCTTTTTAGAACCACTTTATTACCTAGCTGTTCTTTAAATAGTCCTTAAAAAAGTCATTTCAATTTAATTTCCATTTTCACTGAATTAATTATACCTTCTATGTAGAAAGTATGATGCATGAGAGTGAAAAAGAATTCTAGTCAAGTTCCCCAATGCTACAGAGAAGTACATTGTAGTATCATTTTCCCAAACTTGACAGGCCCAATTCTCAAATATGACCTTTTCTTGCGTTATTTCACAGAATGTTGGGGTGTTGGTTTTGTTTTGTTCTTTTTTGGTTTTGCTTCTTTGTTTGTTTGTTTGTTTTGTTTTGTTTTGTTTTAAAATTTGAGACAAGGTTAAGTATTCCCTTCCTCTGGTAAGTACTCTTTGTACCTATTCTCTTCTTGAATGTAAACATCCACTCATATGTAGTATTCCACATAAAGTTTTAACAGTATCTGACAACACCACATTAAGATTTTTTATCATTGCTACTGAAAATACTTTGCTTAATACATAAAATCATACTGGTCTCAGCCACATCAGGTGGCTAGCCCAAATCCAGTCACTGTACTATTGTCTAGACAGATTATTTCTTCTTTGGTTTCCAAAAGCTAAGCTCCAAATTTATAAGATCATTCTCTTCTTTTTACCAATTCCCTTGAGTTTTCTCTGTTTCCTGAAATTAAATAATATTAAGAACTTGAAAGGCTACTTTATTTAGTCAAACAAAATTGATGTTCAAAGCACAACTGGACTTTTGACTGTCATTCAGAAAAACTAGCGGATAAATAGTTCATGAGAGCTTCTACTGTGTGTAAAATCTGTTGCAGATCCATCTGACTTTACTAGCCAATGCTACAATGACTGCTTTAAAGTTCACCTTCAAGCAGTTTGTCATTTTTAAACCAGCCGAGATCCAATTTCAAACATCAGAGCATTGGAACTGGTGCAACTTTTACACTTCTGAGACAAAAATAAAAAATAACTTGAGTCATCTCTGACTCAGCTCAGTCTATGAATAGTCAATATTCTGATTTTGCATTATGTAACTCAAATTTCCAACTGCTTGCTTCAGAGGACTTGCTTCAGTACAGTTACTAACAAAAATAAAAGATATTGTTATGGATGACTTTAAACAAGACTAAAGGTCATGGTGAACAACCTTATTACTGAATTCATTCTTTACAGAATCTTCTCATTATGAAAATATAAGATAAGGTTAGTACAAGTCCTCATTAAATAATGAATTTGCTATGTTGTGTACTCTTTAGATTTATCATGGTCAATGAATTGGATGCTTGAAAGACCGTCAGTAATTTTTTTTTTTTTTTTAAATTATTATTTGCAATGAACAGATTAGTATAGAGTGCTCAGTTCTGGCTTTAAAATAAGACACATATGGATGCTAACTGACAGATCTCCTCATCTTTTGCAAGTCAAACTGCCAGAAATGTGGAGCTAAGACAGCAGAGAGTAAAATCAATATAAGAAAACTTAGAAACTTGTAAAAGTATTCCTCATTTAAAGTATAAATCATAGAAATATTAGTTTTCAGTCATAGGTTGACTTAAAGTGCTGCAATGACTAAAATGGAGATAAAAGCATACCTAAGCAAAGACCTGTTCCGTGTAAAATCACTGATAACACATAGTTTGTAGTGAGAAACTACAAACACAAGAGTTCTCAGTAATCGAACAATATATTTTAACCTAATTAAATAATTAAGTTTGGAACTTCTCACCCTATTTGTTACTTTAATTATGATATAACTTTAAATTAAATATAACAATCAAAGGAAATGTTTCTAAAACATTAACAGGGAAAAATTCAGAAATACTTGTATGAGCCTGCCAGTTGTATCATAAACAATCTAATTAAAAAAAAATGCAGACAAAATGGTAAAAGTCCCAAAATACTAAAAGTTCTTCTAAGGTTCAGATTAATGTACTATACAGGTAAAAATGCTATTTTTTAATAAAAAGAATGCAAATAAAATTGCTTCATGAGGTCTGTTGGAATCCGGCTAAAGTACACTGATAATCTAAAGTTCAGGATATGGATTAAAAATTATGAAAGTGAAGGAAAAAAATAAAGCCAGTAGTGCATGATGCATTGAGCACAAGATTCACATTAGTGAAATAAGTGATTAAGTCCTAAAAATAAAACCAAACCATTTCAATTATTTAGATGCAGAAATGCATCCTTTCCCTATAAAATAAGAGTACAGTAACTTTTATCTCTTTAGAAAGCATATTAGCATGAAAGCTATGGTGTTACATGAATAACAGTAAACCACAAAAAAAAACCATGACCAAAGACAAGCAGGTTCATAGACAATATTTCAGAAAAGTGAAGTTTTCTTCCTATTCAAAGCACAGAAGATGACATCATCTGAGTTAGTCTGCAGGACCACACATTTTAAACATAATTACTAGTATAAACTTCAGAATATATATTGAATACTCCTTACTAGTCCAGGCAACATTAAAATTCAGGAAGTGTCTGTTTAGAGGCCCCTCACAGTAAGAACAGGAAGACTTTTTTAAATTATTATTATTTTAAAAAAGGTTAATTTTTACCCTAGTAGTACACAACTTAAAATCAGGGGCAACTAGAAACATAGCTCACAGAAATTGATGCAGTTCTAAGGAAGAGCAATTAAAAAATGTGCTCCACTATTTTCCATGGGGAATATAAAAAGTTTTAAAAATGCTTCCACCGTATTTTCATAATTCAGCATTTTCAGACTTCGCAAGCACTTGAAACATTCATTTGTGTACTATGCTTGCAGTTTGGGATGAATTTTGTATATTGCACAAATGAAAGTTAAACAGTATATTCTAAGTTGAGTTCTATGGCTAATAACAACAGTTAAATTCACAAAATCTCAGAGGTGCCTTTGCATTAAGAAGACTACTCAACAGTTTTATTTATAATATTAATATCTAATTCTCTTTCCACGTATTTTTGGTGTGGATTTGGCTGGGAAAAGTTAAAGTTATAATCTTCATACATTATTTTTGGTTAGGGTATCCTAGGTCTATGGAACAGGGGAAAAAAAAAAGTCCTTTGTCATTAAGAATAAACATTCTGAACTAACAACTTGTCAACTTGTAATCAGCGAAGATATTTAAATCTAAAATTAATAAAGCAGCTAATGAATTATCCAAAAAACATACATCAGGAAAAATTCTTGCTCTAGTAGCAAGGACTGAAAGAATAACCAATGTATTTGTCTGCCACACCTATAATCTCTATTATTCTAAATAATAAAAGATTGTATGGGCAAGTTAAAGGTCTCCAGGTCATCATAAAAGTTAGTAAGGTCTAAATTGGTTGAGACTTCATGTTATTTCAAGAGAGGCAGTGTTTAGCTAACTCAGTTCCATATTGCAAAAAGTGTCTGTACAAAACAAGCACCTTAGACCTGGCATGATTCCTAAGGCAGTCTGGTTTTCTGCACTACACCAAGATGATTCTTATTGCAGCCGTTTTGTACCTATTGCCATAGACCATTTCTCATCCTTAAGCAGGTTCATTTTCATTGCTGGCACATTAGGTACTGTTTCAACCTCAGTCTGAATTGCTGTTTAATAAGATAAATAATCATAAGAAGTAATTACCCAATATTTAAGCTGATTTGTAGCTGTAGCTGTGGGGCTGCAAGATTATCAGGAATATTACGTACATGTTTCTGTTCCTTTGTCTTCTATCTGAGAGAACAAATGATTTTGTCTAAACTTGGACTAAGAGACAGGAAATAGAAGAAACTTCTCACATAGATTTAAATTTGAATGCTTCATTTGTCCTCAAGAAAGTGATTCAATATCTATTGTTCAGTTCTCTCATTTGTCTATTAATATCTATTTACATTGTGTTAAGATCTAAAGATTCTGATCAAAGTATTAAAACGCTGAGTGAATCCCTTGTACCGGTGATCATGCATCAATACAGCATCAAATGCACGTACATCATTTTTGACAAACATTTGTCTAATCTGTAGTTAATATCTGTCTTCAGTAATAAACGATTTACAACTGCCTCATGCAATTTTTTGAATCTGCAATTAGAACCTTTTCCTTATCAGACTATGTCTTTATCTCTGCAACCTGAGCTGCAGCTTCTCATCTCATTCACTTTGTATATGGAGAAGATGGTATTTACTTGTCTGTGCCATAGCTTTTTATATTTTGTAAAGTTTTCATGTCCCACAGGAGTTCTACCTTCTTCAAGGCAAATAGCCTTAAGCAGGTTAATCATTATTTTCAGATAAACTCACTACACCTCTGATTATTCTCATTGCTTTTCTCTGGACTCTCCAATACCTGTAAATATTCCTTAATCTGTTACCCATGAAACATTAGGGTTTTTTCAACTGAAATCTACTATTGCAAAGTTTAGCAGAAAGATTATTTTAAATGTTTTTCTATATGCCTGCTCTGTCCTAAACCTTCTGTTCACACATCCCAGGATACTGCTGTTTGGACAGTAACAAGAAATTTATGTTTCTTTTTCACTCTTGAGTTCTTTCTAGGCAGCCCCTACCAAAGCAGTTGCTCCCAAACCTGTGAATTCATTGTTCTTATGTAAAACAGTATTTTGAGCTTATACATGCTGATTTATACCTTTTTCTCCCCTAGGTGATTCCTGCAGTTTGTCAGGATAATTTCAAGTTCTGCATCCTCCAATATGCTGCAGTCCCAACAAAGTAGATGTGATCTGCAATTTTATATAGAGCTCTCTGTTCCATCATTAGATCCTTAATGAAAACAGCAACTAGAAATAGGCCTGGAATAAGCATTTTGGGGTTTAACAAAATAGACTTAGGGTACTCTTCCTATTTAACTGGTGATTACTGGCAGCTATTCTTTGAGTGTAGTTTTCTAGCTGATTTTTTGTCCACCACCCAATCCTATGCAGTTCTTGTTTAGATTCCTTTGAAAAAGCCCAAACATAACTGGAAAAGCAAAATTTGTACTACATACTCCCTCACTATCCATGGGAACACCTAAGCAGGTTGTACAAAGATTACAAAATCTACAGTTAGATTTGTATCACAAAATTTATTCTTCACTGATCCCACTGGTAGCCATCCATCTTCTTACCTGTCAGTGGTTTAAAAAACGTGCTTATTTATTTCAGACTATTTTCTCAACATGAAGATTTACTTTTTCTAATTCCCTTTTCCATACAAGATTGCCTTTATCCCAAAGATTTTACAGTACATGTAAAATAAGTCTAGGGGTTTTTCTACTTTACATATATTGACAAATAAAGTATCACTTAACCTTCAGTCTATTGGGTTACAGGAAAAATTAGGCTATTCAAGAATCTAAATTGTGAAAGAATTAGGAAGAAAGTTCCTTTTCAGACTAAAATCTCATTAAAGGGTATGAAGGTAAAGATTAGTGGTGAATTCTCAGAGTCACCAATGGCATCTCCCAGATTAGAAGACGTTCAGCAGGTTCAAATAGCGATTAGAAAACATCGTGGACAATATATCCAGGAACTGATATTAGACATGTGTTTACAGTTGTATGCTTTAATACATCTAAAGCAATGACTCCGAATGCTGGAGCGGAGAAAAGGACTACATACACTTCCTACTATATAGGACTACAAATAATTGCACAAAAAATACAGGCTCCTGTGCTCTTTGCACACAGTATCGTCTGTTGCTACCAATAGAGACAGGATGAACTATCGGTCCAAATCAGCAAAATCTTTCCATATTTTTAGGATAAAAATAATTCCATACATAATTACAAAAAGATGCTCAAGAAGAAAATAAATCCTAACAGAAGATGATGGCCACACTCAGGAACAAGTTCTTAGGGCTAAGATAGTTCACTGAAGATATTGCTCCATACTCGTAAGTTTAAAGGGAAAACAAACATTGGCTAAAAGAAACAGTGTAAAGAACTGAACCAAGAACATCCTAAAGCTATCATAAAACCCCATGATTTTCCCACACCTAAGATTCATTCTGCAACTACAATCCTTTTAGCTCAAAAATAATACAGTGTATGGGGAAATGGTCCAAAGAAAACCAGAAAGGATGGTACAGAAGACCTGCCTGGACACATTCCTGTGTAACCTACTCTAGGTGAACCTGCTTTAGCGGGTGGGTTGGACTAGATGATCTCCAGAGGTCCTTTCCAATCCCAACCATTCTGTGATTCTGTGGGCAGTGACTATTCAGTCTGGAAAAGAGAAGGCTCAGGAAGCATATGCTGTATTGAATCATGAAGGCCATTAAGAGGCACTACATACCACTTTCAAATCTGCCCTCTCCCAAACCTTCTCTAGGCATGTACTTTGGTCAATGCTAGGGACAATGTATAGAAGAGTATTTTCTATGACCAAACATGCTTGGTCTTTTGCTAACTTCAATAACATTTTCAACCACTCTAATAAAGTGAAGCTAAGGAAGTGTTTGCTGTTGAAGAAATGTAAAATCATTTACTCAATTATTAGATTTTGCCAAATACTGGACTTTGGATTATTTTTCTTTAAACTTACTAAAAAGAAAAGTTATTTTCAGTTATTTACCCAAAGAATGAAAAAAGATTTCTATTACATGCCAATGCAAGTCCATGACAAATAAAATAAATAAATAAATAATAAAAAAAGACTAAACTAACTTAAAGTTCTAGTAATTAGCTTTTTCCCCTTACAGCGTCTGGTACTACTCATAGTATAATACAATATAATGTGCTGTAACACTGTCACACCAATAAAAACTGTCCAGAACTGAAGATCAGCATTAGTAAAACATCATGCTACTGTTGGACTAGAGAGATCTTGAATATCACTATACTGTGTTCATGAGCTACAGATGGAGAAAAGAGCCTCCTGGAGTAGCAACCAGACAATAAGTTTGTTTTTTAAGTGTGCATCTGTTTTTCAGTACAGTTATATAATGTTATTTCCCTGATTTCTAAATTTCTATCAAGGCTTCAGACTTGCCTGAAAGACAGTTGGCATTTGTGCAAGCTAGACGAAGTGGGAAGTAATAGAGACTGACAGAGAGAATTGTCTAAGGTTTTGGATAAGTCTGCAAAAGCTGTCTCAATTAAGGGAGTTTGTTAGCTTCTTAACAAAAGGGTTCACTACCGGAGGCCCTAAGCAGATCAAATACTGTTACTGGCTTTTCAGATTGTACCATGGAAACGGGTATTTTTCATTTGATGCTGACCATTGGATTATGGTCTACCATGAGAGGAAAATCCCTGCACAGAAATACTCTAGTTTATTGGGGGGTATTCAGAAGCTACAGTAGTGCAGGAGACATTAAAATGAAACAGACTATTGAGCATTTTCTACTCCCCAATACCTTTGGCTGGATGCTGAACTTCACCTCAATACCTAGTTTTGTACAAACTCAGATGGCATCTCCTCCCATCAGACTCCACTGCAGCTCTGAGTGAGGTTAATGGACATCACCTAGTTGGAGATCTGTATCTCAGTGGGAAGCAGATTTAGAGTCCTGAAGACTTCACAGTTTCTAAAAATACCTCCCAAACTAAGACAGATCAAATAGCATCCTTTTAAAGAACTAAAAATTGTCTTATGTGGAGTTCAAAGGTTTAGACATTCAACTGGGACCGGTGAGAGCTAATTCAAGTCTCTTCTCCCAAATGTTATTCTAGGAAGTGCAGTAGGGTTTTTCTTTCACACTTTCACCACTCCAGTGGTACCACTCTGCTTCTATCGTTATGTCTAGTAAAAAAAATAAGAGAACTCTAACAAAGAATGTAAGTTTAACTTTTTTTTTTTTCCGACAACTGTTTTTAGTGAAAAAAAATATCCTGACCTGTGGAATTTGATATTGATAGGAAATATACTTCCTAATGCCATTATGCGCCTTGAAAAGTAGAGTCTCCAAATTTTGATATATACTGCAAAATTTTGCTTGATAAGCTGCACTATACTCTGCATCAGGATTCATGCACATGCAAAGTTGAAAATAGTTCCCAGCTGTAAATTTATGTGCACAGGATGACAGCTTTGGCCATACTGGACTCTGAGGAGGTAAATGTAGAACCCCTCTGTCAGAGCATTTGCTCCAAGTACTCATCCCATCCCACCTCCATCCTCTCAGTCTCAGAGGCAAAAGCACACAAGCCATGAGATAAGAGAAGTTACTGATCTGAAGTTACTGAAATCTTAACAGGTTCTGTCCCAATATAATTCATTACAGAGAAACGTCAATGGGATAAGACTAGATAATGGGATAATGTCAATGGGATAAGACTAGACTGGTCTTTAAAAAAATCAATCCCTGATTCTCTTTATGTTCAATTAAAAATATATTTCAGTGTTTTGCCAGTATGTACTCTGGCATGTACCCTAATTCATGCAAACATATAGTGAATACTTTTACACTTCTCATTAACTGAGTTATTTTCACTATGCCTATGTTCTCTGCTGTTCACAACCGTTTTCACCACATGGTCGAAATGAGAACAAAAAGAAGATATTTCAGGCTTTTACTGAAGCTAAATATTTTCACAAAAGAAGGTGGATAGTATTTAAAAGTTCTGGGTCTACCAGGATAACAGTATCACAATTATGTGGTATTTCGAACAAAACAAGAATAACTGATTTACAAACAAGTACACTGAACATACCTTACATACTTTTTTTTTGCCCTAAACCCATAGTAATTTGCCTCTATCATTCTCACGATTTGTTTTAGCTACCTGACCCTTAGAACACAGAGTCTAAAAACAACAGCAGATTTGTATTTGACCTAGATGTATTAAATATTTGTAAGTTCATAAAGCTCAGCACTCTGAAAGTAAGAAAATTTCTTTTCATATATCTGAGATTTTATTGCTGTCGGCTATGGCTAACCATCTGGTATTAAGAAACAGTCAGAACTTAGAATAAGATGTCCAGCATTAACCTTTTTACCTAATAAAACATCAGTACAGCTCAGTTGCTCATGGCATTCTCCTCAGTCATTTAATTCACTTTCTATCTGCACTCAAGAGAAAGAATAGCAACATTTTCTGCCACTCTGACTATCAAATGATTCACCTCAGCTTGTGAGAGATCAAGAGGTAAGGCAGTTTCATATCTTAAGTTTTCAATCTCTTTCTATGTCTAAGTGCTGACAACACGGTTTGCACACACTCATTTTCATCTCATGATAAAAGGTGCATTTCTACTGGTTAAGAAAAATGTTTCTCTACACACATCATTTCAAGCTTAAGTGCTTAATAATCAAAAAGAAAAAGCAAAAAGAAGAGTATAATTTACAGTGATATTGCAAATATCCTAAGGCACTTAAGTCAAAGTCTTCTCAAAAACTGTATAGTCACTGATTAATTTTCCAGCAGAACTACCACAGAAACATTGTCCTGGCTGTGCTGGGCACTGTTGAGGCACACATATTCCTGTTCCAAATAAGCTCACATTTTAATTTCAAGCAAGAAAATTGAACAGCAACAAGAAAGACCAATGGAGAGCAATAAATTAAGCTCAAGCAGCTATTGAAGACAAGGTAAAAAACAGGAGAGAGGCACAGAGTAATTTCTTCCTTAGGAGGCTAATAAAGAAAATTTGTTTCTGTCTCATGGAAGCACCTATTAATTCAAGTTTCTCCTTTTATTTTTCTAAAATCGTTATGATTTCCACTTGTAAATGACAGAGCCATGAACACATTGCAATAATCTCATAATAGAGGTTCATCCACTTGAATGAAAAGTGAGTAACACTAACTACCTTGAAGGAGAATCAAGAAACCTTTTACAGCAGTCAGCTGTGCATCCTATGCATTCAGCCACAGTTAGTGTTTACTAGCAACAATTTCCTTTCAGTGACACACAGAGCTTTGGTGAACCCACCTCATTTCCACACCATTAACTTCCAAACGCTTTTTTCTTCCAGCTGTCACTCACCATGATCTCTTCTCTGTTCTTCTGTCAGATACAATAGCTTCTCTGGCAGTCCCTCTCTACCTCAGAACAAACTCAGACCTTGCTTCTTTTAAGAGCCTTTCTCTCATTTGCATTTGTCTTTCTGAGTAGTTTGGGCAGTGCCTTGGAAGTTGCTCACTACCATTATTCTATGTTCGATGTCCAGATAGAGATCAGTGACAAGAGGTGTCCTTCGGGGGTCTGTATTGGGATGAGTACAGTTCCATATCTTTATTAATGACATGGACAGTGGGACTGAGTGCACCTTCAACAAGTTTGCAGGTGACACTAAGCTTAGTGGTGGGGTTGACGTGCCTGAGGGACAGGATGCCATCCAGAGGAACCTGGACAATCTCAAGAAGGCCCATATGAACCTCATTAGGTTACACAAGGCCAAGAGCAAGGTCCTGGGCTGGGGCAATCTCTGGTATCAATACAGGCTGGGGATAAATGGATTGAGAGTAGCCCTGCCAAGAAGGACTTGGTGGTACTGATGGATGAAAAGCTGGACATGAGCCAGTGATATGTGCTTGCAGCACAGAAAGCCAGCTATATCTGAAAGCACAGAAAGCCAGACTGCATCTGCCAGATCAAGGAAGGTGATTCTGCCCCTCTGCTCTGCCCTCGTGACACCCCATATAGAGTACTGTGTCCAGCTCTGGGGCCCTCAAAATAAGCAGGATGTGAACCTGCTGGAGTGAGTCCAGAGGAGGCCACAAAGAAGATCAAAGGGCTGGAGTACCTCTCTTATGAAGACAGGCTGAGTTGGGGTTGTTCATTCTGGAGAAGAGAAAGCTCCAGGGAGACCTTATAGCAGCCTTCCAGTGCCTAAAGGGGACCTACAAGAAAGCAGGAGTGGGACTTTTTATAAATGCATGAAGTGATAGGACAAGGGGCAATGGCTTTAAAAATGAAAGAGAGTAGATTTGGATTAGATGTTAGGAAGACATTTTTTTTACAATGAAGGTGGTGAAACAATGGCACAAGATGCCCAGAGAGGTGGTAGATGTCCTGTCCCTGGAAACATTCAAGGCTGGGTGGGACAAGCCTCAGAACAACCTGATCTAGTTGAAGATGTCCCTGCTCATCGCACAAGGGTTGGACTAAGTGACCTTTGAAGGTCCCTTCCAACCTAAACTATTCTATGATTCTATTTCATAATTTACTTTAAAACTAATACAAAGGCTATCCTTTGTATGTATACATTTTATATAACATATAATGCAGCAGTTTCTTCTTCAAAACCAATTAACATGAATCACTCTGCTTATTTGTCTCTATTGACAAAATTTAGTCACATACACCTGGAGCACAAAATAACCTCTTATTTGTCATGGTTTAGCCTCAGCCACCAACAAGGACCACGCAGCTGCCTGCTAACTCCTGACCCACCACCACTAAGTGGGATGGGGAAGAGAATTAGAAAGGGAAAAAAGAAAAAACAAACAAACAAACAAAAAACCCTGTGGGTTGAGATAAGAACAGTTTAATAGGACAGTGGAGGAAGAGAAAATAATAACCATGATAATAATGTAACATACAAAAGAAGTGATGGACAATGCAATTGCTCACTGCTTGCAAAACTGACAGCCCATTCATTCCTTGAGCCACAGTCTTTGCCCTCTGGCCAACTCCAGAGTATGACATCACGTTATAAAGAATACCCCTTTGGACAGTTTGGGTCAGCTGTCCTGGCTTTGCTTCCTCCCAGCTTCTTGTGCACCTGGTAGAGAGTGGGAAGCCAAAAAAGTCCTTGACTACTGAGCAACAACCAAAACATCAGAGTATTATCTACATTTTTCTCACATGAAATCCAAAACACAGCTACTAGAAAGGAAATTAACTCTACCCCAGCAGAAATCCAGACATTGTTATGTATGGAAATCATAAATACGTGTATGCATAATGAAAAATATCATTATGTATTATTTTATATAATATATTATATATTAATTTATATAATAATATTTTAAAACAATAGGGTGCTTCCCTGCCTGCTTAAATATTGTTATAATAGGAAGAAAAAATATTGCATGTCAGTATCTTCTGATATTTCCTTGTAATTTTTAAAAGAAAAGCAAAACATTTTCAATACAATAGAAAGATACAATGCTGAAACTGTCAGCTAATGGGCTAGACAATTATTGCCTTCATTGCAGATAATATTGGATTGACAAGACAACTAGAAAGTTGTATACTAGAATAATAAATGGCATTCTAAGCTGTGTCACTGTCCAGTCTTTAACCAGGTGAAAGCAATTTCCAGAATTGACAAACACTAGGACCAGACGACTCCAAGCAATTCGTTGGTTTAAACAATTAACAAACACCAGGGAAGAAAAATAAATAATAATAATTAAAAAAAGAAACAGAGTTTTAAACTTATGCAGACATTCACAAAGGGAAATTATTTTCAAAGCTTGCAATTAGAAAATTCTCTGTTCAAGAACTGATACAATAACACCTTTCTTTTGCAGAAAAAAAAAAAATAAATAGACATGAGCTTGAGCATATTTAACAGCCACCTAATTTCCAATGATCACATCATTTGAAATATTACTACAAACAAAGAAGCAGTAAAATACATGCAAATTCTCTTTATTAATTCTGTCTTTTAAAATATCTGTTCTGGTCTCTGCCCTCTTCCCCCCTCTTTCTTCACTCTAGCAATGATTTCTGCCTCTCACAGACTTGATTGCTCTGATGACCTCAATCAAAAGCCAATTATCCAGCAAGGATGGAAGGTAATTATTCCCATCAAGGAGAGATTGAATGCACCTGAATAGACAGCTGCAGTTCTTCCAGGGATTACATTATTACTATAAAAATTGCCTCCATTAATTTGTGATGCATGTTGAATTTATGATAAAAAGTTGATTTGTTTGCAGGAAAGCTACTTTTCCCATTTCACGTAACACTCACTTTAAAGCAAGAGCAATAGTCAATTGTAAGCTACATTAGTATATAAGTGACAACTGTCAGCATGAAACCATCTGCTCAGGAGTCAGTATGACATAAAACTGGAAAAGGGAATTGAAGCTCCAGATAGGTGTACTATACACTGTAAAATTCACAGATGGAGCCCAAAGCATGGATACTTCAGCCCAAGCTTGCCAAAATCTTGCTGTAGGGACAAAAGCATAGGGACAACCTACACTTTAAAAGAAAAATGGTAAGGCTCAGCAAGAAAATAAATTTAACCTATTTACCTTCAACCCTAGACAGCAATATGTTTAATTACAGAAGACAGGGAATATAAAATCTGTAAGTTATTATAAAATATTTATACTTCAATATTTACAAAAATGTCCTATTTCAAAAAGAGGTTGATAACCTACCTGCTCTCACACTGCTGAGGGCTTCTAAGTCCTCAGACTTACAAGGTACATCTTATAAGGTACATTCTGGGCAAGGACTCTAGTCAATGTAATCACTCCATATGCTAAAATTCTGCCTTCCTTAGGCAGAGTTATGTGATTGAGAAATGATTCCTAATATAAAAATCCAAATTTCAGTAGATTAGGATATACCTCTACAAGTAAACTAGAAGTGGTCAGATGCTTCAGAGATGCAGTCAGTAAAACTGGTCCCCCTTAGGGCTTGTGTTTGCCCTAAATTAAACAGGATAATTTCCCTTAGCAATGTTTATCTCCTTACAGGTGTAATGCGTAGAAGAGAGGGCTGAATCGGAATGCATTTTATTTACTTACTGCTGAATTTTAATGGACAATCAGCCAGTAAACATGTTGTTACATTTTATTAGAGGTTATTTTTTCTGCATAGGATACATCTGTAAATCTTGCATTTTAATGCAGGAAAAATATGTAAAACTTATAATTCTAATGCTAATAAATTGTCATAAATCTCAGCAGCAAGGTCATACAATGTAGTGTTAATTAGGTATGTACATGGCATATTTAATTTAGAAACAGGGAATTTTCTATTGTAATATTATATCATTTCATTCTTGGAAGTATACTATCTAGTCCCATTGACTTCCTAATCTTAAATTTATCATTTTTTCATAAGCTTCTTCTGAGACACTGAAGTCTCCAAAACAATTTGCAGTCTTATTTTCTCAAAAGTGTATCACACAACACACTCTTGTAATGTGTAGTTCAAAAGAACCAAATACTTTTCTCACCATCTTCAACTTTTCACCATCATCTCCATCTTCTCTCTGTAGTTCACTGAAATACGGGAGAAGGGAGATGAGAAGGGAGTAAAGTGTTGAAAAAGAAAAAGGTGAGAACAGAATGGGACAAGTGTTTTCACTGCCTTTTTAAAAAATCTTTTTTTTACTTTCCAAATTAAAAGGTACAGCTGAATTTCTAGTGTCCAAATGGTAGCTGTTCGGTTCAACTAGCTTTGGTCTTGCAACACGTTTTTCTGCTTTCTTTTTTTGTTCATTTATATGAAAGTTCAAAGTACAGTCAAAGTTCACTTAAGTCAATTTTACCACAGACTAAACATACAAGACCTGATTTGGCTTCCCTTAATTTTTATTACTACTTAGAGCTCTGTGGTGGTCTCTATCTTGATATTCTTGATGATCATCGTCAGTTCATACCTAAAATAACATCTTTTTTCCATGAACAGAATAGCAGAAATGTACTATAGAGTTTGGAATCTCTACTGACCAGTGCTTTTTCAAGTTTGTGTGCTTTAGATATGGATAAAAGAAAACACAAAACTGTGGTTTAATTCCTGGAGAGCTTTTGATACATGTGTGACTTGTGTTGAAATTATCTTAAGAATCATAATTACCGTCATTAAACCTAGCTTTTGCAAGTTGTTAAATAACCATCTGGCCATACATCCATACATTTTTAAAAGATTGTTGGTTTATGATTTAGTTATGGTCAAGCTACTTCTAGATATTGTGATACACTATATAAAGATCCTAAGAATCTAGGCATGTATTCCTGTATCTTGACTAGATGCTAGACAGTCTCCTGGTAGACACTTTTCCATTTCATCTTGACCCATGTAGCATAATCTCTTCACCAGGATCATGCAGTTTTTATGCACAAAAACTCTCCAGTTCCATTTTGGTATTCCAGAATATGGGGGAACTGGGGACTTAAGGAGGCCAAGTGGCCAGGTTCCTGGATTAGCCTTACTTTTCAGTGAGGAATACATTATTGGTGGGTTATCTTAAGACAATTCTTATCTCAAGCTAGGTTAAAGAAAATTGTAAATAAAAGAAATTACTCAAAACATCTAAAATAGCTGACATAATTACAAAAAAAAAAAAAAAAGAAAAAGGAAAAAAAAAGAGGAAATCAGCCTTTAATCTACTTCCACTCTGATTAAAAAAAGATCCCTTTATCTAGCAGGTGTGATGTGGACTTCTCCAGCATCTGTGGATTTTATTTTTCTCTCTGCCTCGTACCCCAAGTTTTATTCCTGAAAGAAAATCTTAGTTTGATAAGACAGACTTCGTTTTAGAATTAATTTCAATTTTGGAGCCCTCCAGTGGGTCTAGAGAGATTTAATCTGTTTTTCTAAAATTAGTTTACTTCTCTCTCATTCTAGTGAGACCATCTGGTCTGACCATCCATCTGAATCAAAATAAGCTTTCTTTCATATCCTTAGAAATGCAAATTTCTTCTTAAACCAGATTAGTTCTTATGCCTGACAGGCAAATTTCCCATTCCTTGACTCAGTGAAGGTATAAACTCCCCCTATTTCTTTCTCTTTTGGTGACTAAGGGTGACTTTTCACCTTACACAAATTACAGAAGAACTGAGACCCTTGGCTGATAGTAGCAATACAATAGTGTCTTCTGTCTCCCTTCCTGACATCATATCTAACTGAGATCTAAGGTGACCTGAAGAGAAGCTTTTATTTTGTGTTGGGTAGAGTGTCCTTTTTCAAACAATCTGCTGTTTGAACTTACTTACTTGTGAATAAATTATTATTAAATCTGATGGAAAGGAGACAACAGTGTCTGCGTGGGAGGGAGTGAAAAAGGAGTGGAATGATTCTTCATGGCAATAACCTGGACTATGCACAACAATTTCATCTACAGCACTAATGTTGTCTTTTGAGTCACCTTCTCCACAGAATCTTGCATGTCTACATTGATGAATATAGCGGAAACAAATACCTAAATGGAATATGTTGTTCATTACTGGTTCTTCACAAAGCCACTGACATGAGTGTAATTAGCCTTTCTGTCATGACAATGGGCCTGAGAATATCAAACTCCAGCCCCAACATCCCCCATAGGATGATGTTATAACACACAGTATTTTTATTCAAATCCCTGCTAAGCTCTTGCAGTTTGCCAGTGAGGATCTCCTCTTTCCTTATCACTCCCAAACACCAAGGCAAGCTAGTTTGCAATCAGAAGAGTAATAGGAATAGCTGCTGCAGCAAACGACCCCTTTGAGAAACACTGCAGTAAGAGGTTATCAATTTGGAAAAAAGACACAAATTGTGCCCTGGGCCTCTGGATACATCTGCCACTGCACCCAGTACTGCATTGATTTACAAAGTTGAATATTCAGTTTGTTGCTGCAGAACAGTAGTCAAGGTGTCTTGGATAATCTAAACAACTGAATTACTCATGGTCATCCTCTACTAATTATCATTAGAGGAACTGTGTCTCTTTCACCAATAAGTTTATTAATAAGTCCAGAGTACAACACCCTCCATGCAGAGAGTAGCTTAAGGGTAAATCAGAATAAGGTGACTTACAGGAGAGAGTACATTTACTGGTAGTACCAGACATATCAATTTTATATTGCCAAGAACTGCTGATAAGAAAATTTTATGGCATGCTGTGACATACAACTTTAAATTAAGGAGTTACCACTCACTATATATGCCTTGCAAGAGAATTATGTGCCTCTTTAAAGGTTTATATGACTAAATATTCCTTTAAAGATCTATACAAAATGTAGAATACTTAAAAATATATACATCTGGAAATCATAAAAGCTTATAAATAATTTTAAATGAGAACATGTTAATATAAAAAGAAGCAAAAATTAATAATAATTCACACTATCAGCAGACAAAGCCCAAATAACCATTTTGAGAGTCCTGGTTTTGTTTCTGATCACCACTAACTAAGCAGAAATAGATAGAAATAGAAGAAAAAAAAAAAGAGGAAAACATGACAGCAGGTCAGCTCTGTTGAATTTCTGGAAGTTAATAAGAGAAATGTGAACTTTCTATGATGCTTTGCTTATTAACATGTATTCTTTTAGGACTGTCACGTGAAACTGTTAAAATACATGATGCTGCTCCGTATTCACTGTTTTTCTAACGATAAACAATGATGAATGGCTGCAAATATCTATTGCAGAAGTAGATGAGAGATGGATATAATGAACACACCATGGGGGTATATTTTTAAAGCCAGTATGTGACTGTAGCATGCACAAAACCAATTATATAAGTAATGCCCACATCACTCATACTCTGTTTTGCAGATCAGCATGCATTTTAAAGTTCCCAGTAATGAGAACTTAGCTGATTGTTACCCACGGAGGGGATTTCAAGCAGCCTTTTTTGAAAAAAATGGAAGTCCAACTAACATATTTTTATAGCTCTATTTCCTGCACTAAAAACTGATAGCCTTTATGAAATTATGGAGGAGTACAGTACAAAAAGCACACTTCTTAAAAATATACTGATTCCTTGCTAAGGAGACCATCTGTAGCAGCAGATTAATCTTTGAATTCTTTCTCAGCTTAACTCTGGAAAGGCAAATACAGACAATGAGTGTTAAATGGAAGGAGGGAGTCAGAGTTTGACTACCAGGCATAATTCACTGGATTATAGTGATCATGGTTTATACTAATCTGTTCTCCTTTGGTCTGAAGCCAGCTAGGAAAGTTTGTGAAGCCTGGTTTTAGCTGTGGAGCAGCCCTCAGCCCACCTGACTATAGCCTGCCAAGCTCCTCTTTCACCTCATTTTCCTTGTCTACAGGGTCCTCTGTCTGTCTCCAAACACCTGCTTTTTGACCCAGTATACAAAGTAAATATTTTACCAAACGCTACTAAAAATGATGTAACTTCGGAGTTGTATGGTAATTCAAAAAAGCGTATTTCATCCACACATTATGTATTCAGAATGACTTACAGAGTTTGCACCCTTTCCAATTGCATTGTCTGGTATTGCTGTGACTCTTTGCAACCTCATTCCTTGTCCTAAACTCAAAGAAAATTCACCTGAAGGTGAAGAGTTTTCTGCAAGGTTAGTGTGCTGAAATGCCTCAGGAAAATGGCTGAGGAGTTGAAAGAGAGGTGGCACGACTGCACACAAGCAGGGAAGGAGGAGGGATGGCAGGTAGCCTGAAGCTGAGCTTAGGCTGCAGGGGAGCCCCAGGCTCCAGTGCCACATTTCTGCAGAGGAGAGGACACAGATAGGACAAAAAGCGTATTACTTTTCTGAGGGTGCATTGAAAACAAATTATGTTTAAACAGACTTAGATGGCTAATGAACTGATACGTCTCATGACTGCTAATATTCTCTAGGGTTTCTGTTCCCTTTACAACACCCGAATCTGCTTTCCAGTATCCATCAGTTGGATCTTGTCTATAGCAACTAGAATTGATAAATATGCAGTGATCCCAAAACTAGCCCCTGCCACATAACCTTAGTGTAGCAATGCAGTCACCAAAAGTATGGATACAGGGTATGCTAGATGTCAGTGGCAGAGACAGCTGGGTTGCTATATTAGAAAACTCAGCATGCCCTGAGCACAGGGTGACTCACACTGAGGGACATTCAGCCTCAGCAAATGCAGCCTCAGGGCATGATAATTCTCACACTTTACAATAAGATAGGGAAGATATATGTAATGCCTGTAAGACAAGCATGAATGTCATCTCCCATCACAATGGTTTTACTCACATCTTTTATTTTTAATTTCTTCATGGAGAAGTCGGTAGAAATCAGGGATAAGTACAGAACTGCCGCACCAAAATTTCTGATCCATCACTGTGTACAATTCAACACCCTAGAGTAGACTTTCTCCTAAATCATTAATTGATTTCTGCGGACAGATACAACTATTTAGGGAAAGTTCTACAAACACTGTGATGACACAACTTTTTTCTCCTGACAAACAAAAAATCCACAACATGCTTGAATCCGTATACACAGAAACTGTATTCATAATAAAGATATCTTCTCTCTCTGAATACCTGCTTACTTGATCTGGTAAATTAATTAAATATTTCACCAGGCACTATTAAAAAAAAAAAGAAAAAAAAAGAGTGATTTAACTGCAGAGTTGTGTGCAAACTCAAAATACTTATTTCACACCCATTTTGTGTATACCAAATGGTTTGAAGAAAGTCAGCTGTAGCCATAACAACACAGAAAAAAATGCATTAATATTTTCAGGACTGAACGCAAGTATGAAAAAATAATTAAATAGCACTATTCAAAAGACTACTTGCGAACAGCACATTTAAATATTCTGAGAAACAAAACCAAACGAACAAAACAAACAACCCCAGAAAATTACATCTTTAAAATATTAATGTCATTCAACATGAAGGAAATTGAATAAAGCCTATTTATCTACAACTCTGTCTTTAAAACCACGCATACACAAATATAGTATCATCAGCTTCTTGCAGCATCCCTACCATACTGGTGCGGGTCAAGAGAAAGCATATTCTGTGCTCAGTCTATCACTGTAAATAGCAGTTTGCTCACCAGATGTGTTGAACAGAATGTAGAAAATCTGCATTCTACCTATATTAAATCCGCATTCTACCTATATAAAGCATTTGGAGGGGTTTTTCTCAACATCAACATTGAATAATTTTTAAAATTTCTCTGGAGTTGGCTAATGAATTCTGCTGTTACTGAGATGGAAGAGAAACAATGTCCTCATAGACAAAAGATGAAACTGCATAAACCTTACGTCCTGCTAAACTCTCTAAAGAAAGCTACCAAGACTCAACATTCATTTTGTTTTTCTGCATATTATCATATGTATTCTACATTACTGTCACACCTTTCCACCCTATAATGAAATTTGTTTGTGGTTCCCACCCTTCAATTACATTTGGAAAGAGAAATGAGATTGTTTTTCTTCCCACTGAAGAGAAAACAAAAAGAAGAAAACAAACACCCTCTATCTGCACTAAGCTTGCTTGTCATAAACAGGAACACATTGGGATAACAGAAAAAATAAATTACTCTGTTAAATGAGTTATTTAAGTGATATATATTCAGAGAAGCCACATGTGGAGGACTTCAAGACCCAAAGGATTTCTCCTGTCTTGGCCAGAGGAAGGACCAGTGGTATGCTTACACTGAACCAAACACTTTTATTCCCCACCTCTCTGTTTCACCAAACCTTTTCCTCCCCATCCACTTTGATCCCTTCTTGATCCCTCCCTGATCCCTCTTTTTCCTCACCTTTATCTGTTCTCCTAGACATCATATAGTTTTCATTATTTCCACAATCCCCTTAAAACTCACCATAACAAGATTTGTACAATCCTACAAACCTCTTAAATATCCTGTAGTAAGTTTGCTCTTTCTCATGAGACCCATGACAATCTTTTTTCCTCCCTTTTATCAGATTTGAAGCTCTGGCTGAAGCTCTCCAAGGACGTGCTCCACTCATCCTTCCAGAGTCCTGCAAGCTCTTGGCCTTCAGTTTGTTTCTGTTACGTCCTAATTACTCAAGTTTCTGTATCTAGGTGTTTAATTTATTACTTCTCCTGGTTCTTATTATTGTTTTTTAAGTTGAGCTGCCATTAACCAGATATCATTAAAATCCAGATGTCCTTAACTTTCAGGTGTCTACATACAATTTTTACCATCCACATAACGTTATACTATAAATTTTTCAAAGAGAGAAACACCCTAATTAAGGGATTATGTCAACTGTCAATTAGTAGCCTCAAAACAAAAAGAGTATGACTTTGCAGGATTATGACCTTACTTTCTGGATTATTTTCAAATTTACAGTGAGCCACCCTTCAAAATGCCTGTATATATTCAAACGTGATAGAAATACACTCTATTTTAGGCTTTTCTTGTCAATGAAAATGTTTTGTTACAGATACACTGAGTCTTTTGCTCATCATGCCAATGAATATTATCAATCTTCCAATGCTTTCATCCCTTCAGTATTATATTGATTTATTAACTATAAAGAACAACAACCATTTTATTTTCTTTTTTTCCTTCAGCTGTGAAGTGTATGGTATAGTGGAGTCCTGGTCCATGACTCTACTGCCTCACCAACAGAAATAATAAACCCACCAGTATTAGAGAACATGCCTATAGAGAATAACCCAACTATTCTCCGCAGCCTTCACCTTAGGCTGCTAATGCTTCTCTCCAGTAATCAGCTGCCCTAATTCATTGCATCACTTCAATTTCTGATATTAAGACTTCCCAAGGTAGAGGCCCTATCTTTCTCTGTCTGGTGTAGGAGGGTTAATCCCCACTAGGCCACTACGAAGAAAATCATAAAACTCAACAATTATGAAAATGTCACTTTCCTTTTACTAGCAGGACCATATGTCACATCTTAGAAAAACGTCAGGGTTTCCACAGGCCACAGTGTTGTTATTGATGTTGTTTGTATTGCACAGTAAAGCACATAGATTCAAAGCCTAATGATTCCACAACATTTTCTAACAGAATTCAAAAAATACTATCGATAACGGTGAAGTAGCAAAACAAGCCTGAGTTTTCAACATGACACAAAAATCTGATTTTCTTTGTAAAGATAATATTTCATCATCAGTTCATAGTATAATTTAAAAAAACTAACAAAACCTAAAAGAAACACAAACAAACAAACAAACAAACAAACAAAAACCCAAAACCAACCCTACAAACAAAAACCATAACCAAAATACTTGATTCCAAATTCTACGAGGCAAACTCCTTACTTCTCTTACTTATTATAGTTCAGTCATTCTGAACAACAAGGAAAGCCTGAGAAGTGTCGATGTCTCCAGCTCTTTTAGTGACATGCCCTCCGGTGACGTGCCCTCGTCATTCCCCACTGGACAAAATCTTTGAGGGTTTCTAAGAACAGCTCTAAAGAGAGCTTGTTGCAGTATTCTAGCCCAAAGACATAGAGCACAATGGGCAGGTTTGTGTCCATTATCATCTTCGAATATTTCACGAATTAAAATGGCTATATAAATGCAATGTCTGAAATCTTTCACTGTGAGGCATTACTAGTCTACACTTTGATGCTATTGAATTTTACCAGACAGTCATTGCTAAGTGAAACTAGGAAAAAATTCCCTGTGTTCTTAAATAAAATGTCATGCAGAGAGAATATTTTAAGTTTCTGTAGCAATTGTAGAGGTGGAAAAGAGGAAGAGCAAAACAAAGAGCAAAAATAGGAATAAAAATAGACAAGGAAACCTATTTGATGTTTTTACAAGGCATATGTAATTCTGAAATCTACTCAGTAGGTGCTCTAATATGTAGCATGTACTTTTTGAAGTTGTTTTGAGGTTGTTTTTTATTACATGGCACTAGATTACAAATTCAGTGAAACAAGTTTACAGAAAGTTATGTGTCATCAACTATTTATACAGTCAGATGTATCTCCATTGTTTGTTTATAATACAAAACTTTTATTTGTTTAACTTTTAAAATGTTTCTTTAAATAATTTAGTTCTCTGGGTGTCCACAGATAAAGGATGCTAATTCTAGAGAATGTGATGCCTAACAACTAAACCTGTTTAAAAACATTTTTCTTTAAGCATTTATGACATTTTTTTAGGAAAACAAACTAACACACAAACAAAGAATAAAACCTATCTGTCTTGTTGAATATGTCCAAAATAAAGAAATCCAAATAAAATAAAGTAAAATAGAAATTAATAACAAAACCAAAGTCGCCTCGAAGTATTATTTACTTAGTTTTTACAGAACTAAAAATTAGAACCAAATTAAGTAATTAAAGATTAATAACATAGTATAGAAATTAATAAGATGTTAAAATTGAAAAATGAAAATAATCTTAAAGTATTGAAAATTAGTTTTTACATAATTTTTAACATATTCAACTTTTATTTTTTTAGTAGATCTTTATTTAAATAAATCCTTTCTAATAAAATAAAAATAATCCTGAATGTTCCACCTAGACTTTATGCTAAATAGAGAAATAACTATGCACTTGAAATTATTCATCTATAGCATACTATTTAAGTTGTCCTCTCTTTCAGCATAGCAGCCTGCTCAGATGAAAATGATGCTAACACCTGTTTACATCATGTAATTATAATCAGTTTGTGTTCAAATGTTATACCTATAGAATCTCTCAGGCATGTACTTGTTAACTTGAATTTTGACATGCCCTGCTTAAGAAACAGGTTTAAGAAAATAATATGAAATAGAAAAAAAAAAAAAAAGAGAGAGACAAACCACCTAACCCATCAATGATAGATTTCAGACACATGCTGAGAGGTGTGAGAAAGTTATTTCTGGCTATCTTACTGCAAGGAAAACATAATGCAGGAAGAGTTGCAATACAACTTCTTTTCCCATGTCTTTATTTTATAGTGCATTAAGAGTTAAGAATGATTTAACATATGATTGTGAATATGTTCAGTCATTTATACTCCACACAAAAACTTCTGTCTTCCACTACACATTGTAAAGGAGTAATTAGAAGTAAAGAACACATGCAGGAGAATAACCAGCTTAGCTTTTTGAGGCTTCAGGGTTTTATTTTTTTCTCTCTCTGAACAGTTTGAATACTATGATAATGTTAAGATACTGTGAAAAATCAATTTACAACTCTCATAAGATAGTGGTTGCAAAAGATTCACTGGGTTATTCTACAGTTTTAAGTAGTTCGATTAACCATCAAATACTTTATAAAATGAAACTCTGAACCTAAATAAAATCCACCTTTCTAAGATTTCTGCAATGCTCAAAATACACCCAGACACAAATTAATGTAGCATTGTATTGAAATTTTTATTAATGGGTGTTAGCTCTGACCAAGACTTAAGATTGGTTTTACAGTTTTTTGTAAGTATTAAGAAATAATTATTACTATATGGATTCTTATTACGTAAAAATAATTGTCACAATATGACAAACCAGCTACCTTGCCTTTTCTCATGGTTTTCATACTTCCTTGCCATAACTGGCTGCAGGTTTTTCCGGACCTGCTAAATTATTGAGTGATAGCTTTACTTAAAGCCCTTTTGAAATTAAAATTAATCGCTTGAACTTGACTCACTAGGGGTTAAACACTATTATAACAACTATTTCTGAAATTCAAGCGTAGTTTGATTTCAAAAGTAATCAGACTTTTGGGCTGGATTGAGGAACGGTACTGTTTTTATAAATGTGATTTTACTAATTAAGAAATCATGAAGGAATTGTTAAATTAAACCCTGCATCATGAGTGGTAAAAATTAATTTCAGTCTCTAATCATAATCTGTTTATATTCCTAAGGGCAAAAAGTATCACAGAATCACAGAATGTTAGGGATTGGAAGGGACCTCAAAAGATCATCTAGTCCAATCCCCCTGCCGAAGCAGGAAGTGGTTTGTGATTTTTTTTTCTTGCATTGTAGCATCATTGAGGAACATTCCATTTCTACAAACTTACTTTTAGATATGTCCTATTTCTGATCTTTCAGATGTTTCTAGGGGAAAATCAATTTAAGTGAATGAAGGATGGCCATGTTTAATGATTATTATTGCTAAATGTATCCCTCTGAAGTGCTTTAGATTTCATGAGCTTTTTTAAAGGGCTAGAAAAAGTTGCTACTGAATTGGATACATAATTCAACAAGTTATTATGATTATGGACAGAAAATAAGTAGCAAAATGGCCTTTATCTTCCTCCTGTTTCCCAGCCATTCTATAAACACAGGCAGTGCACAAACACTTATCACCATGTCTTGTAACCATTACCACCTCTTCATCTAATATCATTCAGTTTATGTCCAAATAATAGAATAATCCAATATTCTGCAAGGAAAAAACATCAAGAACAAAAAAAAAGATAATCACACAAAAAAACCCACACCACCACCAAAAACCACATAGTACCATAAAAAAAGAAAAAAAAAACAAACAAAAAAACAAACAAACAAACAAAAAAACCCACAACCAAACCAAACCAAAAAAATACAAAACAAAACGAAACAACATACAAGGTTATGACACTAAAATGCTTTGTAAGCCTTTCATATCTGCATAAATGGGTGCCTAAATATATTTTTGATTTATCCCTAAATACTCCACACCTAACTTCAGGGATCCTTTGATATTTGTTGTCTACATTCAAGGAGCTAACTCAGCTTCTTTTTCTGGGATTTCCTGTGAGCATCTAGGTCAAGCTGGTCTCATCAACAAAAAGATTTGAAGCTGCATCCTCAGTGCTGCAAGACTCTACTAATACAGCCTTCCTTACTTGTACTCAGGAAAACTCTTTGTTTCATTATCAGTTCTGCCAACATAGTTGAACACACTCAAAATACTTGCCTCCTAAGAAGATGCACAGCAATCTTTAACTCTTCTCAAAATGCTGCAAAACTATAAGCTTCCAGAACAGATTATAATTCAAACTAAAGTTGGTATTGAGAAGCAGAAGGATGTTTCCTTACATCAGGGCTCTAAAATCAGCTGGAACAAACTCAGCCCTCTGGTGCAGATCACCCATGCAGCACACTGTACAGCGAAGGGTTTCAGCCTCAGCATGAAGAATCTCCACCCTAATTTTGTCATCTTTGAAGATACAAGTTATAAAAACAATCCAGTCATTAGCTTTAAAACAGGGTTTGATGTGTAGGCCTATATTTTAACGAAATTTTTCAAGAAGTTCTGGACAAGAGCTCAGTAAAAGACATTTTGGTCTGTATCACCCATGAAACCATCACTCCACTTGCTTTACATCTGAAATTTATAATGTAGCAATATCTCCAGGTGCCTTTGGAGTTTTCCAAGAAAGAAATAGGATCCTTGCATTTCATCATTATCTCCTCACCTCAAGGATGTAGTACCTCTTCTGAAATAGAGATTTTAATAAATCTAACAATGTCGGAAAAAAAGCCCTTCACCCTTTTGAGTGTAAGAAGGACAGACTGTCTCAGTTTAATATATGTATAATTTTTTCAGCTATGGGAACTGAATGACTAGAAAATCTTATTATGTAGCAATATCCAGTTAACTTGGTAGATTAAAGCCAAGTTCTCCCTTGTTCTTTTAATATTGTTCCCTGAAGAATGAATTTAAGCATTTCACTTTTTCATATTAGGAATTAACATATATGATAAAGGATCAGGCCAGCACCTGGGAACTGTGGTATTTATGCAGGTCTCTGGGGTCTCCAGAATCACACTTATCACTCCTGGATATACATCCTTGTTGCCAAGAAATCCTCTGAAAAAAGCCTGCCTGAGGAAAATCAGTTTTAAAACAACCTGAATTAAATATTAGAGCAGTTACAGAGAATTAAAATAATATTTGAAGAAATTACTCTTTCACAATCGTAAAACATTAAACACAGTGCTCTTGAAGCACTCGGGGCGGGGGGGGTATGTGTTTTGTTTTGTTTTGTTTTTGTTTTTGTTTTTGTTTGTTTGTTTTTGTTTTGTCTGTGGTTTTGTGTTGTTGTTGTTGTTTTTTTTTTTTCCCTTTAAGAAAGCCTCCCATTCAGTGATTATCTTGTTAGGAAAACTGTAGTTTCCTATAATAATTTCATTGCCATTTGTGCACGTACTATCACTTTGGCATTAGAAGTGTTATATGATTTTAAAGGGTCCTTATTACCAATTCCAGTCAGGCTGGATAGATTGACATGACAATAACAGTATGGAAAGCTTATTTCTTAACCATACTAGTCATGACATACAGCACTATCTAACTCAAGTGAAATTTGTCAGGTTTTGATGTACAATTCCTTCAGTTTTAAAAATGGACTAATGATCTAATTGATTAATCCTGCTGAGAAACATAGTTTCAAGAATGAACACTCTTTAATGATTTTATATCCTAACACTTCCATTAATGCTTTAAGAAATACCTTAAGAAAAAAATGAATAAAAGGTCAGTGCCTTTTCAACCTATTTGACTGAACCGGTGACCTGCAAACACAGTACTTTAGGCACACTCCCATGTGAATTGCTTCCCTTTTGGAAGGGATGTCCCATTGAAAGGTTTCTACTGGCTCTAGAAATGATCTATCAAAAGATGCTACTGCAGATATTTGCATTTGAGAGGCACTTGAGAAAGAAGAGGAAGAGGCACATGTCCTCCTAAACTGCATGTCAGTTTTGTTCAAGAGCAGATCCAGAAGTTAAAATTCATGCCCTTTGGCAGCAGGGGCTGAAACATTTTTAAGAGAAGGTTTTCCATGAAAAAGTACTCCATAAAATGTCATATCGTTGGTGACAGAATAAGGATACAATCGCTCAGAAAGCTTCATGTAAAATTTTTACCTTTCATTTTGTATTTTCACAGGAGGATGACAAATACATGTAACAAATTTTTGAGCAGGACCATTCTAGTGTCTTGTTTATGTAGCACTCAACAGTAAGCAGAGTGGGAGCATTGTCATTACTTTTCAGATTATTAATTCAATTTCTGCAGATTCTCCTGTGACTCTCCACAGTCATCTACACCTATGAAGCCATGTTCAGTGGCACTGTGCTGACTTCTGTTCTTTTCAGAACCCTATAAATGGATTATTAACTCTGAATTGGGAATCTAAGCACAGGGTACTATTTGTGTGAATAACATTAAGATGTAAGGGCAATATGTAGACATATACTGGCTGCCAAAAAAAATATTAACAATCAGCTGTCAGAAATCAGGAAATATTTCCACCTAATGAAAAGGAATTTTTTACTTGTACATTTTGAAATAAATATTCCAACATTCATATCTTAAACAAGGTTATATATCATGTCAGTTACCAAGATACCAGACAGTGATGCTACTCTTGGCTAGAGGAAAAGGTGAAAGTACATTTCCAGTTACAACTGACATAATGTTAAGGGAAAATCCTAGGAGAGAACCATGAAAAGGTGTTTCAGACAGTAGAAGTTATCTATGGAGAGACTCTATATTTTTTTCAGGCATATAAATTTAATGGAAATAACTGTGATATTGGAGAGATCAAAAACATTTGAAAGATTTAAAATAATTGAATTCTCTTCCCAGAAGCTAGAGGAAAAATTAACCTTTCTTAGATTATGAAGAAATATTTGCCATAGCAGTTATAAAGTAAGAAGATTGATAAACAAAGGTTTCCATGAAATGCAGTTTTAAATCAACAGTTTGATAAGAGTTAGCCAAGGAGCAATCTGGTCTGCTGATGTCATGTCTTAAGCCTTGGAACACTAGAAAAGCAAGGGCCATGGAAGAAAGTTGATGCTATTGTAATAAAAAATTTCATCTGGATTAACTGACTAATTACCAGTCTACCAACTGCATGTCAATCTGTGGAAAAATAAGAAGTAGGACTCAATTAATAAACAAGGAAAGGGCCATGTTAACTGGCATGAATTATACAAAAGCACTGGTAGCATACTTAATAATTAAAGTAAGACAATTTATCCAAATCAGCATGGATTAATGGAAAGTAGATCTTAATGTAGATTTTAGATATCTTGGAAGAATCTTTCTTTTTTATTCAGTTATAAATTTGGCCAATAAAAACAATAACGCTGATACAGTATGCTTACATTTTAAAAAGGTATTAAATTTGATACCACAACTATTTAAATTATTTTTTTTCTGATTTCTTATTAAAATGTAAAGTATCCTGAACGCTGAAATCAATGAAACACTGATTAGTTGGTGATGTAAGTAAAAACTAGAGTTGCCTATTACTAGGATGGTTGTCTACTGGGGTTCCAGTTACCTAGTGAAGACTAATAGTGAACACTAATACTTGTTTCTGATAATCTTAAAATGACCTTAAAAAATCTCTAGTCCTAATAAATAAGATTTTTAAATTATGCAATAATGAGGCTACTAATCCTGGATTACCTGATGAGTCAGAAAAAAAACCTCACCCCGCCCCCCCCGCCTTGTAGTTTGTTTTTCATTTTCACTGAACCCGATATAGCGTTGCTAAGTACCAAGAACATGGGCCATATTTCCAGGATAAAAGACTCTGAATGACTTTAAAATCAAATCACTACAAGCCAATGTCAGAGGCAAAATAATAATACTAAATAGCTCCGGTGGGTAAAATGATGAATATTGTGTAAATATGTCAGTTCTCTCACACAACCTCTACTCAAATACTGTGTTTATAATTCACAGAAGATGTTGAGGAACTGGAGAGGATTCAGAGAAGTGCTGTTATTGATTTAAAAGTGTGGAAATTATGCCTTCCACTGAAACATTCAAGTTCTTATACTAATGGAAACATTAAAGGTGGCCTGTCCAGGAGTAAACTACATTTAAAATACAGAATAGCCAATGAAGTGTTTTAACTATTAACTGCATAATGTCACAAAATCAAAGGCTGAAAATTAAAGCTGCAAATTCTCAAGCCGAAATAAGTACACATATAATACTCTAAGAGATTAGGCACTGGATCAACTTTACCACAAGCTTTTGCAGGTCTTTATCAACAAATGTGTTTTGTTTTAAAACTTGGGGTTTTTTTCTTCAAATATTTGCTACAGTTATAGAGATTTTATAAAGTCTATTGTCTGAGTGATATCAGAATAGGTAATTGCAATAGTTTCTTTTTTTTTTTAACTTAAGAATACTACCTCACTCTTACGTAAACATAATTCTCATTGGTCATTTCTCTGAAACAGTAAAAGATGCACACCTTAGAAGAACAGAACAGTCTCCCTGATGATATTCTACAATATGGAATACAGATATTTAGGGGGTAAACAGAGCAGCTTATCTGCAGTTACTGCAGTTAATGTTTTCAGATTGCTTATCGAAATTACATCTGTTCTTATAGTCTCATTCCTTGCACTGAAAGAAAAAAAACCTTACAAATTTTTCTTAACTGTAATAAATTACGCTAAGCAAACTTCACAACTGACTATCTTAAAGTTTTGCTAAGTCTGCTGATTGAAGAAGTGCAAGTTTAAGAAATTCCAAGCATCACTGAAAAGCTGTTTTTCAATTTTCCCCTTCTACAGATCTAAGTTAAAAAAACTGTACAGTACACACATATGCTGGAATGTATTCTACATTTTTTAATGTTATGGTTTCTTGAAAGCATAATTATGGAGAAAATGCAAATATATATATATAGATATTAAAAAAAAATGTACCTGTTTGGAAACATGCTATATATAGCCAGTGTCTTCCATTCATCCAATGTACAACAGCATTAATTCTGCTGTTCCAAGAGCACAGTTACTTGAATCAGACATATTTAATGACCTGGTTCATGACATGTATCTCCAAAAACCTCTAACATGGAAACAAAACCCCACAGGCTCCTACTTACAGTGTCAGAGTTTCTTAAAGGAGACATTAAATTGGCACTTGAAGTAATAAATTATTATTATAATTGCATGGAACAGTTCAAGATTGGTTTTGAGTGTGTTTTAAGTGAAAGCTGTAGAAGCCTTCTCAGCAGGTTGAAAATTGTTGACCTGGTTTCTACTTTCATAACCCTTAAAGGGCTCACACATTTTTCTTATACCATTTCCTGAGACACACTCATTAAAATTCTTTGCGTCCATTCATATCTACACTGCAGGATTGTCTCTGGAAAGCTGTATTTTCATCTTCACAAAACAGGCAAAATTATTCATAAAGCTGTAATTGCCTTGAAATGCCCATATTTATATTTTAACTTAGCTAATGAAGATCATTGGTCCAGTGACATGAAAGCACATACGTTATGCAGCCTCCTTCTCTGGAGACATCCAAAACCTGCCTGGACACCTTCCTGTGTAACTTCATCTAGGTGTTCCTGTGGGGGGATTGGATTAGATGATCTTCTGAGGTCCCTTCTGATTCCTAACATTCTATGTGATATTTCTGCATTAAAAAAAAAGAAACAATGTGCTAACGAAATGTGGTGAAATACAGTGTTTCGTGTCCTCATATTAGATGAGAAGAATTCAAGGCCAGTGACACTGTTTTGCAATTATGGATGTGGATACTTTAGACTGAAAAAAAAAAAAAAAAAAGAAGATGCTCTTTCATATCACATTTGAAATTTCTGAGGTACATTGAAGTTATGAATTATAAGCACTTTAACATTTATTGTACTCTAGCTAATTATTATTAACTACAAAGCTATTTATAATCTGAACATTTTAATGTTTGCCTTTTTGACTAAACCTTGAAGTTCTAATTCAGGAAAAAAAATATTTCTATTACTTTTTACCGCATTAAACCCAGAGTTATTCATGACATAGAGAAGGAAGTATTAATTTCTATTATTTCATCTATGAAAAATTTATATATTACCTTCAAATTTTTTTTTTTTTAATTGAAGCTAAACACTACCAAATGCTAAGGACTAGCATGATGGTTGGGTAAAGTACATTTCTTTTGCTCCATCTTTGGAACATATACACAGACAAAAATATTATACCCTGTCTAGATATGGGCTTCCAAATAGGAGTATCAAAGTTGAACCTAAATTAAGTCTAGGGAATATAATGGTTTCTCATGGCCCTTAATTCAGACAAACTCTGCAAACAGTTCCCTTGTGGTTTTTTGAATCAAGAGAAAATAACAGGCTTTGAATTCATACATTCAAGGGTGAATCAGTACTTGTGGAAATACACTGAATTCCTTTATTAATGATCAGACAGAAAGCATAGCATATACTCCTCTTCCCAATATTTCCTTGGCAGTGTATCCAGATCTCTTCAAGGCTATATAATGTCTAGCCACACCTTCACTTCCAAGTGGTTGAACCACCACCATCATAGCACCAGAGTTATTTATTCTGTAATACATTACAATGAGGCTTAATAATACTGCCTATTTGACTCTGTTGTCTTCTAGCAGTACTGGTATTTCCAGGCAATCAATATAGGGCTCTTCGGGTCTGCATCCCAGGAAATAAACTTCAAATAAGTAGTCCTCCAAAGTACACAAAATATCTCTGCCAGAGCTATCCTTTATAACTGAGATGACTATCAATTTCACAAATACTTCAGGCCAATCCTAAGGAAGTATCAGTGCAATCTCTGTCTCTGAAGCCATTAAAACAAAAAAAGAATGATGTAAGGGTTTTACATCATATCTTTGAAGTATAACAGCCTTTCTATTTATTTGATATTGTGGAATAACCTTCACCTTCACCAGCTCTCCCACTTTTGTTGACCGAATTCTGTTAACCCCAGGTAGCACATGAATGACAATACAAATTAAATTTGACATTTCTATTGAGTCATTGAAAGAAAAAAAAACAAAAAACAAACAAACAAACAAACAAAAAAAACCAAAAAAAACCAAACCACCAAGCATCACTGACTTCCTAAATGTTATTTTTGCATGTTGGTGATGTTGCTATGTTCGTTTGTTGTTTTTATTAAGTTTATCCTAAGAATTTATAAGGCACTACTGCTGAAATTAAAAGTAAAGATTGTTCTACTTGTGCTAAACCCCAAGCTGTTACAGTCACAAAAATCAGAAATGCTATCACATCATGTATGTGGGGCTTCAGTTTTGAGAAGTCTCTTGTCCAATGCCATAGGTGGTCTTTGTCCATTCTTCTGAAAACATCTATAAACTTTACCTTTTATAAATCTTTTCATTGTCAGTCCTCACACGATCAGATATGTTAGGTCTCAGCACCTAAATGCTCTGGGGACTCAGCATATTTCACTTAACACAGTCTATATTCACTACTTATTGAATGGAGAAAGCAAGATTTTTTTTTTATTTTTTTTTTCCCCAAAACACTTCTTCCAGGGCTAAGGACCATAATGGAACTTGGTGCAAGGCAAATAAGGAAAAGCACTTTTTGTATAGTCAATGAGACAAGAAAGAAGAAACAACTTTCTAAAATATGTAAAGAACAGGAGAAAAAGAAAAAAACAAAAAAACAGAGGATGAAGCAAAGGGGCAAACATGAGTAGCACAAAGAGGAAAAATAAAACATTTATTTCAGCCTGTCAAAAACACCTGAAAACCAGTGTGAGCTACAAAGCTTCCCCAGCACTAAGCAGAAAACAAATGATTGCTTTCCAGTGTCTGTCACTTACACGCATCCCTTGGTAAAGGACTTTTGCAAGTCCCAGTCTGAAGATGAACAGGAAATTAAAATTTTGTCAGGAAAGTACTGACAAAAAAATAATAAACTAAAATCTCCAACTAATTAAAACCAGCATCTTCCACTCTCCTCCAGCACGCCCCCCTGCCCCCCAATCAAACAAAAATGCATCATGAGTATGGCAGGCTGTAAAGGAAAACACTAAAATGTAGAATGTGTCAGACTATATGTAACCTGAAATCACCCTGACAAATGTAGCCATTCTGATACAGTTTTTAGTTGCATGATCACGTAGTATTTCCCACAGGATTCCTGCTTCATTTGGGTACTGTGTACTAGAAATAGACGGGATTATATGTTTCAGACAGCTAAAGTTCAATTTGCAGGGATCCTAAGTGTTGACAGTTAAAACTGAAATCAGTGGGAGCTCTGCTCTGAATTAAATTTCTGTGAAAGTGCTAAGAAAACTGGAAAAAAAAAGTCAGTCTCTTAGCTTCTTGGGTTAGGCACAGAAACTGGTCAGCACTTTTGCAGATGCTGCTTATTTTTTGTGACCAAGTTCCCTAGTGAAGTGGGGATAATATAACATCACCTCAGAAAACCACTGTAAGGATAAATTCAATGACAGCCTGGAAGAGTGAAAATATTCTGAATGAGGACTCTATAGTCAAGCTCTTATTTAAACTAATAATTCTTTGTTTGCTAAAGATTTGTGTGGTGCAGAACAGACAGGACCAGATAAGACGGCTATAGAATAGGTAGGACTAGATAAGACTCCATAAATAATAGAAATAATTAATAATAACTATTACAGAAAAAAACAGTAAATGACTGGTTTTCAGCATAACACAGAAGTGACTGAAGTCAACCATCCAGGATACGGATGCAAGCATTTTCATTACCTGCCTTCTGTTTATATGATACATGCTCCCTGCATGTGCAGGGACAACTTTTAATAGACCAGGTTGCTCAAAGTCCCCTGCAATCTGACCTTGAACACTTCCAGAGATCGGCATCCACAGCTTCTCTGGGCAGCCTGTTCTTCCTTATGTCTAATCTAAATCTACCTTCTTTCAGTTTAAAATTGTTGCCCGTTGTCCTGTTACTACAGACCCAGGTAAAAAGTCTCCATCTTTCTGATAAGCGTTGAAATGCTGCAATAAAGTTTCCCTGGAGCCTTGTCTTCTCCAGGTTGCACAACCCCAACTCTCTCAGCTTGTCCTCACAGGAGAGGTGTTCCATTCCTCTGACCATTTTTCTGGCCCTTCTCTGGACCTGCTCTAACACGCCCATGCCTTTCCTCTACTGGGGGCTGCAAAACAAAATGGTACTACAGGTGGTACCTCACAAGGTCAAAGTAGAAAGGGAGAATCACCTCCCTCGACCTGTTGGCTACACTACTTCTTATGCAGCCTAGACACAATTGGCTTTCTAAGCTGTAAGTGCACATTGCCATTTCATGTCCAATTCTACATCTA
The DNA here is from genome assembly GCA_013399365.1 of Pampusana beccarii. NCBI lineage: Eukaryota > Metazoa > Chordata > Aves > Columbiformes > Columbidae > Pampusana > Pampusana beccarii. The sequence continues at coordinate 183,942 of VWYH01008995.1, forward strand.
CCAGTATCCCCAAGTCTTTCTCCACAGAGCTGCTCTCAACTCATTCACCCTCAGTCTATATTAACAACGGGGATTGCTCCAGCTCAGGTGCAAGACCTTACATACGGCCTTGTTTAATTCCATGAGGTTCACACAGGCCCACTCCTCGCACTTGTCAAAGTCCCTCTGGATAACATCCCTTCCTACTAGCAAATCAACTGCACCACTCAGCTTGGTGTCATCTGAAAACTTGCTGAGGGTGCAATTAATTCCACAGTCTATGTCATTAATAAATATATTGAACAGTATCAGTCCCAACATGGTTCCCTAAGGGACACCACTTGTTTCTGACCTGCACTTGGACATTGAGTCATTGACTGTAATTCTTTGGACACGGTCATCCAGCCAATTCCTTAACCATCAAATAGTCCATCCATCAAAATTGTATGTCTCCAATTTAGCTACAAGGATGTTGTAGAGGACCATGTCAAAGGTCTTACTGAAGTAAAAAATAGATGGCATTGATTGCTCTTCTGTTATCCACCAGTGCAGCCACTCCATTGTAGAACACCACTAGGTTAGTTAGGCATGATTTGCCCCTTGCGAAGCCATGTTGGCTGTCTCTATCATCTCCCTGCCATCCACATTTCTTCCAAGAGGATCTATTCCATGACCTTCCCAGGCACTGAGTTGAGGCTGACTGGTCATTAGGGTCCTCCTTTTTACCCTTTTTAAACATGGACATGTTGTTCCTTTTTACCGGTCACTGGGGACTTAACCTGACTGCCATAACTTCTCAAATAAAATAAAGAGTGGCTTGGCAACTGTATCAGCCAATTCCCTTGGGACCCTGGCAGGCATATCATTAGGTCCTGCAGACAAGTATATGTTCAAGTTCCTCAGACAGTCTAGAACTCAATCTTTTCCTATGTCACATGGGACTTCATTCCTCAATGCCCTGCCTTGAGACTGAGGCACTCGAGAGAGGTGGGAAGATAACTTGCTGAGTCAAAAAAGAAAAAATGAAGTACCTCAGACTTCTCCATATCAGTTATCACCAGATATCTTGTCTCATGCATCAGGGGTGTAAAATTTTTATCTGCCTTTTATGACTAACATAACTGTGGATGCCCTTACTATTTCTCACTTCCCTCAATTTAGCTCCAGCTGTGCCTTAGCTTTCCTGATCCCATCCCTACACTTCTAGGCAGTATCCCTATGTTCTTCCCAGGATGCATGACCCTGTTTCCACTGCGTATTACAGTTCCTTCTTGTGTTTCATTTTGACCGTGAGGTTCTTCCTTGGCCATGTTGGTCTCCTGCCTTATCATCCTTACACTCAGAGCAGAGTCAGCCTTATGGAGTGTGTGTTGTTTGGAACAACGTGGTGTTATCTACAATACACATTTTTGTTTGTCTTTGGTACTAATCCCTGAAGTTCTAATTTGGGGGGGAGAGAGGAGGAATAAAAAAATCAATGTACCAAACTGCTCTGTCAGCACCACGTAGTAGCTCAGATACAGAGATAAAAGCATTAAAACACAAACTGGCTGTTTATAACCTTTCACAAGCACAGTCATTCATTGAAACTAATGTGAAATTCAAATGTCCATGTTTTGTTTCTGGGAAAACGAGCATTGTTTTCAACTTACGTGTGCTCTAAATACAAAATAGAACATCCAGTTCTACAACAAAGCCAGCAAGAATTCTAGAGAAGCTAAAACTTTGGCTGTTTTTCAGCACCATTTTTGCCAAGTTCTACTCAAATACAGAGACAGAGAAATCAGAGTTTTGTTTAGCATAAGCAATAAAACAGAGATCAGGCTTCTTTAGAAAGGTGTACGGCAGTTTTTAAATTATTTCCCATTATATGTAATGCAAGGGCTGCACAGGGGTTCTATTATAGAAGCCATAACATTAAAATCCATTGCTCAGCACCTTCTCAAATTCATTTTGGCTGCTTGATGATCTGAGAAAGATGGTGAAAAAAAAAAAAACAAACCCACAAAAAAAAAACCCAAAACAAAAACCAACCAACCAACCGAAAAAACACAAACAAAAACAAATCTAAAACTACCTCCAGGCTTTTTCCATTTTTGGACCAACAGTGAAAACAATTCTTCTTATGCCTAAAGCAAACTGTCAGACTTTTAGCATTCCTAAAAACACCTACAAGTACAGTAGAGGCAAGAAGGATGAGGTAGTGACAATGAGCTTTGTAAAGTTTTTGGCAAGCATTATAATGAAGTAAGGTGAGAGTTAAGAGTATCTTTCCTCCCTATCCATCTGGTAGCTGAAGCAGAAAGACTCCATGCTATGAAGTGGCCTCCCCTTCATTTTCACATTTCTCTCCCTTTTTTTTTGCATACCCTTCTCTATCTGTAATCTAATCATTTATACAATTTGTTAAAGTGGGCAGAATTGTGATAACAGCTGATCAACAACTTCCCTGTGGCAGACATTGCTTTCACAGTCAAAACAAGTTCAAATATTTTTTCACGTAATGACAATTAATTTGGCTAGCTGTTCATTTTAGCTGAATACATAACACAATATGCAGTTTTTTAAATAATTTATGGGATTTTTTAATGATGATTCAGACTGTAACACTATAGATTATAACTATGTACTCCATTTTTGTATCAAGGTAATAAAACCTTTGAAAAACGTATTAGAATTCTAAACACTGCATTAATGTATTTATGCTTTATAAATACATATTAAAGACTGTTTATTCAAATTCCATCAGTAAAAGAGAATTATCAAATAAATGAGAATTAAATCTCAGAAAATATATATACAGAAGATACCTTAATTTGAAACGACATTTATATTATCTCTGTATCGTTGTAGTTCCATTAACTTCCACGGAAAGATCAATTTATAATCTACATGTTATCTAATTTTCAACAGATACATTTGCTATGAAGACTGAAAGCATTCTCTAAGCTTTGACAAGCTGATCAAGTTGTCTTGAGAATCTACAGGACTTAATAAAAATTTGTGGCATTCATTGTCTGTCAAACTTAAGCTTACTTTCCCACATGCCATAATTTCAGATTATGCCACTCTGGAAGTTACAGACTTCTCTGAAAGCATCTTATGCTATTCTGCACTGTTTCTATAGTGCTTCAATCATATTTTATTTACAATAACACAATCGCAGTCATTTGTTCAAATGCTAAGTTAAATATAAGTATTATAAATTAGTTTACTAGGCCAATTATTAAACATTCTAAATTCAGATGGTATTTCATATCTCTTCCACTGACTGACCAAGTAGGTCTTCTATTTAAAAGACCAAGCAAACATAATTCAAGTAATTTATCTTCCTAAATGGTTATGTATCATGTGATTAAATCCTTAAAACATGTTTCTGAATTAGATTATTTACTTTTGTCAAGTAATGCTAAAATGCTCCCTACATAAGTCATCAAAGACATTAATACCCCTGATTTTCTTTATATTTTTTCAAAAGGTGACGATATTCAGTCTTCCTCCAAATAGTGTCTGTTAATATCACAATATGATAGCATTCAAACATGTGTTATCTGCAAATGCAGAACATCTGTTATTTTGTCACTTAGCAACACTGTGCAATAATTCTGCCTCCCCACCCCCCCCGCCCCCCCTTATTATGCAAAATGTATTCAGGACAAGAAATGCTTAGAGAAAAATTGTTTCTGCAGTGAGATATTTTGACACAGAAATCTTTTTTCATCAAAGATGAAAAGCACCTTGTCATTCATTTCTAATTACAGCCTCCATTCTGTCAGTACAGAAAGATGCCATCTCCCCGTGGTGATGTCATACACTGACATTTACAAAACTACATTGGACTTTGTCTACTCTGGGTGTTTGCCAAGATCAGTCAGTGTCAGCACTGATACACACTGATAAAAAGAATTTATAATGATGAGCATTAATTGTGTTTAAAGTCAAGAAAAGGGCATTATGCTTTCTGATACAAATAGTTGCTAAATCATCTTCTAGAACAATGGAAAAAGCTTAATTTCATATCCTTATTCTGAGATGCTAAGACATTAAACTGCAATGACAACAGAGATTTCATACTCCAGGAATCAATTTGAAAAGATGTAAACTTATTAAAGATTAAAATGAACTATTACGTGTTCTGCAATTAGTGTTAACATCCAGGCTAAAACTACCAGAGGGGAAATAGCTGAACGGAAGTGGTAACCATGTGAGAATGCAAAGCCTTTGAGAAATTCTAATCCTGGCCAAAACAGCATTAGACAGTCTAATTCAAACTACAGACACACTCATATTAGCATAAATCAGAAGAAGAGATGCATAAATCAGAAGTAGAGATATATAAATCTACCTCATTTGTTCTACATAACATAGTGGCTCTTATTAATTAACTGAAAGTAATATAAAATACTTGTAATTGTATGAGTATAAGCTAGAAGTTTATTTTACATCTTATTAGGAGCTATTTACAGCTGTCAAGATAACCACAATAGCAAGAACTTTGGAGCTCTTGGCATAATTCTCCAATAGGCACGCTTGCTAATTTCAAGATGTCGTGATTTAGAAGTCCACTTATGAAATTATTATAGGGTCTCCAAGTTATTAAAGAACTCAGCACAGATTGGAAATATTACTGAGTTACCTGTACCTTATACCTATACCTGGTCCATAACATATTCATAGAATCATAGAATACCTGGTTAGAAGGGAACTCAAAGATCATCTGGTCCATCCTTTCTTGGCAAAAACACAGCCTAGACGAGAAGGCTCAGCACCCTGTCCAGATGAATCTTAAAATTGCCCAGTGTTGGAGAATCCACCAATTCCCTGGGGAAATTATTCCAATGGCTGACTGTTCTCATTGTAAAAATTTTCCTCTTGTGTTTAATTGGAATCTCACAGGAGATTCTGCCTTCTTTGATGTCAAGGAAGAACCTTCTTTCAAGGTGAGCATGATACGCTATGTTGCTTCTAACACCTTGCTCTGAACTAAGAAATGGATTTTCTTCTTGAGCTAAGACTGTTCTCTTTTTAGCCATGTATGCTCCTTTTCATAGAAAACTACTCTTGGGAAAACCTGTCCCACCAGATAATGAAAGCATAAGCTTGAAAGGGAAACAAAAGTGGGGCTAAATCAAATACCTATTGAAGGATCACATTTTTAAGAGAGAGCCCCTGTGATTTTTTATTCTACTTTCTATGTAAGTATTCCTGCTCCAACAAGAAAATTAAACTAAAACGCACAAAACGTATTGAATGTGTAACATGGATGACCATCTTTATGCGAATGGCATTTAATACAATTAGAAAAGAAACACCTGGTTTATATATGTGTATATATATATAAAAATACTCTATTGTCTCTGACTTATATACCTCACTTACCAGATGGATATCAGACTCTATGAGACGCTTATAATATGAAATCATCATGGAACGACAGATTGATTGCTGCAGCTAACTTGTATGTGGGAGACAGTTACATGTAATCCCATGGTCTTTAAAAAGCTATTCCGCAGTTTTATTACAATAGTTTCACAAATTATTCCTTCAGCAAGGATTCAAGGTGAATCCACCCTCCCAGTGCACATGTGAATCTGCAGTGCAGGAGGGTGTCCTTGTCAAATAGTCACCTCCAGGGCAGTGGAGTGGGTTGAGATACAGGTTATCAATAGATTCCTGCTGTGAATCTCTTCTTTTGAAATTCACTGCAGTGCTCTCTTGCCTACTGTTGGTATTCTGGTGCTTTGAAGCTGTCCAGTTGGCAGCTTTAGTAAAGTAAGTAACATTGATAGCTGCAGGGGACCCAATGTAGACATCTGTTTATCAATAATTAAAATATATGTAGCAGAATATTTGCTACTGTAGTCGTCTTAGGTTGCATCCTTATTATAAACATTTAGTGACACAAAGCCAGTGCTTATGTATGATAAAGAATCAAAATCATTTTTATAGAGGAGAGTTTTCCAAGTAGCCTGTGTAAGTTATGTGTCTGGCCTTCCCTGGATTTTCAAGAGTTTGGCAGAAACAGAAAAACAAACAAACAAACAAACAACAGCTCTAATACTCAGGAAAAAAAAATAATCACTTAGTATTCAAAAATTTCAAGGAAGATGTTCCAAATGAACTAGAGACAATTACAAGAAACTTTATTTCTCAAAGATTTTCATAATTTATAGCAATGACAAAGTGACAACACACTACCAAGGAACACAATGAGTTTCACTCTCTGGTGTTTCTGCAGAGTAACATATCTTTAGACATAAGCAAAATCAGGAATATTCACAAGGCACATGCAGTACTTAAATTAGAATTCATTCTTCCAATAATCATTCAAAATAAAAGTCTGCTTTATGTCACCCTCTGGAGATACCTCTGGAAATGCTCTGAAACTTCTGTTTGTAATCATGGCTTTGAAATGACGGGACAGCACAGTATTAAGATAACCTTGAACTTCATATTTTAACTTAATAAATAAAGAAATAATACAAACAAAACTTGAGGAAGGTGGCAAGAAGAAGGAAGTTTCCACAAACATGGATCACTCTACCCATGTCACATATACTTGATGCACACATAAAGGGAAACCTTTGCTGAGATTCACACAAACTCTAGCAGTTATGAAAAAACACCACCTCAGGCACCATGAATATGTTCTCTTCGTGCAAAAAGCAGTGAAAAGTAACATTAGAGTGAAAATAAAGTTTTATTCTCTCACAACACCAATTCTGGTTTTTGAGTGTAAATGCAGGGTATTGATTTTTCTAATCTTTGCAAACAAGAAACTCAATAGAGCTGCAAGATATTTCATTTTAAAAAGAAACACAGTTGTCACATTAATTAAAATTGTATGCTCTCCAAAGCACTTCTACCAAACTAACCAATTGGAAGGCTATATTAGACGTCTTCTGTTTTTAAACTTCTAACAAATTCCTATAAGGTACTAAGTACTAGAACTTCTTAAATAAAAGTATAATGATTTTTTAATTAGTTTTGTTCAAAAGAAGACTCCCAGAAGAGATGCATATTGCATCTTTACCTCAGCTGTGGAGATAAATGCCAAGAAGTATATATCAATTTTACTTTCCATCCAAAATAGTCAATAATGCCCATGAATTCCAGGGTAGATGTGCTCATGTTGCAGGAGCTACAAAACTGGTCAGAACTGATTGTATTACAGGAAATGGAAACCTATCAACTAGAACTAATGTAGGACACTGAATTCCCTTTTCCAACTTCATAAATTGATACCTGGTAAATTCTACTTTTGAAACTTGTCTAAGATGAATGCTAAATCAAGGTACAGATTATTCTAGGAAGCGAAATAAGGGTATGGATTACTCTAGGAAGGGAAAGGGAATGGAGAAACAATTTCTGAGAACTAACCTCTTGTGAGCTCAAGCAGATATGTTGTTTTATGAACTAAAACAATAACCAGTCTAACTTAAATACATTGCTTATCCAGACTTTTTAGAGTACCAAAGCTCTGAAGCCACACTGTTTTATGAGCCACATAAGAAAACAGCCACACCCCTGGCAGTATCTGGCCAAAAGCAAGGCTCTTTAAGGGTTACTTCAGCTGACACAATCATGGTAAATAAAGAGAAGTTTGCTTTTCCTTTAGTAGACAGGACATTCAAATAGCCTGTGGAAATGTCAATTTTTGCCAGTAGTGTTAGGGTCCTGAAGGAGACACTAGTGCATTTCATCAGGACAAGTCTTATTATTGACCCACATTTGTCTTCTGCACTGGACAACACCCAGATCCTGAGTGGGTTTTGAGGTGTTGAGGACGGTAGAGGCAAAGTAGCAGTGTTGTGTTTGTCTGAAATTAGAACTGCAGGGAAAAAAAGGAAACATTAAACAAAATCCTAAGTGAAATTAACTCCATGATTAAGTGGAGTTAAGAGGAAGCAAACTGAACCTACTTTTCCCAACTGTGCTTGTATCATACTTTAGGCACCTGAACTTTTATGGGCTTCATGCATAAACTTCTGCTCTGTTAAATATGACATTGTTGATTCCATAACAATTCTGAAGGCAATGATCATTTCCATTTGGTGAGATTATTCCAGAGCTCGGGGTAAAAATTCACTGAGAGATTAGCATTATAAGGAATCCTCATAGCTTGTAAGGGCAAAATAATAAATTGTCTTTTTTATTTCATTCCATAGTGACAAATGGCTCATTCTTTTTAATAAAATCAAGTGTATCTTTTTTCCAAAAAAATCTTCAAAGAAAACTTGTGAAAAAATTATTTACAGATCAGAGGGTAGTGTAAGAAATCGTACCAAAAAATCTTTCAGAAACCAAGAGAAATTGTGTGGAATGCAAGCTCTTACTCTCTTTTCCTTACCATGATTTCATATTGTGATTAAATGTAACTGATACCAAACCAAAATCTAACGTTTTACAAAGGTTACTTGACAATAATTTCCACAGAATTGCCATCCGATGTATATAAAACAGAATTTAGGCTACAGTGAGATGAAGTGAAGATATTTTCCACAAATCCAAGTAGATTCTAGGGTTTCTAAAGAGAAAAGGCTGTTAAAACTAAATAAAGATTATAAGTATTTCCTTTTCCAAATGCTGTCAAATTAAAAGCTTTTACATAACTTACTAATATGGAAAACTATGGACACATTACTTGCTCTTCAGTGCTGCAAGTGACATTAACCTATTACAATTTTAGTTTGTAGTTCAAAACAAATTTATATTAGATGAACCTTAATTAAAGTTTTATTCATTTTTAAAAGGCAGTTGTAGACATGAGGAAGTCAGCATTAGTCACAGAGGTATTCTAAAGTTATCCGCAGTGTTTTAAAGGTCCTGTAGGCTGTAACTGCTAAAAGCTTTTCTTTTTTTTTCCCCTTTTTTGTGTTAATAAAAACAATAGATTCTACAAACTGAAAGAGGCGTAAATATTCTGTTTCAATTTAGTAAAGCCAGTAGAGTTGACCATCTATCTATTATCTATTTTGTTTTGGTTTTGGTGTTTTTTGCTGGTTTTTGTGTGTTTGGTTTTTTTTTTTCCTTCAAAATAACTAAAATCCCCCTTTGAAAATATACGGATTTACAGTTCAGAATGTATATAGGTAGCTGTATAATCAACTCTCCAAATCCCTTGTCAAACATGGTCTCCACGCTTACTAAAGAAAGAGTGTACTAAATCAAGTTCAGGATTTATTATTATTATTATTATTCAAAAGAAAACATTGGCTAGATATTTATTACTCTGTTCTTGAGCTACATCCAATTACTTTTACAATGTATGGCATGTTTCAGTATTTGACAGAAAAATAAATTGCTGACAAAGAAATAAAAAATAAACAAAATGCTCCCTCACATCTCAAAGCACAGTGACATTAAATACCAATTCAATTCCAGAATAAATATATTTGATTAACACAACGATTTAAAGGAATTATTTGTTTCACAAGATGCAGCAATTCTGTCATTTATTCAAATATTGGTAATCACTCTAGTAGAACTGCGTAAAGAACACGGAAATTAGAGGAAAAATAAACAAATGCAAATTGGTTATCACAACGTAAATACACTATAATGAATTCTCTATCCTATGTAAGCAGCACCATTCACAGCAGCTTACTTTGTTCTTAAACCAGTGAATATATATACAAAGATACTTAGGATTGACTTTAAGTCAAAACATTTACAGAACAGACTCTTAAGGTTTTCCTCTGTGGCTGTAAGAGATCTTGTAGCACCCAAATCAATATGCACTGCTTCTTATTTCTTGACTGCGGTGTAAGGATTTCATCCAGACCCACTTTCAGCAGGTTCAGAGCCCTCCAACAAACCTGCCAGCATCCTGCAGCCCAGTGACTTTCTAGATCTTCTCCCCCTTGCAAAGTATGAACAGAAGTCTGGTAGAGAAGCAGCAGAAGACAATAACAGATAAGTGGGATTGCTCCCACCTGGTGTGCACACATGCTCTCCTTGCCATAGATAACAGTAGCTGGGAGAGTGGCAACGGCACTGCCTGCCATGTGAACAGGTTACCCAGCACGGTCCAAGAACCTGTTCACCCAAATGCTGAGAGCCCTAAAGAGGAAGATACCAATGACTGCTAGATTAAATGGTAAACAGGGAATTACCAACAGATTTTGAACAGTCTTGACCGTGCATGTATAGTCCCTTAAAGCAGATGAAGACTCTAACAGTTAAATAAGACTCAGATTCAGCCAGCTGATTCAGGTATATCAGTTGGGAGCGATTGCTCTTTGAAGAGAAGCCAGATGATGACAAAATACTTTTATAATAAGAACTGCGAAGTTCTGTTTTGCTAACCATAAGGACGTAATTTCCTCTGCACTTCATAATGAAAGAGTTATATGATAAGGGTTGAATATACAACAGAAACAGCACACACTTTGAAGAAAACTATTTCACACTGAACACAGGTTATAAATCCTGCTACATGATACTGTAGACCATCGCCAAATCATGTTTAACATGTAGTACTGGGCAAATTCATCCTGACTAGACATCCCTGGTTCCTTTTATTGACAGACATCCTGAGCATTATTTAGATGCTGGTTGAACTGAATTATGTTCTGTTATTTCTTTCCACTGATGACAAATATAGACTGAGCAATGAGGCTCAAAGCCAATGTGCCTTAGGCCTGCAGTAAAGAATATGGAAGAAGAGTGATTTCTTACTTTATCTTTCTGAAAATTAGTATCTTGAACTGGCTGCTTCATGAATGGCAAGTTTTGTATAAGCCAAGTTAAAGATAAATAAAGAAATCATACATGCATTTCTAACCTTGTACACCTGGAACTGAAAAATGCACACTCATTTGTAAAAAGTGTATTTTAACTGCATGCAACTTACAGCGCATATGTTATCAGCTAAATAGACACTACGGCATATGCATCCATTAATTCAGTTGCTAAGATCAGTGCAGTTGCATTTATATTAATGTGCAAGTTCCAGATTCTCGTTTAACTGAACATTCATTTGTCTGGAAGACTGAATTTATGCGGGCACTAATTTGTTATGGAAAATGAATGCACTATGCAAGAAAAACACACATTTCTTCTTCATCAGCCAAATTATTTTTAATTTTAGCAACCTGGCTGATTACTTATGTATGACAATTACCACATTTTCAAATAGAGATGGTTCATAGCTACTTATACTGAGGTCTTAAGGATTATTAAGATTTTATTTGTTTTTCCATGAAAATCTATAATAAAAAAGTATTGGTAGATGTCAACGAACACAAAAATATTAAAGAAAAGCATTTGGGTTTAAAATTGAGTCATTCTTCATCCCCAGTTGAACTATTCCTCTTTTGCTACATTCACAAACAAGTCTCTTGTACAAACAATGATCTACATATTGAAGTTTTAAGAATGCTGATGACTTGGTAGAAACTTAGTAGGATAATGGTAAGTGTCCATTTTTCTTTCTATGAAAGAGAAAATAAGAATAAGTAATAAAACCAATGTCTAAAAATCTTTCATTCTTCTGTTGCTCAATTATATATTCCACAGTCAAAGCAAAGGCAGAAGTTGAAATTCAAGCCTAGTTCCTAATAATTCAATCTTATTCTCACACAATCCCATATGTTTCCTGTATCACCTAGATGGTTATTTAGTCAGCAGTTACACTGCCACCATCTATGCTCTGGATTTTACTTAACTGTTAAAAACAGAGAAAGAGACAGTGGAGTTGTAGAGTTATGTCTCTCTGTGCTTTTTTTAAGATGAGGCAGTTTTGTGCAATTAATATTTTTGGTTGTTCTGTTTCTATTTATTTTTTTTGTGCTCTAGTCCCCACATCATTCTAGTAAGTTAAAAGATTGCACTGTGTGGCATGCCTTCTATTTGCTAAATGGTTTGGGAGACTGAATGGCACAATTGTCCATCTTTTTTCACTTTATCTTCACAGTGTTCATACTGGGTCCTTTGTTTCCCTGTTGACATGAGGTCAGTCATTCTATGACCTCTGTTGGTTTGTCTTCAGAGAATGTATTGTTCATTTATCAACCGATACTGCTTTAATCAGATCCTCTTATGAGGGTTTTCTGCCACTCTCCCTTTCTTATTCCATTCCCAAATCCTAAAATTTATTTTAGCTATGAAGGTGAAATTCTAATTGTAACTGCTTAGCAGTGGTAATTTGTGACTGAGGAATGATCTGACACAGAGGGCGAGAGGGCTTAATTACAAGAAGAGGTTAAATTGACTGGAAGCAGGAATGCCAGGGACAGAAGGACTCCTTGCAGAGGAGTGAAGTTTCCCTTGGTGATAAGAAACAGCCTCAGAATTGTCTTGTAGCCATCCTGGAATGGAGCGCTCAGGAGCCCAACCTCAGGGGCCACCTTTGTGCAGCAGAGCTGGGCTGGTGGATGGACTCATGGCTGGGCTGAGGTGCCCCATGCAACCCACTGTAGGACTGGTGCTGGCAAAAGGGTAAATAAGGAATCTGCTTGTGACACATCTCTGCAGATGCCGTGTAGAACCACGTATTGTGGTAGTACTCTGATGAATGCTTTTTCAGGATAGATAGATAGATAGATAGATAGATAGATAGATAGATAGATAGATTGATTGATTTAAGCACAAACGCAGTTAATTCACCTCAAGGAATACCACAAAAATTCCCTAACAGCTAGCAAACTGATTAGTCACTGTAGAGCTTTAATGACCACTGGACGTTCAAGATCTAGTTTTGTGCTATCTTACATTTTCCAGCTTTCCATGAATCCATATCTCCACTCAGTTCCTATACTACTAAGTTTGAATTCATTCGTGCTTTTTCAGTGAAAGCTAATATGCTCACTTTGAATTCCCCGTAGTATCAATAGATATTTCGTCTTTGAAAAGAATGCATACATGAAATTTTTATAGGATACTGTTTCCCAGACAAAACGTGTGGTGATCTTCAAATTTCTGTAAATTTCATGGACTTATGCAACCCTTGGAATATACTGGAAGCCTTGCTATTAACTACAGTGGAATTTGAACTAGTTTTTTAGTTAATTGCATTATAGACTTTCTACTTTCAAGATCTTTTATAATAAAAAATCTAGTGATTCAGATTTTTCAGCTATGTTGTTTGTTGTTCTACCTTTCCTTTTATTCTAACAGTTTAGATCAAAGATTCTGTTTATAGAAATAATTATATAATTGGCCTGTAGAATACTTAAGATTCTTCATAAGCGTTTTATCAGATAGGTGAATGAACTGGCATAGTCAGGTCAGTTGATTTATCAAATGAAAGGGAAAGAGAGAAAGTGAAAGATTGTGGTCTGTAACTACACTGTAATGAGAAAAGCATAGTGCTACTTTACTATATTACGTACAATCTCCTGAGTTTCTTTTCAGCAATAGCTTCATATTTCCACTGAACAGTATCACAGAACATAGAAAACTGATTGCATTATAAAAAGAGTTAACCATGATCTATGGATCAAAAGATACTGAAAACTGACTAACTCTCCTTAAGTACCTATTAGTTACCAAAAAAACATTTAATATAAAAAAGAGCAATTACGTATTTTATAAATTATCTTGGATACAAACACATATAAATTCTTGAGTGGTGCGACTAGTAGAGACACATCAAAGGACTGCAGATACAAGTGAAATGCTTGGACGGTAGCCTTGACACTGATGTTTGTGTAGCCAATTTTATCTTTAGTAAAAGCTCCAGAATAACTCTCAGCAAAAATAAGATGTGCCTAAAGAAGAATGAGCTGTATCCACCACATTTATATATTTAGCAACTCCCTCACAATGGGATGTTATCTGTACAAGGAAGTAGGTAAGGAAGTCTGGGGGATAAGAATGTATTTTCCCATACTGCAGAGTCCAGTCAATCATGCTACTGAAGATACGTTCAGTTTGTATACCCAAAATCAAGACGTCCTTCCACCTTTCTTTTTCTAAATTTTAAAATAAAAAGACAAATTATTTCACTTTGAACAAATAAAACTATTACTTAGCTGACATTCACTATAGAACACTAAGCAAAGTTTTCTCTCACTTTGAAGTGAGTTTCGCCAAGGAACTGCAGCCACTTACAGTACCATTTGGTTCCCCTTCTACTTATAGAGATATGCCTTGAAATTTTATATGTTTGCACAAATCAAGATTTAAGCAAGTACTTCAGTTTAAACTAACTAATTTAGGGTAAAGGATTTGTAGTATCTAATTCTGGAAATGGAATTTTGCTGCATAAAACATGTCAGGTGCTAACATCTCAGGTGCATAACTTTAAAAGTTATGCTGGGTTTTTTTTGTTTGTTTGGTTTTGTTTTGTTTTTTGTTTGTTCAGTTGTTTTGTTTTGTTTTGTTTTGTTTGTTTGGTTTTTTTTTGTTTGTTTTGTTCTGTTTTTTTTCCATTCCTGAAAGAGCTTTCTTGAAGTACAATGGCTTTGACAGTCTGGCAAAAATGGGGATAAAATCTCTATCAAAAGCTTTGTTTTACAGCATTCAAGAATACATCTTTCTCTACTGCATGAAGCCACACAAAAATCTTTATTGAAACCTGGGATATATTCAGCCCACCAGATAACATTTCTGTCAACACTATTCTTCAATATAAATGCTTCCTTCCAGATTCTATTATTTAGTGAACTAATCAGTTATTTCTTTCACTAGTAATTTTGAGACTTTGTGGTCATAATGGTTTTATTTGTCTATCTAGGTGTTAATACTTTATTAGTTAATTATGTCAGGCTATTCTGAGTAATAGTTTACTTGTTTTTTCTTAAATGAATGCAGTCTCCAAATTTCATTTACCATTTACAAATAAATCAATCAGTAAATGTAACATCTGAATTGGGATTATATTTAAAGTAATATTCAATTACAATATGTTTGAGGCAACAGGATTAAAATTAAATTTTCGTTTTAGTGCTTCAATAACTTAAATCCCAGATTTCCTATTTTAGGAATGCTGTAGCCCTCTTTCATTTAAAATTGAGATTTTATTGAAAAGATTTTGGAGTAAAAGAAAAGATACACTGAAAAGGCTATGTTTCTCCTCTACTCTGCTACAATAAATGATTACCTATGACTTTCAGCCATGAAATCACAGAGACTATGCACTAATTTTTTAACAGCAGTGAGGCAGCCCATTCATTGATTTTTTTTAAAAAAGAAACAAAACCAAAAACAAACAAACAAAAAACCCACAACAACCAAACAGAAAAACACTCAACAACCAAACAAACACCACTCATAAAAACAGTGTCAAAAAAGTGTAGCCACTTAAACACAAGATACATTGCTGTAACTCTTGTGTTTCATAGAGACAGACTGTTCTTCCTTTCTGGTTAGAAATAAACCTGAGATAAATCACCCTAAAAACATGTCCCTTTATCACATATTTGCATTAGGGTGATACACATTTTTCCTCTGTGGGTACACCCTTTTCTCTCTTGCCTCTAGAAAGAGCAGTAGTGAGCAGCCCACACTTATATATCCTGTAGTATCTAAAAGCAGGAAAGCACAACCCCACCATCTGAAATGAATAAACAGGAGACAAAGCCATGAACTAACAGGAAAAGCTGTGCAACAAATACATATATATATATGCACACACTACATATATATATGTACACATATATATGTACACATTTTTAGATCTAATTTGAGACAAAAGGGATAAAACTAAAACATAGCTATACTTAAGGGTGTCAAAGGAAAAAAAAAAATCAACCAAACAAACAAAAACCCAAACTTGAGGGTGATGTATAAAACTACTCTTCCTTTTGCCAAATCATTAATGGATTGTTAACTTCTACTAGTTTCTTAAGGAGTTCTTCAGTATGTTCACTGTCTTGAAAGTTGCTGCTCTGATAACTGACATGTTCTTGGTCTGAGGGCAAAGCTGGTTTCCTGGGAAAGCAGAGGGGTGCATTAGTATGTGGTGTCAATCAGCAGAAGTGGAGCAGCCTCATTCAGTTATTTCATTACAGAATAGAACTGGGACTGTTCCCACCCATTTTAAAACAGGTAAAAAGGGATGTCTTTCACACCAGTTAAAAGTTTTTTTTTCTTCTTGTGCTCTCTGTCTCTTGAATGGAGAATTTGATATCTACGAGAAACTCTGGCTGTGCAAACTTCACCAAAAGAAGTAAGCATAGAATTCCCCTACAGAATGAAATTAGATCATTGTGGTTCTTACTTTATCTATCTCCTTCTGATGTTTCTGAATTCCGAAATTTTTAAGAGGAGTTACGTAAGTTGTACTTTTAAAGAAATTTGCATCCCTTTGGATGCATGTGTCTGAAGGCCAGATTCTGCTTTTGATATGTCAGCAAGAGTCTGATGCATGCTACTGTAAATTAAAGTTGGTCTCAAATCAGAAAAAAACCTGCCAGTTCAATCACGTTTCTGAATCTTGTCTTATGAAGATAAAGAATGTCTTATTTCCCACTTCTCTGAGTTTTCAGATCTAGTATACTGCGTCTGATTTTGGGCCACTCAGTGCAGGAGAGACGGTGAACAACTGGAGGGAGTCCAGGGGAGGCCACCGAGATGGTGCTGGCTGGAGAATGTGATCCATAAGGACAGTTTGGGGCAGCTAGTCTTGTTCAGCCTGGAGCAGAGACAGCTCTGGGGGACCTAACAGCAGCCTTCAGTGCCTGTAGGAAGGTGACTGCTCTAAAGAGTCCAGCTCTGTCTCCTCAGTGACCTCCCTATAGGCACTGGAGACTGCCTAAGGTCCTTTTTCTGTGTGAACACTGTGATTTTATGAACTTTTGCTTTTTATATGGAGCTACTTAATTTTACCAGATTGGGCAGACATCTTGTTTGTTATGTGATAGAAAAACTAGGCAAACATAATTTAGAAGTGATTTTACAGTTGCACAAGCAATAAATCCAAAGTATATACTTTCAAAAAGCCCCCACGTAATCCCATGAAAAGACATGAAAACCAAGGTAAGAGTCAATTATGTATGACTGCCAAATACACTAACTAACGAGACTGTTGACTTCTAAAATTGCTTGTGTCAGGTGGCAATGACAAATTTTATATGATACTACTTGCAAAATGTCAGTAAATATTTTGCAGCTCATTTCTATCAGTATCAAGTATTAGATTAAGACAATAACAATGTTCACATGAATTTGAAAAAATTAATTACAGAACTTTAGAAACCCCACTGCGTATGTTATTAAAAGGATGAAAATAGCTTTCATTTTGAAGACTTGAGATGGGTAAAATACTGCTGTAACAGATAAATACTGATAATTAGTATCGTGACAACAAATAATACTGAGCATTGCTTCTTCTCGTTCCATCAAAGCAAAAATAATTATTTTTTGCTATAAAACTGCTGATAAAGGAGTTGTGCTACATACTACAGATGTTTAATGCTTATTTATGAGTCTATTATATTATGTAATGCTTCAATTTTTGTATGAAGCTATGGATTTTCTACTATTTTCTTAAAAGCATTGCAAAACCCAGAAATATACCCCATTTGCAAAGACCTCTTCTCTAGTTTGCAGTCCAGCAAATAATCTTTTAAATAGGTGTTTTATTTTGCTATTTGTAGCCTAGAACCATTCTAAAAAAAATCCACATCTTGTGGAAACACAACTAATTTTAAGTCATGTGGATATTTGTAAGACCGCAGATGTGAATGTGGATTCAGATTTGAAAACCTGAGACAGAGTCAAAGTGTGTTGACAGCCTCTTTATCTCTCCTTCTAGTCATATAAAAGGCAGCATTGTATAAGCATCCTTATGACATTATAGCTTTTTTTTTTTTTCCCAAATCTAGGGAGATAAAACAAAGCAACAATTACAAACATGTTTTACAAGTACTTCTGAAAACTTCAGTTATATATAAATGTAATGCAAAACCAGATATGTGCATGCTTAGATGAGTTTCGTTATTCTGAAATGTTGTGTCTGTATAAACTCTATAATGAAAAACCTACAGAGGACTTAAGGTCTCTCAATGGCTTTTTCTTATCAATTTCAGTCCATTGGTTTTCTGTACTCAAAAAGATTAAAAATATGAGCATCTTCAAAATCACCTCTGTCTCAGGGGTTTTACAGCTGACTATCACCTAAATATCTGAATTCCATGTAAAATGGTAATACTTGTACAATATCTGAAAAGACATGGTCAGTGAGCTGTCTTCAGGATTCAGATGCTTATCCCTTTGAACATTTGCATTCGCTACTCACAGAGTACGTATGGCTAACTGTATGAGACTTTTTCCTGCTTATTTCTCACGAAAGGATGGATAGCTGTGCAATACCTTCCACGGCATCCATCAACCTGCATCTATCCCCATCATGAACAAGTGGCTGGCTGCTCCTGGCTGCTGGGAGATAGTGGTACAATGGGCACAGCTGCACATGCCATGGCTCCACATGCATTTCGCTTCTGTTCACTTTGAGATTTCTGATGCTATATCAGTGCAAGGATCTTCCCTTCTTTGAAAATGAAAGCCTGCTTTGTGACTTAGTGTGATAGCAGAGTCAATCTGATAGCAAGCTGCCACAGCAAGTGGAAGCTTTGGTGCCTTGACATTTCCCTCTCATCTAGTACACTGGTTTAGGCACAAAAGAAAATTAATCAAAGCAAAACAAAACTTTTCCACAATTATTCATTAGCTATACAATCTGTAGATCTGCTACAGGGAAGAGAAGGGAGCAAGAAGAGAACTGAATCACATGTTCTGCAGTGATTTGTCATTGGTTAGGATTCATTGTAATGTCAGATTGAGCCTGAGTAACTATCTTAGGATAAAATCTTTTATTCTTTAAATCACATTGAAACGAATAAAAAATGGCTTATTGTAGGAAAATAGATTTATAACAGAGCTGAAACCTGAATACATGCAATTACTTAAAATAGTATTTCCATTTTCCCCATTCTGCAGTGAACCACTATTAATATGTTACACATTAGATTCTCATTAGTCTGTAGTGAACTGTAAACATATATATCACAATTTAATCCATCAAGTTATGTACTCAATACTAATGAAAATGATACTAATATTTGAATACTTCAGGACTATAGTCTAATGGGACTTCAGACACTATTCTGAAGGCTTTCAAAAACATTTATATTTTATCAAGTCATAATTTTATAGCATTTTAAACTTTGCAAACCTATGCAGCAGAAAAATATGAGTTCATCACGAAATTAAAATTAAACAATTTGGTATAACATAAAATTAAAGTCTTAAAGGAAATGGGTTCAAGTCTAAATCCTCTGATAGTCTACTTATTTTTATTGCAAATACATAGGCAGGAAAGACAGGAATCACTATAGCCATTTCATGAATCTACTCAGAGTACAAGCATGCCCATTGGCAACAAGATATCAGGCATATAAGTCCAAAACCTTTTAAACCTTCCTTTTAAAATTAGTGTGATGCAATTAACCCTACTACCTGTGATAACTCTCATGATTCCCCAGCCATTGGTGCTCTCTCCACCTTGAGAAAGAATTTGTTACACATGTCAGATGATTCAGCTGCTAGCAAAGCAGCTGCTGAACTGCTTACTTTACATCCAGCAAGCAAAACTCTTTATGTAATATTGAAATTTGAGCCCTTCATGTGTGAAACAGACTCCAAAAGAAACCTTTTCTAATTAGAACATTCACATCTCAAGCAAATTTGACAGCATTTTCCACCTCTAGTATTTCTATTTCTATGATCTATAGTCAAGGAAAAGCTATGTAGGGGACTTAAATGAGCAACACAAGCTTGAACATCAGTCCTAAGTTAGAAAATAAAGACTTATATGTGGAAAGCCTAGCT
Organism: Pampusana beccarii; assembly: GCA_013399365.1. Classification (NCBI taxonomy): domain Eukaryota; kingdom Metazoa; phylum Chordata; class Aves; order Columbiformes; family Columbidae; genus Pampusana; species Pampusana beccarii. The sequence continues at coordinate 203,697 of VWYH01008995.1, forward strand.
GAATCATTGGTGTATAGTTGGCAACCTTTGGTAATACTCTTAACCTGAATTTTGCACTGATATGGAATGAGGATGATATATCTAGTGTTTCTGCATTTCTATAGCAGTTTAAATGTAGCTTAAAAAATATGAAAAATCAACATTTCAAATCTTTTTCAAACACTCAAGATTAGGAATCTGTTTAAATAAACAGTATATATTTAAAATTATAGATTCATCTAGCTCTTCAAAATTAGGTAGAAGGAACATGCAAAAGGAAGGTATCTCAAAAGCAGAACTCTCAGGAAGTATCTCTTTTAAAAAATTCATTTGTTCTGACTGGAATGGAGAGACACTGAATATTCAAGTAGCCAGTCGGCAGATTTCTGTATATTTATTGAATTAAATTCATTAATTAAACACAGGCTCATTTTTGCATGGCAAAAGTCATATGATGTATATTATTTCAAGCTTCTTGGTTCTCAGAAAATTATTACAGCTAGAGATACAAACAATTAGGGAAAAATCTAAAATGATCAATGCAGGAGACTGAATGCCACTATGTGCATAAGTGGTAAGACTTTTTCCTTTGCACTTTTCTAGGCTCATGCACCCCAAAAGCAACCACAGTTCCCAGGAAAAAGCTAAATTCATCTACCTTCAGAGCAACAGCTACTTCTCTTCTAGCAAGGACAGAGTGTGGATAGCTTTAGCTGGATATATGCTGGAAAAACAACCTTGTTAGACTGGTGGAACTATTCCCATGAACGTGCACTGGCAGAGGGCCAGAGTCTACAAGGAAAATTCAAAAGCAGCTGCAGCAGAGCAGCAATTCAGGTCTACAGTGTCAATCTTCAGAATAATTGAATCATTACTTAACACATGAACTACTCAATAATACAACATATTATTTTCTTTGCCCTGAATACATTATAATAACCATTAGAAGTGAATTCAGTAAACACTTTTTTCACTAATAGTTTGGAATGAGTAGAATTTCTGGCAGCTACCCAAACAGGTCACCACGAACAGGATAATGTGGCAATCTGTTATCATTAGCTCTGTTGGAAAGGTTCTGAAGACACTAGAGAGAATTAAATGACCTGGAAAACTCAGTCTGTGGAAAAGTCTATTGTACTGATCTCCGTTATTTCCACCTCTACGCATCACTGAAACAGTGAAACTACATGATTTGCAGTGGTGACAAAGATAAAGGTCGTTTTTCTGTTTTTCTTTTATCGAGCACAAGCCATTTAAAGATTGTTAAATTCCACACATACAGAAAATGACTAATTTGTGTCAGGTCCTTCCACTCACAGTGTGTTAGTCTATTGAAATATTCACATTTGGAAGACAATGCAGAGTTGTATTTTTGAAAATCACTGCCACTTTTGTTCCTGTCCGTCACTGTTACAACTGTCAGAATTTCTGATCATCTAAAATAGCAGTATATAAAACCTCTATGTAGCCCATTTTAGCAACTGTTTTTCCTAGCGTGCAATTTTTTCCAGCAAACTTTCAAAGAGCAATTCTAAAAAGATCTATTAAATGTAGTCTTTATGGAAAGGTCCACACAATAAAGATAGATACTATAAAAAGAGTGATATAGCCTATTCAAAAATATTTTTTTTTGTTTATGTAAGCTTTGCTATTGTTGTTCTATATGTATCTGAGTGATTAATCAGACTTTGATATCCACGAGTTATTCTGATTTAACACTTGTTTATATAAACCTTATTCCTGGGAAATCCAATAAAAGGTCAGTCCACAGAAATGAAATAACAGAAACAGAAGAATTAGCAGAATCTTAGGCTAAAACCTGGAGATTTTGTGCATTTTGGGAAAAGAAGGATGAAAATATTCCTGTACACCAGAGCTGAGAAAAAATTCAAGGGACTATAGTCAGGGGAGCTCAGAGTTTTCCTTAAATTTATTTTATTTCATACTGTGTACTTACTGAGAGGTGGAGGCATGAAGTACCAAGATATTGTTTTGAAGGCATATTCTTCCCCCTTAAATAAGCAGCTTTTGCTTAGGGATAAAAGAGTGCCAAATTATCTTCCTTATTTATAGAAGTGGAATAAAACACAGCATGATTTGTGATTCACTGCCAATTTAGGTTATTTTTTTTTAGACAGGAATTTCTATAAGTCAACATTTTAACATTTATTAGGAATGAACCACATGGATTTAAGAAACAGACACAAGATTCAGTTCTGCTTTGTTGCAGCAGAGGATGAATTTAACATCATGCACAAAGACTGGCAAGTCAGAAGTTAGTTCTGTCACCTGATACTATGTATTTATGTAGAAATAGTATCTACATAAGTCATCTTGGTGTATTTGTCGAAATTGGACTATCAAAAGCCTCCAGCCTAAAGACTAACTAAATTCTGACACAGTGTACACAATTGTTCAGCCTAGAAATAGTTATTAATTTGATAAACAGAAATCTGTAAAAAGTTAAATTTTCACACATAGTTATGGCTTAAATTTATCTTTGTTGTTCTTTGGCAAGAACAAGGGTGATTTTTCATTGATAGCTTGGGAAAAATCTGTTCCCTCTTCTCTCCTCCTACTTTCTCTCGCTCCTCAAGGACCTTAATGACACATCTTAGATGTCAGAATGTCCATTTTGCATACACTCAGAGCCAAGATAAAGAATATCTTTCCATAGATCCGATACTCTAACAAGGCTTGCATAGAGAAAACAAATTAAAATTCACCTGCCAATCTTTCCTCTGCTTTTAGTGGTTGCAATAGATTGTCAAGAGCAGGAAAACGAGTTAAACTGTGTTATATTTTAAATGACACAGTGAATCTACTCATGTCAAGTTCATCAGTTCTAATTCAGTTCTGCCTGTTTGGAGGTCAGTGTCTGTCTCATTCATTACAATGGCCTTCTAGTTTTCTGATATGATTCTCAATTAGTTGGGTAGGTAGGTACAGCATCTGACATCCGACAATGAACTATGTGCTTCCAAATATGTTTGTACAGCCACACATTACACTTTAGCAAGCTCTTTATGTTGAGCTAATAATAAACCCCATTTGAGGTTGAGAATAAAGAATCAACTCAAAAATTAATTAGAGTAGTTCTGAGCTACATGATCATAAGTCATTCAGCTATTAAATGATGAAGCGTACCAGTTAACAGATAACCGCAGACATTTACTCCATCTTATTTCCATCTGTGGCTATATTCATGATGAATTTAAAGTGAATAACCATTGTTAATCAATGATGAATATGAGATTCAAATGACTCATACCTACAGCTGCTATATCACACTGGTTTGTATCACAATAGGCTCTTAATGAGCACACCACTTTTGACATTCGCCTGCTTCATTAATACAGATTTGTATTTATTCAAATATTCTAATAAAACTTGCACTGAGTTACACAAACCACTTAACATTAGTTGTGAATAAACTCTAACTACCTAACAGGGTGCATCATCCTTGACCTTTAGATTTACTTTCATGTGAACTTGCCTGTGTTTTCAGATTCCTGTAACAAACCCACCATATTCTAGAACTAGGACAAGCCACACTGAAATACCTGGGAGGTTAGAAGTGCAATATATACTTTGTCTCTAACTCTCGTCAACAGTTTTCCAGAACTAATCAGATGCTATTAAACATGAGGAAAAACTTATTTTAAAAAACTTATTCAGTGCACTTTGGTTAGGAGTATACTGCTGTGGCTGTTTTAAAACATTTAAAAGGAGTTGTGAACACTTTTAAGAGAGAACTTTCTGAGAAACATAACTACATTATCCAGAAAACTGGATTTATGTTTTTAATACTTTTATTCCATTTGTAAGGTTATTCATATTAAATTGCTGGTGAGAGCTTCTGTGTTTGATTTTAATTTTATTAAAAAAAAAAAATGGAAGCAATAAAGCTCATAAACATATTAAAAAAGCAGTTTAGTTTAAACATCCATTACCTCAACCCTGCTATCAGCTGTACAGAAGTTGTCCTTCAAAATATAAATGATCTCCACGGAATAGGTCTTGTATGAGTGAAAACAGATGATGCTCAGGAGCTGAACCAAATCAAAATGTATTAGAACTCCTTTTCGGTAATCTGTGGGGAAAGAAAAAAAAACAAAACCGAAAACATTATATACATGTGTAGAGCTGTATATGAAGCCTTAGATGGCTCAAACCTTCTTGTATGTGGGGATCTGCTCATTTGACTCTCATGTTTCATTCCTCACATGTTTCACTACATGACAGCCTTGGCTGCCTCTATGAATTAAATCTGAAATACCTTTTTTATTTTGGAATGTATACAGGATTCAAAAGTTCTTTGTTTTATGCTGTTAAGGGAAAAAAATGGTATTTCCTACAACAACAAAAAGAAACAGGAATGAGGAGTTATTTTTCATCTGCTACCCTAAAAGAAAGTACAGAGAATAATGGAAAAGTTACAAATGTAGATTATTAGCCTTTTGTGTTTATGTGTATTCATCTATAATGAAAGAAATATAGAATGATTTCTGTTGTTTGAATTTAAACCACCTCATGAGCATTTTTCCAAAGATGCTTTCTCACTTTTTTTTTAAAGTGACGTTTTCCAGATAACACACGATTACAACTTTGATTGCTCCATTTTCAAATTACTCATTTAAAATCATGCTAGAGACATGCATCTCTGTTTGGCTTATTCTAAAAAATACAGCATAAGGCTTCCTTAAAATAATTACTGTTTGAACCAGAGTCTCTTCTACCTAGGTATGCAATCATTGAGTTAGATTTGCAACAACAGAGAAATCACAACACTTTCAATAAATGTGAACAATTGTCAGCATCCTCAATTAGAAAACAAAACATAACAAAACAAAACAAACAAAACCCCACCACTGTTGTGAGGCTATGTGAGCTTTTGGATTAATTAACTTTCACACAAAGACTAAATATCCATCCTGCAGATGTCTTTATTAACTAAACAGTAAACACAGTTATATCATGTTGAAGCTTTCCTTTTTCCTAGTTTTTTTGTACCCAACTTGAGTTGTGTTCTCAGATGGTTCTTCTCTTGACTTTTGCAATACTTTATCCTGGTTGAAGGAGTCACAAGAATGTCTTCCCATTCCATATTATTCTCTACTTAATACTTTTCCCTGCTGATCAGTAAGCAGCTGGATACTACATCTATTAAATCATTTTGGACCTAGTAAAAATAAACAAATAAATAAATAAACCCCACTTAACTATCCTAGTCACACATCTCTACGTCATTACCAGGAAACGTATTTCATGCCTCCTAAAGTTCTTCTACCAAGGGCACTGTGGTAGAGCTAAGTACAAATTTCATAGTTAACGCACTTCAGAATTATGAGCAACTTTTCTGCACTGTATTAGTCTTGAAGTTTGAACTGAAAAATTTACCTAGACTTTGCCTCTAGAAAGGAACTGAACTCAGGAACTAGAAAGTAGTAGTTTTGACTTACATTGCATATTAAAAAAAAAAAATAAATCAGTATAAGTGGAAAATTCTGATGCTGTTTTCATTAACTATTTGTAGACCAACCTAGTGAATAAGAATTTACATAAATGATATTACAGCTCAGTCCCATAGTGCTTGAATGATTCAAAGCTGCATCTGTTGTTCAGTAACCATTCAGATTTGTAAGGTAGAGGAAGGCAAACTGCTCACCTTTCTGTTAGAGCTCTCTCACCTTGTAGAAAACAGTGAAAATTTATCAAGATTATGAAGAGATAAAATACAGAAAACCAGTGATGAAGGCACAATAGTGGAAGAGAGAGAATTACTAATGGTCAGCTAAAGAGATGCAGACCTGGCAAAATCAGTTTTACAGGCAACAATGAGAAAAAATAACATGTATCTAAGGTGCAAAGTGTAAATATAGTAAATACAGATGAAGCATACACTTGAAAACCAGTGAACAAATAGCAAGTTGTGAGCATGTTGGCAAACATATAAAAATGTCCCTATGTGAGTCTTAGAGGAGGAGGAATAAACCATTCATATGAGTACCAGTGAGGGATTAATGATGCTGACATCTAACTGTACCCTCTCTCCAGACTGAAGCCAAATTTTGGATCCAGAAGGTGTTGGAAAATCAAACCTAGCATCATAAATGTGATAAATGTAAGGACTGTGTGTGTGGAAATCTCAACTTCTTCTGCAATAGCTTTATTTTCTTTCTTTTCTATTTCTTTCTTTTTTTTTTTTTTCTGTAATAATAAGAATTGAAGAAATAAGAATTCTTCAAGTAGACAGTTCAGATTTAAATTAGCCTAACAGTGTATTATTGAATTTACATATAAGGTGTGTTTCTTTTTCGGGCAAAAAATATCTTGAGCATAAAAATTCTACTTCCTCACATCATGTTTTGGAACTAATTCCTAGATGTTATTAAGCTGATCAATCATTTGACTGCAGGCTTTACAGCCACACCTGGGAAAGGAAGACATAGCTCTTAAGAATCAAAAATCAAATTTGTATTATTTTCAGCTTTGAACTGAATGTCAAAAAAATTTGTGCACAAAAGTTTGCACAAAAAAAATAAAAACAGAAACCACAAGTATTCCCACTGTGTATGTGTGTTTCAAGCCTGCTTTTGAATTCTTAGTGCAATGTTTTACATTTAACATCATTTTCTTCACTTTTCTGCTTCAATCTATTTCTGGTACTGTACAGTCTTCACAGGTGAAGACTAAAAGGGAATATCAGAAGAAACACAGAGGGTAGGTGCACCAGGAAATCTTAAAGGCAAGAAACTGTCCCTCAGGCTCATTATCAAGTGTACTGGTCATTACACAGGTTTTCACATTTCAGGCCAAGCCTTTTAAAAGATAAGATAATTTAAAATAAAGTTTAAACACAACTACACCATGAATTTGTCATTTCTCCCATCTCACATTACCCTTTAATTTCTGCTTCAGATTTATCCATACACGAATCAAAGATATAACACATTCCTTAATGGAACATAAGCAAGGATTTTTGCTGATTTATTTGGAAGTGTGAAAGCACTTCTGTACTTGTGTGATGGGTAATAGTTTGGTCAGATCAAGGGAAGCTGAGTCTAATTCTGAATCTAAATGAAGAAGAAAATTATTCCACTTCGAAGCTAAAAGCCAAATACCACAGTGGTGAGAAATTGTTATTTATAGGCACAAGGCAAGCAGGCACGTATTGAGTGGCAGGTTATGATCCTCAGAGTAATTTTTAGTCTGTTCACTGTAGTTAATAGACTTGATTTATAGCAGAATTTTTAGGAAGTCTGTGAAAGTAAAAATTTATTTCAAACATATGTATACTCTCTGGACCTCAATAATTTCAAAAATTTCTTGATTAATTTCTTAATTTTTTTTAGTTTGGCAGGCAGAGGTAGAGAGCATTATTTGAGTCTTTAAATACGTAACAACATGCTCATCTTTAAACTTAAAGGATGTCTTGATATTTACAAGTACCTTTGTACCAGCTACTGACATGCAGCTTCCTTCCACAAGCTTCAGAAAGAGTAGGCATGATCCCAGAATAGTCCTTTCCTCTGTGCATTATAATAACTATAATAATGTTGACTGTAATACATGCAACACCTAGCACTTGTATTATCTGCAGTATATAATGATTTTTTCACAATATAAGTAAATGTCCATTTTCCAGAAGGAAAAAAATGGAGAGACGAACTGTAATGTGAAAGCTGACTAGCGGCCAGTGCCAATAAAGATGAAGATTATGATGAGCATTTCCAGTAAACTGTAGAGTTCCGTAATGGAAGAACCGTATTGCTTAGATGCAGATTTTGACAGGGTAATATTCAACTGCAGGTGATAATTCCTAGCCTTATACATGAAATGTTGAAGACACACAGTCAGGTCTGAAAGAAGATCATTTACCCAGCAAGCAAATGTTTGTAGGTGGTGAAATATTTAGCTTCTGTTTCCTGTTTTTCTAGCATCAGCAGAGAAGCCTATAAAAGGTGAATAACACAGAGATGTGTGCTTTAGTTTGGGATTTTACTCTAAATTATAACTAAAACCGTAACTTTGTGATGTGAGCAGCCAAAAAGGTAGACTGATGAGAAAAGGGGAAAGTTGCTAACATAAGAAAATTCCTGCTGGTCTGGGAGCTGTGAGCCTTGGAACTAGGTCCTGTGACCAAAACCATCCTTGAAAAGTGTAGCTGGACTTTTTGAAGTACAGGTGGGAACCTCTAAACAGGTGAGATTCTGAGATAACATCAGTAAGCATGAAACCCAAGAAACTGTAACGGACACTAGCTGTCTGAAAAGAAGGGAAGCAGTCTGGGAAAATAAAATTTGGCTGAAAGAACAGAAACACCATCACTTACTGGTTGTTCCAGGTGAAGAATAACCATTAACAGCATCTACTGGCTGCTCAAATTGGTGGTGTCCTATGTCCTCTTACATCTCTACGATATAAAAAGGACTTAACTTTTATCCAAAATAGAGCCTCTTTCTCTGAGAACTTCCGATGATGTACATACCCTAACTTCCCTATGCAAGTTGAATTCCACACACATTTTCTATAAGATCTTGGACTCTCACTGAGGATGCCTGGCTGACTCCTGACTCTGTGATGTGAATAATTTTTGAAGTGAGACTGTTACATGAATAGTCTCCACTCTGGGCCTACTTTTGGGATTAGTTAAATTTGTCATTCCACCTCTGGGATGGTTGGGTCCCTCCTGGTGACTGGTTTGTCCTTCCCTTTGGGGTGGTTTCTCCCTTTCTGAAATCTATCTAATTCAGTTGACACTGGGAATATATATCCATATAAGTAAACTATCGTAAGTATCTGCTATCACATTGGTGGTAAGGTGCTTCACTAATGATAAATTTGTAGTAAACTGTAATAGTTATTGTTATATCGATTGTTGCTCTACAATTGATTGCTGCTATACAATTGATTCCTGTTGTTATTATTATTGACTGCTGATTGATATTATTGACTCTTGATTGATACTGTGTTGCTGACTCTTGATAGTGATTTGTAATAGCTGGATATATATACTTTATTAATCGTAGGTATACTTGCTAGTGGTGATTTTTGTGACAGTATTCTTGCTAGTGATTATTTGTATGGTATTTGTGATTATCTGTGAAATCTGAGGACAAAAGACTTCATTTCCTTGTGTACTACAGAATCCTGCAAACCCACAGTAGTGATCTCTATACACTCACAGGCTTGGTAAGCTTTTAGGTTGTGACACTTTGCTACTGAGTTTAGTCTCTTATGTTTATTTCATGCGTATCGTATTGTCCTAGTGTATTCTCCCCTAATTGCCCTGTATGCAACTAGGCTCGTTCCAACACAGTAAAACACAGGTATGTTAATGGGAGAAGGAAACTGTGAGCAAGTTCATTAGCCACACCTGTTATCAAACTCCACTCTGAGTCTTCGTGTTCACAAACTGGAAGATGTTGCTGCATCTTTCTACCAGAGACGACATTCCTGCTGGTACTGCTGCTACTGGCACGACCAGCAAAATAATACATTTTGGAAACCATCACACTGTCATTGCTGGTTGCCAATGCAAGTAATCACCTCATGATGAACTCTTCTGAATTCAACTTCTGTTACATCTGTTTGCTTGGATTCTTTTCAATTGTCGCAAAGTACTTATTTTCCAGTCTAATTAATGGGATGCTTTCATTCACCTTTGTAACCACAGATGATTTTTCACAGATGAATGCCACTTTCTAGGAGCAAAGACAGACTATGACCAATTCATTTTTTTGTTTTGACTCATAAGGTGCCCAATAATGTGGATCAATGTGCAGTGAAGACTGACTGAATTTTGTTTATCAGAAGTCCTGGGGAATAGCCACAGTCTAGCAAACTGAGTCTAACTTTCAGCAGGGTTATTTCCATCTGGTCTTATCTGTAATAGTTCTAGCATGTGTAACTTAATAATACTAACATAGTTGAGTAAATGTCTCATCCTATAACACAAAGAATCCTGAAAAGTTTTATAAACATTTCCAATCAGCAGATTTTGTGAAGGCTATATTTTTCTGTTTGAAGATAAGGAAATGAAGGAAGAGTATTTTCTAAAGCAACATTAAAAAAATAATGCTTGAAATCACCTGGGGTTTTAAGATATTGACTTTGAAACACTTTAATACTGTCCTGTTTTTTGAATATGTCAAGCATCTGAAGTTCTCACTGTCTTTAACTGCTGTTTTGTGTTGAGCACCTCCTAGAACAAAACTCTGTGGTAGGTAACAAAATGAAGATACCCAAACTTTGTGCAGACACTTGTAAATTTGGACCTCCTAAGCGATTTGCACAAAGTCAAACAATGAGTCACTGTCTTAACAATAAAGGAAATTAAGTCTCCTGCTTGTAACTAGTTCACTTTGGAAACACACTGTTTCTCAGATAGCAGAGTTCCTCCAATTAGAGTGGTGTATTAAAGCTCCAAGGAAAATAACATTATTTAAGAAGTCACTACAAGAGAACAGGTAATGCAGGAGTAAAGATCAGACAAGACACAGTGCCTGTAAGCACAAAACAGTAAGGACAAAAGGCAACTGAACTGTTGTCTAATCCAGACAAAGGTACTGAGGTGTTGCATCATGACAACTGCAGAGCGAAGACGGCTCAGCTGCTGAGTAGTGTCCACTGTGGCTTTGCTATGTCATTCAGAGTATTTTCTACTCAAGCCATGGTAAGTAAGGTACAATGGGAACTGACACAGAGATGCCACGGTTCTGTACAAATTAAATACAGGTGGAATAAATAAGATAAAAATCAGATACATATTTTAGGGCCAGTCATATAAGAATTTAAGGAAGATAAGAAGAGTAGATTTCTTTGTTTATGAAGTGGATGTTCAGAGGGCAGGTATGTGCTTTGAATGCTTCAAACATAGTAAAATTCCTTTCTGAAAATATTGGTTTAGGTAAAGCCATGTTGAAATTGTGATAGACAAAGTGTGCTGGTTTGGACCAGATCCCAGGTTTAGAACTATTTAGGATGAATACTGAAGACATTAATTTGTATTAAAAATGTTACAGCAACACACATGAATGTCTGTACGCAGATGTGATTTTTCATTGCCTCCTTAATGGGAGCCCAGATGACTGGGCTAAAGACTGAAGCTCCTCCATCACCCTGAGACCAATAAGTGCCCACAGTTGCCTCATTACCCTGTGCTTCAAATCCCAGTTAGGTTACAGATAGTGCAACTGTCTGTCCCAGAGAGCTCATTAGATCTTTCTTCCTCCTCATTCCTGATGTTCTGAATATCTCCCTTTCTGCCCTCCTTGCCTTTCTCGGTATCCCCTTCCCTTGCTTCTCTCCATCAGTCTTAGAAGTTCACCTCTGATGAAGGCTAAAGTAAAATGGGGGGAAATACTGCTATATCTGGAAAGCATCTTTATTGGTACAAATGAAGTTTCCTGGCTGAGTTTTAATCACTCAGTGATTTCCAGACCAATAATGTTCTTCCTATTAGTGCCAGAACACTCTTGAATATTCAGACTTGCTTTAATATGTTATTGAAAAAGTCATCATGTTACTAGTGCATTAAGAGATATTATGAAGTAAAAAGATCTTTACAGCTCATCTTGTGACACAAGTAATAAAAATATTTGTAATATTAATCTGCTAACAGCATACAAACCACTCAGTGAACTAAAGACTGGTCAGACTCACAAAACAGCTGTAACAAAACAGCTAATCCTGGAAAGCATTTCCAGGCACATGAAGGACAAGAACGTAATCAGGAACAGTCAGCATAGCTTCACCAAAGTTTGGTCATGCTTGACCAGTTTACCAAACTGGTCAAGCATGAATGAAAGTCATGATGAAATGAAATGATCAAGTCATGATGAAATGATTGGCCTAGTAGAGGCCAGTAGAGCAGTGGATATTTTCTACCTTGACTTCAGTAACACCTTTGACAGTGCCTGATATGAGATCCTCATAGACAAGATATTGATGTATGGGCTAGATGCTCAGACCTGAAGTGGATTGAAAACTGGCTAAGTGGCCAGGCCCAGAGGGTGGTGATCAGTGGTGCAACATCTAGTTGGAGGGCAGAAACTAGCAGTGTACTCCAGGGGTCAACACTGTGATTCTGTGTTTCCCGTCACAAAACCAGTATATCAGTATGTATAAAGAGTTAGTTGAGGTCCCTACATATGGTCTAGTGTGTTTACTATGGCATGGGCTAGTCTGTACTGAACATTCCTACCACTCACGTGCTTTGAAGCTCTCCAAAGAATTAGCTGTTGGTCCTTGTGTCCCCATTAGGGGTTGGAGAGCCTTTGCTGCACTCCTGGAGTGGAATTTCCCATTTTACGTCCGTAAAAATAAATCTGGTTTGTATATATCAAACCTACGCTGTAAACCAAATATAGACACAGAGAAGAAGGATGCTCAGGGTATTTACACCAAAACTGTAGTAGTGCTTTGAATGAAAATGCTGGTGTGTTTCCTATTTTTTTTTCCATTCCCCCTCCCATTTTGCCCTTCCCCTCTACTCAGCAGGGGACCTCTCATGATTGATTGACATTTCCCAAGTAAAAGAATTACCTCCTGAGTAGGTGAGCAGCTAACATGGAACTCTATATCGTGCTTAGTAATTATCATCAGTATTTATAACAGTTTTATGTACAACAAGTTGAGTCACATTAGCAGACAGGAATGAAAACTACATAGATCCATTGTGAGAATTGTGAAGTAGCAGCAGCAGCAGCAGGCCATCTGCTTAAAATTCAAGTTGCATCCCTCTTGAAAGGAGTTGCTTTTCTAATCAGTATCTTCTTTTTGAATGACAGACTCACTGTTTTTTTAAAATGTCATCCTCTTACTCTGGGAACACAAATATAAAATTTTACAAATTTTGACTTTTGATGTTGATAAGGAAGGAGAATGGAGAAACAGGTTAGATTTGGGTTTGAATATGCTCAAGGGTGGAGCAGGGGAGCTAATATTTAATGTATTTGATTACTGGACATGGGGAATTTTCTAGCTAAGTTTGCCATGAGAACATTGAAGAAAATACTGTAGAAAGAAAGGACAATTCTATGAAAGCACTCTTTAAAGATACAACAATAAATACATGTATGTAAACAATATAAAAATCTGCAGCATATTAATTTCAGGATGTAAAACCAGAATGCACCTGCCCCTAAACAAGATTGCCAGAAGCCGCCTTAGCAGATGACATTTCCTTATATGCATACATGTCCTCAACTTTTTTAAAGATTCATGGCATAGGATGAGCACACATCTCTTTTTCTCCTATATAAGTGTGGAAGCAATTTGTTGTGAAAAATTAAAATTATTCGAATTTATGTTGACAGCAGATAATAACAGTTACAAAGAGAGCAGTTATAGAAGCTTGTTTAGGTGTGCGCTCATGCAGGTACAAAACTAAAATAATTTCTATGGTTAATTCTCAACTGAAAATTAGTAACAGTAAGAAAAAGGGAAAAGCGACAATAAAGGATTTTCTGTACAGGTGTTTCTACAAGCCCCAGAACAACTATTAATCACCAGAAAAACAAACCTCTTCTTGAGAACACATTTCATCTAAAAAAATTGTACTACCTAGCCATGATTTTTTTTCATTAATGAGGATTTTTCTAAAAACACTATTATTTAAATGAACACGATATTTACTATCATAAACTAAAATATAGTATTATGTGAATTTTCATTACTGCAACAACCAGCACATAAACCATAGTACTACACAGCTTACAAGGTAGCTTGCAATAGCTGTGGGGTGAGTTAGTGAACGATCCTGTGTTCACAAAGGAATGATCTTTTTATCATCTTTAGAAAACATTTTAGTTATGGATTTTAGCAAATAACAACAATTTAATATGAACATATGAGGTAAAATGGAAGCAGTTAAGAATTTCAAATAAGTTCTAAAAGGGGAATTGATTTTGATATTCCTTCAAAAGCAATATAAAATTTTGTAGTACTCTCTTCTATTAACTGTGCCTGAATTAAGATCTTTTCATTAGACTGGAGTTGAAGCAGTATAAAAACTGTCTTTGGACGGAATATAAGACAAAGTAGCACTAATACTTGGATGAAAACATGACTTTCTCAAAATTACCCTCATAAATCTATATTAAGATTACTGTGACCTTCGTAATGTATGAAAAATTGCTTTTTTCTCTACTTACTGTACCAGTATAAATAGAACTAGCTGGAATTTGGATATCATCCATATTCAGCATTGGATAAATGTTGTGGATCTAAGCGAAAACCTTCTAGATTCAAAGCATGTGTGTTGTTTTGACCAAGCCAGTTCTAGTTTGAAAGCAGGCTTGTTTTGCCTTGTCACGTGTATTGACCATCTTTCACTCCATCAATATGAATCCATATGATATTCTCTGAATTCATAACACTTCTCATTCCTTAGATTCATTTTAGGGAGAGATGTTAAAATATATACCGTAGCATAACACTCTTATTTCAATTAAGTGAAATCTTAATAACTTGTAATACCTATTTTATTCAATTTTCTTGAAACTTTGCAAAACTTTGCCTATGACAGTAAATATGTCAGTTTTTAGGTCAAAGGAATTTGCAAAGACAGAGAAAATTCAAGTAAAAGTAAAAAGTAACAGTGTTTAAAACTGGCAATCGTAAAAACCTACAGACCAAGTGAATTTCTGAAATAATGTTAAAACTTTATAGCAAAACAGGTATATTTCTTTCACCCAGTTATATACACATCTATCTATCTATTCAGACACCTGTACTCTCTCTCCCTCTTTCTCTACATGTCTTGTAAGACTCTGAACCGGTATTCATTGCCTAATAAAACGAATGCATTTTTAACATGACTCTGTGCTAAGTATCTCTGTGGCTTTTTTCCCTGTCTATGTTTTCTCCCTTTCTTTGAGCAACTAGTCTGCTCAGCCAACAGTTGTCTTTTTTCTGAGTTTCTTAGAGTATATAATACACAAGCTGTAATTCATAACTTAGTACCATGGCATACATCATCGCAAAATAAGGAGGGTATGTCACTGTGATGTTATTAAATGATATGAAATCAGTTTTTGTCTTTGAAAATTGGGTATACATCAGACTTCTGAAAATACCTAATATAGTTATTCTAAAAATTATGCTAGCTATGTTAGATTGTATCTTCGGCTGCATGTAGCTAAGAGCTTCCTAAAAGTCAGCAGACACCTTTGCACCCAGCCATTCATATTGGCATGTTAAGGAAACAAGTGCTGTAGCATTCCAAGATGTGTGAAGAAAAATTGTTCTTTAGTTTCAGGTAACTCATTCTTCAGCTCTGTCAGATATACATGCTTCGGCCAACAGCTCTGAACGATATTTGCATGGTTTAATTTATGTTACATCACACTGAAGAGAATAGGGGTATATCAACAAATACTGGTCCTTACATGATAAAGTACAGGCAAGCTGAAATAGGTGTGCTTGTTTAAAACTGTATTCGGACTTAGATTCCAAAAAATTAATTGCAAATGGGGTCACGGAATACAACTGAATAAATCAATTCATAAAAATACTTTCTTAAATTTTTTAATTTGGGAAAAAAGAGAAGGATATCACCTTCCATATACAGTAGAATGTTAGTGACCCTGATTTAAGCTTGAAAGTAGTCTATGAAAACAGTAATTAAACTTAGTGCATATAGTTCCAGGATATCTGTGCACTTCATTTTATTTTAGTATATGTGGAAAGATTCCTTTTGCTTGTAATGAAAAGTATGACAGTGTGACATTTTCTTTAATTACAAACTCCGGTGTGTTTAATAGCAGAAATTTGGTCTCCAACTTGACAGTTCTGTCTCTTAGAATCAATGGTTAGACTCGAGGGCACCAGCTTGGTCATCAAGATCAATATTAGAAAAAATATAGCTTGTCAAGACCTCTTGGCCCCTTATTGATTCAAATAGTGTACTGAAGAGAATTTAATAATGATGTTACAGCTGTTGGCCAACAAGCAAGCTTCTTTCATTGATTTCAGTACAGGCAGACGAATAACACAAAACACAATTACCCTAGAGACTGTAGTAAGACCTGTTACAGAGCATCCAAAGTATGCATTTGGGAGGTGTGGTGGTTGCATGGAAGGACTTTCAGGCAGACTACATTGGAGTCACATCTGAAAGAATGTAAGTAGTTGAAACTGACTCAAGAGAAGGACTTCGCCATTCCCTTAAAAAAATATGCCTCACCTTGGCAAAACCCCCTCGTTTTTCTAAGACTACATGAAATAGGGTTTGGTGTGACGGTGGTTTTCTCCCACATTTTTATGTCAATGTAATGTAATTAAAACAAAAATAAAGAATATATTTTTTAAAAGATCCCTATTTTCTTCAGTAACACTTTCCATGTTCTATGCCTTGCAATGCCTCATCCTCAAATTGAAAATGCCAGGTATCATTCCAATACTGTAGTTTTAAACAAATACACCCCTGTCATTCACTCCTACTCACTGGGAAATTTAAACTGTTGTTTTTGAACCTTTTGTAAATAATGAAAGGTTTACAGAAACAGATTTTGTGCAACCAAGTTTTCTCTTGTTTAAAGGGGCAGACAGACACCCATATATTCATATCAGTGGCCTTGTAGATGGAAATCTAGTCCTAAGAGTTCCCACCTTCTGAATCTACTCTCCGTCCCCTTAGAAAAGGAGAAAACCTCTGAGGAGATGCACTTCCCCTCATCTCCTGCAGAGACCTAAATACTGAGAGCAGCAGAAGTCAAGACCCAGAGGGCCAGAAGAAGACATGTCATATAATCCTGTCAGTCCCTACACGCAGACTGCAATCAGCAGAAGGTTCCTGCAAGGCCTCCAGTGCTCTGATCAGTAGAGTGTGGACTGGGACCAAGTTAGGAACATTCTCACAGGAAGTGTTTACTCTCACAGTGCTCATGCTCTTGCCAACAGTTTATGTATAGGAGCAGTCTCAATAAACATTCAACTCCATGCTGAAGTTAGTTATTTTTTTACTATGCTGACGAGGTGTGGGAATACAGCTGTATGGCTGATGACTGTTTAGATTATTCTAGTGTTTGCTTTGTTTAATAAGCTCTATTCATTTACTGGAACTCAGAGTCCTATGTGTTATAAACAGCAATTTGTGTTTAATTTTGCCACATTGCATTGAGATACCACTGGAATATGTGGTTCAACATAGCTTAATCTTACTGAAAAACAAAACAAAATAAAACTAAAACCTCTTTCACCTAATGAAAGGACAAATTATAAGAACGGGTCTTTCACTCTGCTCCTTTCAGTTGCACCTGAAATAAGCAGCAGCATTTTCCAGCCACTTGCTGAATCTGACACCTAAAAGTCCCTGATGAATCAATTATTTTCTAGTGGAATCTACTTCTTACTTTGCTACATGCAACTGTCAAATCAAGATCTTCACTTGCCCTTCTCTACTTTCTATGTCTATTACTCTTTTAAGATGTATTATTATTGCCTCATGTACCTGGAAGGCGAAACAGCAATCAGGCCTTCATTATACTTAGCATTATCCAATCCAGTAAGGATGCTGTTTGATGAAAAAGTTATGCAATAGCAGTGCTGGCTTAGACAGCACTGCAGTCTCCTTCAGCCTCCCCTGCTGCAACCTTTGGATGCTCATCCTGGGCTCTGTTTTGATTACTTGGACACTGCCAGTACAGGTACTGTGCAAACTGGAGATCAAACCTGGCTACAAAAAAAGCCTATCAACATTCCCACAAAGTATGGAATAATGTGCTGCCACTTCTTGCCACTGACTGTATAAATTCTTGGATGAGGCAAAGGAAACAGGGCATAAAATGCTACCCTGCCTCTTTTTTCATCTGTTCTGTTAGACAACTCGAATAGGAAGGAACATGCAGATTATATTCTGATCTTGCTTTTTTTTCCTGTGTGCAGTATGAAAAAAAATTATCTCCCTGATTTTTAACTGCCATTATCCCACATATTTTTCAGGATAAGTGATAAAGTCTTGACACTCTGAAGTTAGTCACCATATCTTCTCTGTTAGTCGGTTGTTTTTTTTACAGATGATACGTAACTTTGGCAGTCAGGTGCATCTGACTTGTCCCATCAGCTCTCACCTTTCCTTTGTAACCCAGTTCTCTCTTGACTCAACAAGTTAGACTCTCTGCTTGTTGCATCATTCTGTTAGTTATGTCAAAGAAGTTAAATGTGGATTTTCAGTCAGAAATGCAGATGTCATTTCAGCGTCAAGAAAGAAGAGACAAAGCAGGACTTAACTAGAACAAAAAATTATTAAGGACCAAGGAACAAGTCAGTCTAGAGAGAAAATATTTGAAAATATTTTAATCCTGGTTTTTCTTTCACGACTTTTTGTGTCTCATTTATTACTTACAGTCATGTGATTTAAATACCGCGACTAAATAAGAACTAATGCATAGGGCAGAAGTAATAATAATAAAAAAATACTCAAGGTCCACAAATGTTCAGGAGAAATTCATTTTGAATATTATGGGAGAAGTTAAAACTAGGGCAAGGAGATTAAGTTAAGAAAAAAGTACATTAAATAATAAGGAAAACATTTTTCCAAGCACTAAATATTTTCCATTATTGAAAAATCAGTACCTACCGGGAATTCTTTGAAGTATTTACATTTTTGTGGGAAGAGGTGTTAGGTTACAGTCACAAGTCAATCAATCAAAAAACAAAACAAATTAAATACTTATTTATTCAAGTGAACTTGAATATGACATTTGAATGCTGTGGAGACCAGGAAGAAAATTGGAAGATATTTTACAAATACATAGTCTAATACATGTTAATAAACATATTCTGAGATACTGTTTAATATTAATAGGTGAGGATCAGCATCAGAAAATCCCAGAGAAAGCTAATATAGTTTTAATCACTGATACCTTTGTAATGATTACTAATTAGTCTTCAAAATGGTAGATTTTTCGTTAGCAAAGCCACCTGTATCCCATTAAATACCCTTTCACTGCAACCAATAAAAGCCCACAGATTTTGTACTGACCTGGCAGTCTGGAGCTGTCTATATTTGGGTTTGGCTGAGCTGATTTTACCTTGTTTTAACTATGACAACAGTTTTCTAGAAGTCAGGTTACTTTTGTCTGATTTCTTTAATTGTGAAGGTCGCATACCGTAAAGCTATAACAAACCCACGTAGTAAATTAATAACAAGCATTAGCCCAGGGAAACATAATTACATTGACGTTAATCAGTGCTGGCGAAGCCCATTATGTAACTTCAGTAGGTAATGGCTGAAAACAGACCACCTTAAGATGGAAATAAATGAAAGGAGATCAAGCGAAGCAATCTATGTTGTAAGAGCGTATGAAAAAAAAAATCTAAGTGGAATCAAGACTGTGTAGGAAGAGGTTCTCATTAGTGTCATGCTCCTTTAGATGGAAACTGAAGATGCTGCTGAACTGTCATAAGTTCGTTTTTGAGGAATACTAAAGCTGTCAAACTTTGGATGCAGAGAAAAATTGGAAGGGTGAACGTTATACCAGATAAGGATAATATCTACTGGGAAGTTTCTGTGTATCAGTCTTTACTATACTATTAATTATAAGTGTTTACCATTGCAAGTGAACAAATAATTGTTTCTTTATTGTGATTAGATCATTAAAGTTTAGATAAAGAATAAAATATTATCTGCCTATATATCTCCTGTATCAAGGTTTTGATTGTAACATTTGCTAAACACATAATTTTTTTTGTGAAGACAGTGAGTTGATTTCTACCTCATGTCACATCTATGTAAAGAACTCTGAATCCAAAAATCATGGGGCCACCAAAGTCTACCACAATTTAAAAGGACAACATTTATAACCTGTGTCAGTACATATTCTTAGCTCATACAAGTGCTAAGGAAAACCCTTAAAATGTAGCCTGATTTCTAGAGATTTTAAACAAAACTGATTATTTTAATAGTTGGTCACGTGAAAAAGTGTATGTAACATGACAACCTCTGTTTTGATTTCCTTACCTCAGAAATAAATATAACCCATCATGTGCCATAACTGAAGATAGCAAATCAATACTGAAAGTTTTTAAGTCTCAATGTGTACGAATATTATATTTTCTGAATAGTTACTGATGGACTACTGGTTTGTGTATACCTGTTTTTATTATTTTTATGTTGGAACCTTTGTTACATGTGTGCAATCCTTCATTTCTTCACCTCTGATGATTCTTTACTCTCTACTTTGCATCCAACAAATATTTTAACATTGTACATTTAAAATGGAACGAAAGACGAGAACAGTATTCTAATTAATGATATGGTGATCTCTCCTTGTACTTGAGCATAGAATTCCAACCTGTTACGTTTCAACCCAAATAGGCAGGTAAGTCCCACACTGCCACTCACTCCCTCACCAATGGGATGGGGGGGGAATTGGAATGGTAATAATGAGAAAACTTGTGGGTTGAGATAAAGACACTTTAACAGGTAAAATTAAAAACTGTGCATGCAAGTAAAGCAAAATAAGAATTCATTCACCAGTTCCCATGGGCAGGCAGGTGTTCAACCATCTCCAGGAATGCTGGGCTTCATCACGCATAACTGTTACTTAGGAAGACAAACACCAGTATTCCAAACTTTCGCTCCTTTCTTCTTCTTTCCCCACATTTTATTGCTGAGCATGACATCATACGGTATGGAATATGCCTTTGGTCAGTTGGGGTCAGCTGTCCCAACTGTGTCCCTTCCCAACTCCTTGTGCACCTCCAACCTACTATCTGGTGGATCGGTGTAAGAAAAATCAAAGCCTTGACTCCGTGTAAGCACTTCTCAGCAGTAACTGAAACGTTCCTGTGTTATCAACACTGTTTTGATGACAAATTCAAAACATAGCACCATGTAGAATCATAGAGTATCCTGAGTTGGAAGGGACCCACAAGGACCATTGAGTCCAACTCCTGTCCCTGCATATGACAACTCCACAGTTCACACCATGTGTCTGAAGGTTTGGCCTACTCTCTTCTTGAATAACGACAGGTATGTGGCCATCACTACCTCCCTGGGGAGCTTGTTTCAGTGCTCCACCACCATCTGGGTGAAGAACCTAGTGTCCAACCTAAACTTCCCCTGGCACATCTTCCTGCCATTGCCTCAGGTTCTGGTGTTGGCTGCTACTATATGAGCTACTATAAGAAAATTAACTCTATCCCAGCCCAAACCAGCACTTAATCAAATAAAATTCAGGAAGTTGGTTACATTGAATTTCATGGGAAAATTCCAGGCTCTTGATTTTTGGACTTTTAGTTCCACAAAGGAACAGCTATGCAGGATAAGACCAAAGCTCTAGATAATCCAGTAAACTGTAGGAAAATCAGTCAATAATACAGACTTAAAAATAAGGCAAACCTATCGTGAAATCTTCACAGCTTCCAGGAATCTTTGATATAGAGATCTTCCCCTTAATCTTTGTCCCTAAAGTTAGCTACATATGAAAGGCCAAAGCATACATAAATATTTTTATAGTATTATCCATAATAAGAGATGAATGTCTGAAGACAGAGTGGAAATCATTACTTGCCTAAAAATAGATCTTCTGCATTATGGTTTCAATATTTTGCACCTCAAGTTCACATAACAGCACGTGAGGATGTCACTTGAATGATACAAATTGCCTGAACGTTAGCATGAACGTTGAACCCATTTGCACAATCACAGCCCAATTCACTGCATATCTACTGCTATTTATCTCCATTCTGTATTCTCACCTGCCTTTTCCTTAGTATGAATAAATCATTAGAACAGATGTCAAAATTTTACCAATAAAAGGCACTGTCATTCTCAGAGTAAGCCCACCATACTCAGTTAACATATGTCTGATAAAGCAAAACAGCAATTCTATGCTTTGGGAATGTATTCTCTTAGAATTGCTGATCATATTATTTTAACAATTAACTTGAAAGGGAACTATAGACTCATTCAGTAGAACTAGATCCTTTCACTACAATCTTCAGTTAATTACAGATGGCTTGTTCTGATATGTTCATTTCTTTGAAGGCTGTGCACACACAAACCACACACATACAACTTCATATCCTGTGGTGAGAGAGCAGGATTCATTGTAAAGCAGCCAGATCTTGAAGATGAAACATTATTCAAATCCGGTGAGACTATAAGTGAAAGATCTTACTGATGTATGGTTGTTTACGAATGTGTTTAATTGCAGCTCAGACTGCTAATGTTGCAATTGCTAAAACTTCCTGTCAGCATAGCAAAGTCAAAAGTGAACTAAGGGACTACTACCCATTACTAGTCTTCCAGGTCGGTGGCAATGGAATTGCGACCCATAGTCTAAGTTTGATCAAAAGAGATTTCAGAGCCTCGGGACAGCTGACAAGGGAATTGGGAGCACAGATTATTTTCTTCTCTTTCATTCCATTTATGGGCAGTGATAGAAGAAAAAGACAGGTGCAGTCAATGCATGGCTCCATGGTTGGTGTTACCACCACAATTTTGGCTTTTTTGATAATGGGGTGGCCTACATGGCACCAGGTTTGCTGGCATTGGGTGGAATTCAACTTTCTCATAGGGGGAAGAGGGTCTTGGTACACAAGCTAGCAGGACTCATTGACAAGGCTTTAAACTAGACATGATGGGGGAGGGGGATGATATCAGTCTCGCCTGTGACACGCTGTGGGATGAGACACCAGGCATAGAGAGATTACTTCCCTGAAGTGTCTATACACCAATGTGCATACCATGGGGAATAAACAGGAAGAATTAGAGATCTACGTGCAGTCGCAGGGCCATCATCTCATTGATATTACAGAGACATGGTGAGACAGATCACACAACTAGAACGTTGTCATGGAAGGCTGTGTACCTTTTAGGAAAGACAGGCCAGCAAGGTGAGGTGTAGGAGTTCCACTTCACTTGAGAGAGCAACTTGAATGTATTGAACTCTGCCTAGGCAGGGAAGGAGATGAGTCCTTATGGGTAACAACTAAGGGACAAGCGAACAACGGGGACACTGTTGTGAGTGTTTACTACAGGCCACCTGATCACAAGGAAAAATTGATAAGGCTTCCTACAGACAGCTGGAAGTAGCCTCACAATCACATGCCCTAGTACTCATGGCAGACTTCAATTACCCTGGCAACTGTTGGGTAGGCAACACAGCTAAGTACACAGTCCAGGAGGTTCCTACAGATCACTGGTGACAACTTCTTGACAGAGATGGTGGAGAAGCTGATGAGGGGAGGCATGCTGCTGGACCTTGTCCTAACAAACCAAGAAGAACTGGTTGGAGATGTGAGGGTTGGGGGCAGCCTTGGTTGCAGTGACCATGGAATGGTGGACTTCAAGATCCTGCAAGGAGGAACAGGGCAACAAGTAGGACCAAAACCATACACTTCAGCAGGGCGAACTTTGACCTCTTCAAGGTCCTGCTTGGAAGAATTCCGCGGGTTAGGGTTCTAGAACGTAGCAGGGTCCAAGAGCTGGTTAATGTTCAAACATCACTTCCTCCAAGCTCAAGACTGTTGCACCCCTATGAGGAAGAAATCAAGCAAAGGGAGTAAGAGGCCAGCATGGATGAGTAAGGAGCTCCTGAAAAAACCCAGGTGGAAGAAGGATGTTTATGTAATGTGGAAAAAGGGACAGGCCATCTGGGAGGAACGTAAGGTGTCCCTTAGAGTATGCAGGGATGCAGTGAGAAAGGCCAAGCTCCACTTGGAAACAAATCTGGCCAAGGATGTCAAAGACAACAAGAAGGGCTTCTTCAAGTATATCAGAAACAAAACAAAGGTTAGGGAAAATGTAGGTCTACTGCTGAATGAGGTGGGTGTCCTGGTGATGGAAGATACAGACAAGGCAGAATTACTGAATGCCTTCTTTTTTTCCATCTTTACTGCTAAGAGTGGTCCTCAGGAATGCCAGAACCTGGAGGTAAGAGAGACAGTCTGGACAAAGGCAGACCTTCCTTTGGTTGAGGAGGACCAGGTTAGAGATCATTTAGGCAAACTGAACATCCACTAATCCATGGGCCCTGATGGGATGCAGCTATGAGCACCGAGAGAGCTGGTAGATGTTATTGCTAAGCCTCTCTCCATCATCTTTGAAAGGTTGTGGAGACCAGGAAAGGTGCCTGAGGACTGTAAGAAAGCCAGTGTCACTCCAGTCTTCAAAAAAAACAAAAAACTAGGAAGCAAGAAACCCAGGAAACTACAGGTCAGTCAGCCTCACCTCCATCCCTGGAATGGTGATGGAACAGCTCATTCTGGACATCATCTCCAGGCATGTGGAGGAATATAATGTTATCAGGAGTAGTCAGCATCGATTCACCTAAGGGGAAATCATGTTTGACCAACCTGATAGCCTTCTGTGATGGTATGATTACCTGGGTAGATGAGTGGAGAGCCGTAGATGCTGCCTACCTTGATTTCAGCATGGCTTTTGACAGTGTCTCTCACAACATCCTCATAGGTAAGCTCAGGAAGTGCAAGCTGGATGAGTGCATGGTGACATGGATCAAGAACTGGTTGGATGACAGAGTTCAGAGGGTTGTGGGGGAAAAATGTGACCAGCAGGTCGAGGGAGGTTATCCTCCCCCTCTTCTCTGCCCTGGTGAGGCCTCATCTGCAGTAATGTGTCCAGTTCTGGGCTCCCCAGTTTAAGAAGGACAAGGCATTACTGAAGGGAGTCCAGTGGCAGGTTACAAAGATGATCAGGGGTCTGGAGCACCTTTCCTATGAAGAAAGGCTGAGAGAGCTGTGTCTGTTCAGCCTGGAGAAGGCTGAGAGGGGACCTTATTCATGCTTATAAATATCTCAAGGGTGGGTGTCAAGAGGATGGGACCGGACTCTTTCAGTGGTGCCCAATGATAGGATGATGGGCGACAGACACAGATTGAAGCGCAGGAGGTTCCATCTAAATATGAGAAGAAACTTCTTTACTTTCAGGGTGCCAGAACACTAGAACAGGCTGCCCAGAGAGGTTGTGGAGTCTCCTTCTCTGGAGATATGCAAACACCACTTGGATGCGTTCCTGTGCGATCTGCTCTAGGTAGACCAGCTTTAGAAGGTGGATTGGACTAGATGATCTCCAGAACTCCCTTACAACCTCAACCATTTTGTGACTCATTCTGTGGTTTTCCGCAATTCTTTCTTTCTATGTGTAATACAAATATTGTAGCTTCACCATTGATCTCAGTAATAATGATGAAAGCTTTTTCACTAAGTTTTTTACTAGCACTCACACTGTAACCACCCATATAGTATAAAAATGTAGATATAAAAATGAATAAATATAAGGATAACATATACAAAAGTCAACATTGGAATAGTATTCCTTGCTTTATTGCTAACACATCTCTGAACTGTCAGATTTCATTTCCATCTTTTATATCCTTTGTTTATGATTGCTGTTTCTGTCAGATTGTGTTAAGACACTAACCTGCAGAATGTATTTTTTATTTTGAATCAATTTTCTGTTTACATTTAAGTCGTTCTATGCCCCATCCCAGTCACCAGCTGAATGTGGTCCAGGAATCACAGCATGTTAGTGAAGCAGTACACACTGACCTTGTTTTGCACTGATGTGCACCCTGCACAATATTGCACTTTTCTACAACACTGACAGACAACTTGTAAGTCATACAAGAATAGCTCATAAGTAAAAGGGCCTGGGCATGTATCCTTGATCTTATCATGCCAGACAGAAAAAAGAATAAAAAATTTGCATAGCTTGCTTTCAGGGTAATTTTAGATCTGAGGTAGTGTGAATTTATGGAGAGGTGAAACAGTTAAGTTTTGTGATTTGCTGACTAATATATTCTATAAAAACTCAGTGCACTTACTGAGGATTAACCATTCTTAGACCTCAGAACCTAGATTATAATGCAATGGGCATTAATTCATTTTCTTCAAGTGACATATTTCTGAAACTTGCGAACTGCATAAACACATTTTGACTAGGATAATCCTAGTCCTTGCATTACTAAAAAAATAAATTGTGATAAGTTAAAAATGTTCAACAGAACTTTTAGAAGGCTATTTAAGTGAATTTAGTGAAGATCAAAGTCGAGATGTTTTATAGTCCTAGAGCTCAAATTGAAAAAAAACAAAACCAAACAACCAACCAACCAAAAACCAAACCAAACCAAACCAAAAAATAGCACCCTGGTTAGCATGTTACATTAATCACAGACTGAGTCACTTCATTTCTGCAGCCCCCAGTATTATAATTCTACTTACTGAAATGACATTGATAGACTTGTGGGAGCCAAAACCATGTAACAAATAAGAGAAGTATCCTCTATGCAGAGCAAAGACTGATGAGGAAAATATCTAAGCAAAACAGAGTATAAAAGCAGAAAGTTCTTTTATTAATACATTAAATGGGTATTTGTTATTTATTACATCCACAGACATTCTGCCACTGTATTGAATTGCAGTTCAAAACCTTTTAATGTTTCTGAGTGTTCGAGAAGGTTTAATCTTAAAACCAGTAAGGACTATTAAATTATAGAGTCTGACCTCTTCTGTAACACAAGAACTGTAATTTAACTCAGTTACTCTTGCAGTGAATGCAATAGCTTGTATTGTTACGAAGCAAGACCTTCCTTCAAGAGATTAAGAATATATCACTCCCAATATCTGATCAGTTATTAAAGTGCTATACCATATTTCTGACTCAAATTACTCTGGATTTAGACTCTGGATATTTGGTCTCATTACACCTTTCTTAGTGTGCTGGTTTTGCTGGGATTGAGTTAATAATCCGTCTTTTGTTTTGGGTTTAGTATGAGAATAATGTGACCATGACACTTAGCTAAATGAAGGAGTCTTTTGGTGTTCATTATTTTCTCTCCATGAAAGCATGACTCCAGGAAATGTTGAAAAATGTGCTTGACTAAATTTCACTAAGACTTATAGGACACTATAGACGTGTTTTAACGGTAGTATAACCTTGCACAATATACTTATGAGTACTGAACAATTACTTGCAGATATCTGTCCAGTTAATTACCCATAATCATTTGGCTCATTTACTTACATAGCAATACTTGTGTTTTAAGCAGAAATATCAAAAGATAAAAGATTAAATCTACTTCTTCTAACCAATCAAATATATTTTATATTCATCATTTTCACTGTCATCAGAAGGTGAGTTATGGCCTCTGTCTATGCTTAAAAACTGATTAAATGAGTAGCTGAAACAATCTGAGCCTAAATACCACATAAAATATTCTGAATTTTATTTCAAATAATCAGATTCACACAGAAGGAAAGAATTACTGCCAGAGATTTACAGTGTAAGTCTAAGGTGGCCACAGACTATTTTCCTAATGCCTTACAGCAAGTCATAAACTAGCTTTGACTGCAAGCATTTCATGTCCTGGGGTGAGTCTCTTAGCATGGTTTTCTTACTAAGAGATGAATATATATGATCATAGTGGATGAGTGTGTGTGTGTGTGTGTTTGTTTTTCTGTGTCCAGTTCTGTTTGCTTTATATTCGTATGCCTGTTTCGTCTCTCCCCATGTCAGCCTCAGTTAGTGCCTTGATAGACATCCATAAGATTGTACAGAACTCAAATCTGTGGCAAACCAACTTCATTGATTCTGCTGCTAAAAGAGTAGCTGCTTTTTCTTTGGAATTCCTTTTCATGTCTGGCATGGATTTATATTTTTAGGGTTTGGTTATGTGAGACAGCACTGGTTATGCCAGCATCAGGTTTACTAGTTGAACCCCTTTACACTTCAACCACTACATTATTTTTTAGCTTCTTTTTTTTTTTTTTTTTTTTTTTTTTTTTTTTTTTTTTTTTTTTTTTTTTTTTTTTTTTTTTTTTTTTTTTTTTTTTTTTTTTTTTTTTTTTTTTTTTTTTTTTTTTTTTTTTTTTTTTTTTTTTTTTTTTTTTTTTTTTTATTTTTTTTCAATTTTTTTTTTTTTTTTTTTTTTTTTTTTTTTTTTTTTTTTTTTTTGAGGCAGCAAAAGTAAGATGGCAAAGAGATTACGCAGTATGCAGTGTCTGGGGAATACAGCTGTTGAGCTACAAATCTCCTTTCATCCTATCATCCATGGTGCTCATACAAAGTTACACTGTGGAACACAGTATTTTGGTCCAGACTTGTATTGCAAAGATGTGGTTTCTGGTTCCTGATTCACTCTGACATAGACATATGTAGCATAAGGGCTATATCTCATACCTGCTGCACTTAGAAGAGTTTGAATTAAATTCTCATATTCAGCTGGAGAAAAATATGATAAAATATTATTGTATGATAAAGAATTATTGATTATGGAATTTAGATGAATAAGGATGCTTTCATTATAGTTTGCTTCAATGCATCTTGTTGTTGACGACTTTTAACCTGACTCTGCACATTGAAATTGATCATTTTATTTAAACAGCTTGAGAGTAGGAGCGCAGGTTCTCCAGAAAAAAAATGCTGCCCATATCTACAAATGACAGCTATTAGGAGTTATGAAATTCTATTGTCTAGATAACGTGCAGGCTAAACCTTGGTATACTGAATTATTCATAACCAAACAGTACTCTCTGGAATAGTTTCGTGTTCACAAACCAGACATTTTTGAATTAGTCCAAATCAGCAACCGCATTTTTACGTGCTACATATAATGAGGCAAAATTGATGGCAGATTCTGATTAAGAGACTCCAAGTTCACTGTGAATATCAGAAGTGATTTGTTCAGCTGATTGCAGGAAGAAAGTCAATGGCTTCAAGCACTTTCATCCAACTAGTCAGAAAATGACTACCAAGATCGCAGAAACAAACTGCTGTCAAATTCACTAATTGGGCCAGGAAAGAGGTTCAGCAAAAAATACCTGATGTAGTGATACTCACTTTTTTTTTTTTCAGTCTTTTGTTATTTTACTTTATAATGTCTGGTAGGAATGTGGTTTTTATCTTTTGCTTCACTGTAAAGCTCTCATTAGTGATCAGTATTTGTGTTTCTCTACCAGTCTAAGAGCCATATTCCAAAATTGAGGGACTTTTTTTTTTTAGAATCATTATTTTTTTTAATGGAAACATACTATTCACTGAAGTAAATACTGGAGCACCATTGCCTGTGCAAAAGACAGCATAAAAATGCAGTATAAAGATTGTCTATTATGCTGAGCTGCATCCTGTCATTATTTCTTTGTATATCCATTCCTGTCTGTCCATCTTCTGACTTTCACATTTACATTTTAATGTTATTTGTAGAATAAGTTCATATATATACTAGCCATAAAAAGCCATATAATTTTCCTACTTTGAGTGGATATATTAATACTTTTTTTTTCCATATCTGTGAATAGATTACATAAAGGCTTTTTAAATTCCACTGCATAAACACATATACATGCAAAAACATAATACCGATCCCAAACCTTTCAATTAGTTTGCTTCCTCTGTATATAAAACCATAGAACTTATCCAGCTTTTGAATCCACATAAAGATGTAGATGCATCAGAGACATGATTTACAACAGTAATATAAGCAACTTATTTCAAAGTTATCATAGACAGCCAAAAAGGAGATGGAAAAGTTAAATGAAATAACCTTCAGTAAATTTCTCTTTTTGTTATTATCTCTGACTGATGTAGAAAGTTCACTGACAAAAAGTGAGGGCAGAGGTAGAATTTCACACATAATGAAATACATGGTTTGGTGAAGAGGTTCAAAGAAAGCCTTTCCTGTAACATGATATATAAAAAACAAAACAAATAAGTTTATGAGGAAAGAATAGTCCTGACTGAAAGGAGAAAGCTTCAGTATTGATAGGAGGAATGTAAAAGGAAGCCTCAAGTCTGCTGGTTATAATGACCTAGATATAAACCCAGCACATTTAGGTATGAATAAAAGCAGTTGTGAACTTCTATGTTTGTGTTTGTTTGTTTTGGCAATGTCGTAGTCATGAATCCTCTTATAGCATTATCTTTTCCTACTTTTGAAATTAAAAATGTCTACTATGTCCTCAGTGATAAATTTGTGCAATAGGAAAAAAAATTCAAACAATGCTGTATGTTTCACATTATCCTTTGTAGTTGGAATCTGGAATGAAAGTTTTTCTTTCTTTTCTTTTCTTTTCTTTTTTTTTTTTTCTTTCCTTTTTATTCTTATGTGTGTTACCCAAGTGTCATGGAAGTTCCAACTGTCATGAAAGGGTCTGACATCATAGATTCAAAAATGCATAGATCAAAACACTGGAAGATTAGAATATACATTAATGAAATCTAAGAGTGACAAAAATTTCAATAGAAGTCCAAAGATGAAAAGTAATTTTTTAATTAGTAGAATGCAATTAATTTCCCCCCTCTGCCATCACAAAAGTCCTGTTGTAATGGAAATCCATTTCAGAAACACTGCAAAAGAGACTCTATATCAGCCTCTTGTCTTCTTTTACACGTTACCTTTTATATGCTGGTTTGCACTTCTACAGATGAGAAAGTAATGTTTTGCTTACTTGTTTTCTTGTTTGTTCAGATCACAGACGCTTTACTATGTTACATAATTTTTCATCGTTATTTTGCCTGTTTCTGCATCTATTAAAGTGCATCTTTGCACTCGATTTCATTAAAAATGGAGGGGTTTAGCGTATATATAACTGAAAAAAAGGAGGCAGTAATCGCGCTTTTTTTTTTTTTTTTTTTTATATAAAAAAAAAGGGTGCTTTTTTCTCTTTTTTTTTTTTTTTTTCCTGATAGGAGTTTATTTCCATATTTTCCTTTTCAGTTTGCTTATGTTTCTCTCAAGTCCTCCCATCTAGCTTATGCCTACCCTGAGCTTCCAACTGTTATCCATTATTTATTAAGTCATCCTTCTTATGCCATATTTTTTAATTACTGCACATCTCCATGATGTAAATAAATGAGAGTTATATTGATAGTGTATTTTCCAACACAAAAACATTGTCAGTGCAAAATGAAATTGGGGGTGGGGGCATACCTTGGAAGCATATTGTTATAAGAGGAAGTTTTACATCTAAGGAATAAGATGTTTCGAAGTTAAGCTTCTCTTAGCAAAATATCAGCAGCAATTAAGTGTTCAGCATTGCTCCATTAATACCCCTGAATGGACTTTTCTTGAATTTGTTTCAATTCTTAAAAAGAGACAGACATTTCTACACCTCGGAAGAACAGCTGCACAAGTAATAACATTTTGAGCTTCTCATGGCTTCTGTTCTTAAGGTTACCACATAGTCCAGGGTATTTTTGTTGCAACATGGATTTCATATACATAAAGTGTTAATTAATTTGTGAAGGCCATTTGATATTAGTTTGTTGTTATTTTTATTACTTGATTTACTATATTATTTAGTTCTGAATAAGGATATTTTTTCGCCAAGAAAAGTTAATAATGTAAACTACAATATTTCAATATACAAGGTATGTCATAATCATTTTTCAAATAGGGATGCATAGTTTTTATGTGCACTTTCATCCATCAACACCTACAAAAGGGATTTTGTTCAACTCTGTGGAAACAGAGGAAAACAATATACTCAACAACATGAAAAATTACACCAAAATAAACAGCCTAGTTGGGCTTAAGTATATTTAAATTCAATTCAGTTCCATTAAACTGAATTGAAATGTGACAGAACGAAATTATGAAACCTTATAGTTATGTCAAGTCCTTTCCTTTCTGTTTTTGTTCAGTTGTTTGCTTGTTTAGGTCTTCAAAACTCTCAGGCAGCCACAGAAAAAAAGCTCATTTTAGGTAACAAGAAAGAATAAAGTGTGAAAACAGACATCATGACTACATATCTATAAAATAAAGATTCCTGATAAAAGTAAGCTTCCTTCACATATAAAACTGTTTTGTTTAAAGGTTAGCTTTAACAGTAACTGAGATTTTAGCCTGCTGTGTATGTACATGTGATGTGTTGTAGTATTGTCAGGAATGACAGAGGTTCCTACTTCAGAAGAGTCAGTAGATTTGAAGTTAAGACACTGAGACTAATAAGTTCAACATGGATTGCCATCATTTATGGTGTTGGCTGTAAGTTCAGACAGCAATATGTATTTTTTTATTCAGTTTTGGGGGAAAAAATCTTTATGTAGAAGAAAAATGAAAGACAAAACCTCATCGTTTTTCATGCAATTGAAGTTTTGACTTCTAATCAAGAATAGAATGACATATTGTGATTGATAATGGCTGATGAGAGACAGAGATGTGTTTCAAAATTAGACCAGAGGCCATATATCATGAATGTGGAAATTTTGAGCATTTTGTGCAAATTCAAATGAATGAATAAACATAAAAGTTCCTGCCATAAACTAGCATTAACTAGCAGAACATCAATGAGTTTAATATTTTTTTTCTGATTTAACTTATCTGAAGACCTGGCCAAGGTGTTTGCATATGTTACAAGTACATTGAAGTGCTTTGCTCAATTTCTTTATATGTTAAAGTTCCTTAAGATTACAATCAACACAAATAATTGGGAATTCATTCAATTTCATGCAGAATTTCAATTAAGAGGCATTATTACATGCTAGCCATTGACAAAATCTTATAATCAAAGACATAATTTTAACATGAAAATGTAAAAAGGAAAGAAATGTTCAATTCTGTTACCACAGGTATGACCACAGCACTTAGAAGCACTGACTTATACTTCTATAAATCCAGAATTAAAGGTTCAGAAATTTACCTCATTTATTAGTTAATAAGCAGATATTTCAAACTTAGATCTATAATTATTGCATAACCTATCCTTTACATACTACTGATCTCTTTTACTATATAATATGTGCAGAACTCCTCTATTATGTTGAGGCTAAACTTTTGTCTGCTACGTGAGAATGATACAATAAAACCAGATAATGTTTCAGTTACTTAATGGAAACTAATTTTTAATAAGCTTT
This sequence comes from Pampusana beccarii, assembly GCA_013399365.1. NCBI lineage: Eukaryota > Metazoa > Chordata > Aves > Columbiformes > Columbidae > Pampusana > Pampusana beccarii. The sequence continues at coordinate 236,503 of VWYH01008995.1, forward strand.
TTATGTATATGGGCAAGGCATTTCTTTCTTGTTCCAAGTCCCTACTTATTTTGACATGTCTGTCTTTATAAAAGATATCATTTTTCCAACTTTTTTTTCATTTTATATTAGCACATAACAACACCAACTTTCTTTTATCTTATATTAGCATATAATATTAACAGACATTAACAGCACAGACATTAACACATTCAAAACACACACAAGAAGTACTAGAATATCACCAAGAACAGAAGGAAAGAAGAACTAAAGCAGAGATGAGAGCAATTCATCATATAGATTTTCGCACCACTGGAAGATGTAAGACACTACAGTTGTGAAAATAGCATGAGAATATGGAAGAATAAAACTTTCTAGTTCTACTCTACCACCGAGTATAACTTTAAGGACCAATTTATCAACTTCTGTTTAAAACATTTCCATGCTGATTCTGCTACACTGAACATTTCCTTTGAATTGATCTACACTATTGCAGCCTTCCTTTATATCCTCTTTCATTTATTGTCATAGAAATCTGAGTTACCATGACTATAACAGTAGATATGCAGCCTAATCCACTGCAGAATGAAGTCTGTTAAAGACTTCCCTTTGACTAAAAAGAGCTGGATTATGGCAGTATTGGTTTTCAAATAAAAATATTTGTGACGGATTCAGAGACATCAGGCTGAACAGTGGAAAGCCCCATATCATTTGTTCAATACGTCCCATTATCTGTTACTGTTTCTGTTCTGTTTTCAGACATTTGCCAGCTTTCAAAATGTTGAAATTAAGAGATGAAAGTCATCATTTATTGGATTCTACGCCATGCCTTCAGCTTTTCAGCCTTGCACAGCTCAAAAGTCTGCATGCTTTTGCTTTAAACTTTTAAATCAAAATGCATGTTTCACATGGGATTTCAACTAGAAAAGTACACTTTCCACCAACCATACTTTTATTAAGGAATTAGAAATTACACTTGATTTTTTTTCATATTTATCTTAACAAAGTGTTTATGAGGGAAGAATGGTATACACACAATACAACTTTGCAAGCTAGTCATGCTATGATCAACGTGTTAGCCATCTCCAGAAAGTTTGTCTTCTCTGAACCTTCTTTGAATCATCCTATTGAAATGATTATTTTTGTCTTCTGACTCTACAAAACACCTGGCTGATTTATATTCCTCAAATAGATGCTTAATGTCAAATGTTAACAAGGAAATGAATAGAGAAACAAGAAAAATATGACTAATACATTAAAAAAAAAAAAAAAAGTGCTCCATTGAGTAGAAAACCAGATTTCTTCAGAAAAAGGATAATGATGAAGGTATGCCATATATTATAACAGGTACTTAAAATATCCCTATGGTAATGAAAAAATTACAAGCAAGAAATGTAATGCAGATATCAGAATGTGAGCATTTTCATTTCAATAATTCAAGAAAATAATAATCCAAGCTAATACCTAGAAAATTACTGCAGAATATATACTAATTCTTAAAGTTTGCCTAAAATTAAGTAATGCCTCCTGTGCATTCACTGAACATTCATTTGCTTATATCAAGAAAAAGAAATAGAGGCTGGTTAAGTACCAACAAAACAGCAACAATAGTGAATAATATAAAAATGAAAATAAGAAAAGGACAGAAAAGCAATTATGTGAGAATTCTTCTTGCAGGGGTTCAAGGGACTATCTCTTCAGTCTTTTAACTGAGCACAAGACTGAAGAAAGAGTGCACACACCAATTCTTTGAGGGAAGGAATAGCTCTTTCCATAAGAAAGGATACAGGTCATTGCTTGCTGTTTCCAAGTGCCTATTTCAATAAAAGTAATTTGAAAAATTATATAAACTAGTAATTCAGGCACACTGCCCATTATTAGACCTCTTTGGTATGGTAATGAACGCTCTTTTCAAACACTGATCAACTTCTTCCTTCTTGACCTGCTCTGAGATCCTACTCATAAGAAGAGCTTGTGGACTATCAAAATTTAGGACGTATTACAAATTCGACTTGAACTCCTTGAGCTGAAGGATTCTCCTTATTAATTTCTTGCCAAGGAAAATTTGTGATTAATTTTGACCACCAGAAACACTTCTTCAATGAGGTAGCTATCACAGTTATATTCAGTGACAGCTTGTACTAGCCTGTGCCTCATACTGAGATTGACTACTTGCTGCCTGTAAATCATTGTTAAAACTGAGCAATCAAGATTTTTCTATGCCTACAAAAGCTTTCCAGAGCCTTTTGTTCCTATGGAGTACAGGGAATAAAGATGCAGGGGAAAGAATATGGAATCAGCAGTATAATTCTGTAGACCCAAGATATGTTTTTAGGTTATTTCTGCCAGTGCATTTAGCGGTAGAGGACAATGTCCCCAGTCTTCACAGTGTCCTTTCTATATGGTCTATGTGTCAAACTCATTTTCACTGGGGGCCACATCAACCTCACGGTTGCCTTCAAAGGGCCGAATGTATTTTAGGACTATATAAATAAATGTAGGAGTAGTTACTACAGTCCTAAAATTACAAGTCCACCACTAAACCATGTCCCAAAGCACCACACCTACGTGTCTTTTAAACAGCTCCAGGGATGGTGACTCAACCACTTCCCTGGGCAGCCTGTTCCAATCACAGATAGAAAGAAAAATTTTAATTATTTTTAAGCAACACCCATTTTCTTATCTAGCCTGAAATACACTTATCTCTATCTAGCTACCTATCTGTATGACGTATATGTATCTAGTTATTCTATTGTAGAGATTAGATATTCTAAATGCATACCTTATGATTTAATTAACAAATTAGTGAGCACTGTAAAGCTGACCTTCACCACTTCATATGCAAAGAATTCTCTTTTTATAGTTGCCCTTTTTAGACACAGAACATTATGAGTGTATGTTATTAATCCGCAGAAGATATAAAAAGCCTGTCAACTTGGGAAGGCCAGAGGAAAACAGAAAAAGCAAGGCACCTCACTACAAGTCATACACTGTGAACACTGTCTGGTTATCAGTGCTGATGAATCAAAGAGTATAAATGTGTGATATAAAATACAACTTTTTGCCATTGATCACAGGAATTGACTTGCTATAAATCTGTTAGCTTGAATTTTTTGTAGTTTTAAATTCAGATTGTTCACTGTTGTTTCTCCATCAATAGACACATAAGAGAAAGAAGACTGAGTGTAGAGACAGGCTGTGGCAGGAGAGCTAACCAGATCTCTGTGGCAGAACTGCTAAGACACCAGGTAGAGATCTAGAGGAGATAAGGAACACATGGAAACTATGGAAATGAAACACTGATGGACTTTAGGTCATTTCAGTTCATCAAATCAGATATGAATCAAAGAAGCAGTTTCTGCATTAAGCTGGAGAGTATCAGGTTTCTGAAGATTTTTTGAAGAAAGTAAAATTTTCAGGTAATTGAAGTGTAGATGGTAAATAGACTCACATCAGCAGAAGATCCCTGCTTATGGGAGAGATGGCTGATACACTGAACCAGTTTATATGGGAAAGATAAACCTGAGGCTGTTACACTAGGATCTGAACTAGACACTGTGCAAAGTATTGATTATGCGAGAATTAATCACTTATATGATCAATACAGTGACTCTAAACACTTTGTGTCTCTGAAACTTTGACAAGGGAGGAAAGGGAAAGTATCCAGGGGAAGACAGATACAGTGGTCCTACCTACAAACAAAAGGGAAAAAATATTGTATAAAAATATTAATATTTATATATGAAGGTATGAATTGAAAGCCCACGAGTGTCCTGTTGTTATTATTTATTTTTGAAGAGCCTAAAGAAAGCCTAAGAAAAAATAAATAACAATAGGTGACTATTATCTGGGTTGCACACATGAAGGTTTCTTTATAACTCTGAGAATTATTGTATGTAAGAATTGATTTCTAATTTAGTACACCTGCTCTGCTGTAGCACTGGCACCTGCATGATATGTATGGAAATAATCACAAGAGAATGCATCTTCCCTTCCTCTCACACAGCAGGCATAAGCAAAGCAGAAAAAAAAAATCAAGCATAACATTTTTTAGAAACAGTAAGGCAGATGTGTTTTCAAACTATTTCAGTATACTGGAATACTACAATGAAAGCTTGGATTTTCTTACTGTGAACTCTTTCCATTTCTACAAGCAACAGAGAAAGAAAAAAAAAAATATAATAAATCAGTAGTTTTACCACCCAAGAAAAATAGTCTCATTCAAGAAAGAAAACTCCCCCTACCATTATAAGAAATCTGACAAGTCTATGCTGGTTTTGGTTCTATTTTGAAGTACTTTATTTCATTGCATATTTTTATGTAGAAGTTATGTATGATATGCAGACCTAATGTCTTGTTCTCACTCAAAATATGGTGAGAAATTCAAAATTAAATAAATCCTTTTACCAGCTATATTAACAATAAAGTGAGTAGACAAAACTGCAAAGAAATCTTGATTTAGCTTATTTAAGGAAAATATCCCAGAAGGCTCTAGCAAATTTAGATTAGGTCTGAGTTTTAAGGATACTCACAGGTCCTTCTAGTCCCCACCAGGTGTCTAGCGAAGAGATGCAAATAAGAAAGAAAAATTCAGGTTGCGGGTGAGATATAGGCCAGCCACTGAAAGTTCATTACTTTGTACAGGGTCCCATAATTGAAAGTTTATAGCTTTGCTTTCAAGTACGGTGACAGTCTGGGTAAGCATCTCCATTTTTCAGTAGTCCTGCTTGCTAAAAGGATTAAAAGTAAAACCAAATATCTTATTTCTCTTCTTTGTCTGGTTTTAACTAATACTTGAGCAAGTAATCATTATTGCTATGGATGCACATAGAATCATAGAATGTCCTGAGTTGGAATATACCCACAAGGATCATCAAGCCTAACTCCGTGATACCTATGACCAATAGGAGGCTTATATTTGGTAGGTTTTGTCATATATTTTGTTACAGTATGGAAACGGAAAACTGAAAACCGATTGAAAACTCATTAAAACCTCATAAATAGATAGACAGGGATGGAGACGTGGATAGAAAGAAAGGCAGTTTCAAATACTTTTTGATTCTAAACAGGATTAGATGACGTTTTGAATGAAAGGGAAAAGGTGGTTTTACATTAGAACTAAACAGTATCTCCCATAACTGTTCCAATTTGACATATTCTTAATTTGCTGTATCACATGGTTTATCAGCTATTTCCTACTGAACCTGCAGCATTCTCGGAAAAAAAGTAGTGATATAGGTCAGAGATACAGAAGGATATAATGCTGTTACATTTCTGACATTCATTTCTACAACAAGCCTCATGAGACAGTTCTGACAGCAAATCCTGTCAAAATAAGACTCCTGAATAAATAACATGAAGTCTGTTCAGTAACATCTTTCCCAGGAAGAAATAAAATTTCCAATAAATCGAATTTACCCTTTGATTGCCTTATACAATCTTAATGTCCAGATGACCATGCAGATGGTCACTGCATTGGCAAAAGTTAAAAAGAATATTTGTAAAACTTAATTTCGAAACTTTCCTATAAATAAAATTGCACACAACTGGATAAGATCATTAGTTAATCTGTTAAATAAATCAGAAAAAAATATTATTTGTTAAGGTCAATTGATTAACAGTTGGGAATAAAAAATGCACAATTTCAGAGTTATTTTCCCTCTAATTTATTATATTAATCATAACTAAAATAATAAGTTGTGAAAACTGATCTTCTCAGACCTGGAGTTCATACTTCTTGCCATAAAACACATATTTCATTACTCACCCGAAGAGCCACAAAACTCATGTAACTTCATAGAAATTAGGCTAGTACATATCACACTTTCCTAAGCTGTGAATTTCAGAGTTAAGCTTCAAAACCAACACTTTGTGCTGCACCACAACCCACATGGGTAACAGGGTTAACTCACCACCCTGGGGCTTAAGAAAACAAACCTGAACCCTTCCAAAGAAATGTTTGTCTAACCTGTATTTGAAGTCTCTTATTCTGCCTTGCTTCAGTCATGGCCTCTCTAGACCGATCTGAGTTTTATCTTCTTTCACCGGATTTAAGTGTTTTCATGCCAAGGTGTTGGCAGCAGGAGCTGCAGGAACAGCCTCTGTGAGGAGAGGCCAGTGTTTTCCAGTGCTGGACAGAGCTGGATCCAGCAGACCCACTGCAGGACACAGCTGAGCCCATCACCCAAGGCTGGGGTGCCTTGGAAAATATAATTTAAAAAGATCACACAGCAGCATGAGGGGGAATTGAAAAAAANAAAAAAAAAAAAAAAAGGAAAAAAAAAAAGTGAGAAATAATCCTGCAGACAGCAGGGTCAGTGAAGACAGAGGGGAGGAGGTGGTCCAGGCACCAGGGCAGAGATTCCCCTGCAGCCTGTGGCAAGGACAGCAGTGGAACACATGCCCTCAGTGCAGCCTGTGGGAAACCTCACACCAGAGAAAGTGGATGTTACCTAAAAGACCTGCAGCCCATAGAGGGGCAGGGGAAAAGTGTGAGGCAAAAGGGACTGTTACAGACTGACTGCAACTCCCATTCCCCATTCACCATTTCCCGTCCCCGCAGGCTGCTTGGGGCAGGGAGGTAGAGTCACAGATTAAGAACTGACTTTTAAGCCTGGGAAAGGGGGGTGAGGGTGAGGTGTTGTAGTAATTTGTCTTTCATTTTCATAATACAAATCTATTTTTATTGGCAATAAATTAATTTTTTCTCCAAGTCTAGAGTGTTCTTCCCATGATGGTAGTTGATAAGGGATTTCCCTGTCTATATCTTGACCCACAAGTTTTTCCATCTTATTTTCTCCCTCCTGTCCCATTGAGGAGCAGCAGTGAGATGGTGGCTGGGTGGCAATCTGGCACCTTCCCAAGGGCCATTGCCCACACTAAAAAAGATCAGAAAAGTGCGGGAGAAAAAAGAGAATCCTAAACCTCACAAGAGTAAAAAACCCACTGCTTGATGCCTACATTACATCTTCATAATACACAGTGTTTCAAAAAGATGGTTCAAAATAGGCAGTTTAATTTCGTGCCTCACTAATAATGTCTATTTGTAAAAGTAGACCAGGATTTCTGCTACATCTCTGTCATTCCATAGTCCTGATTCTATGGTATGATTGCAAATCAATTAGTGCTAAAAGGACTAGCATACATAATTTGACCTTTATCTGTGAGGAAAGACTTGCTAAAAAAATTACTTGGTTTTTGAAATCTATCCTATTTTGGAGCTGCTATTTTTTTGAAGAAAAGTGAGTAAATTTTATACAGAAATCAAGGATTTTAGCAACTATGTAACTGCCCCATACCTTCCTTACACAAAATCAACTTTCTCAGCAGAACTGGATTTTGAAAGTCAAAAACATCATTCAGATTAAATGTATATATTAGTTTTTGAAAAGGAAAAAATAATTATAAACTGCATTTTCTTGCTTTTTTCCCCAAAAATAAGAGCTTATGCTTGAGAGGTTTTCCTTTTATATAGATATTTATTTTATTTCTAACACCAAACATCGTCCAGTAGTTAAGCTTTTATTCCCAGGTCATCGTAGTAAAGTTTCATAAAAGAATGCATTTGTGCAATTTCAAGAAGAATGTTGTCGGAAATTGGAGCCTATGTAAGAATAAAACAAATTGTCCTTGTGAGAGGTTATTTTCCAGATGTACAGGTCAATTTTGACCTATAATTTCCATTTGTGCCAGCGTAGGATTCAGAGCTGTGTTGGTCTTAATGGTTTCTGCAGGAAATAACTTCAGGTCACAAACATTAGTGTTCAAATTTTCTTTGGGGTTTTCTTTTTTTTTTTCAGATCAGTATTTTATTCTAGTCTATTTAAGATTTAAACCTATGCACATCACTGTAATCGTCTGGACCTGGTCCCCAAATCCAAAAGTGCTTGCAGTTTCCTCAGTCCCTATCATTAAGGTACAGCTGCGAACTACCAGAGCTTTGTTTTAATGAGCTACATTTTTTGTTCTAACAAACCTCAGTGACAATTCTTATCTTGGTCTTTTGAAAGCAGAAGAAACACAGTGCTGCTGTGTTCCTTATTACAAGTTTGTGAGGGCAAAATGCATTTTTTTTTTTTAATTTTACTGCATTGCAACGTAAGGCCCAGTGACACTTAATCTGCAATCAGAAGCCAGGGCTGTATGCTCAGTCTAAATGAACTGGTGTAACTCTAATTGTTTCACTGGACTGGCAAAACTTCATATCAGGTAGGAAACCTCAGTGTTAGCCGCTAAACTAGAAAACATAATAGAATCCAGCCAAAACATCACTGACCTGTTTTCTTTTTAAAAACTGCAGATATGAAACAAGTATTTTAGGTTAAAAAGCATTATTTTAATATAGCCATTTCCCCAAATGCAACTCATTAGACACACACAATTTACAATGACATTATCAAAATGTCTTCAATAAAGAAATAGTACAGACCACCACAGCGACTTAACGCACTTGAATAAGAAATGTGCGGCTGCCTGCTGCACAGAACAATGTTGGGATTTGGCTTTATCTGTCAGATCAAATCAGAGTTACTAAAAGCATTCACTTTTCTGATATGAACAGAGCAGACAAAGAAACCTTCTTGGAGAAAACGTTTGCCCCAAGGATAAATGGAGATAGAGATTAAAACACTGAAGAGCAGAATACCACTGAGCAGATGTTAGGTGATGGCAGGAATTAGGGATGCTCATGGCAGAAATACCAACTGCCAGCTGCAGCCACCATAATCACTGTGAGACAGGGTGCCAGAAACATTGGAAAATGTAAACAGGGGTAATCAGGAGTGAGAGAGAGAAATGGTTGGCCATATTGAAATGGGTGTTTAGGAATTCCTGTCAGATTTAGAGCAGCAAGAAATACTGAAATTCACTGAGAAATTTCAAAAACACTCTATTTTAAAATTTAAAAAAAGGTCTGGATTCTTGGAACCATCATGACAGAAGGATTTAGAAAATGATCTTTCACTGAATTATGAGGGTCTGCAATAGGATGCACTACCAATGACTGTATCATTTCTCAGGCCATATTTTCCACATCTCATCTCTAATATAAAGACAAGTCTGCTTAACCTGGAATTTGTTTTGATAGTTCAACTATTTCTGCTTCAATTTACACTTTAATTTAAGGTCAAAATCCTGTTTGATTTATCTGTTATGAATAGCCCCACATAATTCATCCAGTAAAACACTGAAGAGGCATCTTTAGTCCAAGGTTTGCATCACTGAATTTTGCTGATGGTCTCAAGACCAGAATGGGACTCCGGCTGTTCTATGGACCATGAGCATCTGTGGGAGTGAAGGCACACACATCAGGACTCCCTCAGTTGATTGCCATTACACAATTCCATGAAGATACACCTTTTTTTTTCCCCCCATTAATTTACAGTGTAGCATTGGGCCTATTTGTGGGTCTGCAGGGAAAGAACAGTGCCATTTCACTGTGCTGTGACTAGCTAGGTGATACAGCACATTCCTGCCCTAGATCCTTTCAGCTTCAGTTCAGTAATGAGAAGTATCTACAGCTACTGGAGGTTTCCTACAGTGTCTGAAACATCTCCACTGTGTTGACACGTTTCCTTCTGCATCTCTGATGGCGGAATTCAGATCTAGAGCTGGGGGCCTATATGTACTTCTCTGCATGTACAGTAGATGTCTGGGTCCCTAAAACCAGACAGCATAGCCTTGAGAGTGATTTAGTTCCTCTGCAAAAAGGTGCCAGCACTGGTCAGCCAACTGCTTAAACACCATCTAAGCACTGACTTTGTTGTCTTGCGAACGTTTCTGCTGCTCAAGCTTGTGCACCTGGTTTCCATTTGAGACTCTCTAGGTGACTCTAGGGTCCCACTGGGCCCTCAGACACCTCTCCAAGCAGACACTTGGGTGCAGCTCCCTGCATCAGATCTGCCAACCCCACAGATGTCTGCAGTGGATATCTCAGTAGCCTGGGTGTGTTAAATGACAGTAGACACATCTGTATCTGACAGTCATACTCTCGATTTGCACTGTTTATAACACAGGGTAAACACATAAAGAACAGTTAGAAGTCACAGTTTAGGTATCTTGATCATTAACCAACTTCCAATCCTGGACCTAGGCACATCAGAAACCAAGTAAGTCTGAGGTCCAATTGATGTCAGGAGAAACAGAAAACAAAGAACAGGGATAAATTAAATCTTCAATGAGTCCTTCCTTTGAGGAAGGTGTCTATAATTAAATACATACTATATAGCCCAAACTGAGTAGATAGAGCACTTTTAGATATTTTTCAGGAAGTGTCAGCAGGTCTAATTTTAAAAGGGCAGGTCAAACTGTAATGGTACAGCTAAGCTTTTATTTCCTCCATAAGAAGGTTAATACAGTTTTAAGAGGTAAGAAAAGAAAGAACATGCTGTAACCTTTTATCCTTGTCTTTAATCTGACACTAACAAAAACAGGGGAAATGCAGCCTGCCACCTCCCCTCACATCACCACATGCTACTGTGTGCCTGGAGTACCCAGAAAGTGGTATCTGTCGCAGACACATGCAGATGGGTGGACAGATGGTCCCAGGAGACAGACGCACACACCAGTTCCATCGCACTGCACAGGAAGTAAGAAATTAACTATTAGGAGAGCAGTGACATGGAAAGAAAGAAAAAAAAAGGTTGCTACCCCATGGTTTAAATATCCATTGATACTGTCAGTGCTGTTAGTAGTCCAGCTATTTGAACTGAAGTCTTCACTGTGCCCCAAAAATACTACTTAGGGCATATGCAGACTTGCGCTGCTCCAGTGATAATATTACCAGAATGATCTCACCTGTACCTCCTCATGAAAATTATCCCATCTGCATGGTGACGTAGGAGATAAGCACATTTCTCCTGTGAAGGCATCACTGCTGGGCTGGGGCTGGGGAGAGAAGACCCAGTGCGGAGGAGAAAGAAGCCACTTTCATTGGCAAAATGATTGTTTCTTTAGGCCATTTGGTGTATATAGGGACTAAGAGTTCTGTCAGGATGAAGTTATCAGATACTAAAGAGATAAAAAAGGCTCTTCAAATGGTTAAAGGTCGGGAAAGGCTTGTTATGTTTGAAGGAGCTCCCTTGAAGTCAAACTATATTGCTGATTATGGCAGGAGTCCTGGGATGGAGCAGAATGTTGTTATGGGATTTGAAGACAAGTATGATTTACAGGCAAAGCAGCAAGTGGAGATCAAACTCACAGATAATTACTGCTTTTTATCATTTTTTCACCCTGTTGAGTGCTTTTAAAAAATAGTGCCACAAATTTCAATGATTATTTTAGACAAATTCTAACCTTATTAAACCCTTAGTTAAATGGCAATTATGAGACTATAAACAGTAATGCAACCTCTTAACTGGACAATTGCCCTGCCAACCCACACCTGGAAGATAAAGAACTGGCTAGAGGGCCAGGTCCAAAGAGTTTGCGGTGAACGGAGCCAAACCTAGTGGAAGTCAGTCATGAGTGGTTTTCCCCAGGGCTCAGTATTGGGGCCAGTTCTGTTTAATCTCTTTATCAATGATCTGGATGAAGAGACTGAGTTCACCCTCAGTAAGATTGCAGATGACATCAAATTGAGTGGGAGTGTTGATCTACTGGAGGGTAGGAAGGCCACACAGAGGGATCTGGACCAGCTGAATCATTGGGCTGAGGCCAATTGTATGAGGTTTAACAAGGCCAAGTGCGGGTCCTGCACTTGGGTCACAACAAACCCAGGCAGCGCTACAGGCTCGGGGAAGAGTGGCTGGAAAGTGCCTGGCAGAGAGAGATCTGGGGGTGCTGACTGACAGCAGCTGAACATGAGCCAGTGTGTGCCCAGGTGGCCAAAAATGACAACAGCATTCTGGCTTGTATCAGGAATAGTGTGGCCAGCAGGACCAGAGAAGTGATTGTGCCACTGTACTCGGTGCTGGTGAGGCTGCACCTTGAAACCTGTGTTCAGTTGTGGGTCCCTCATCATAAGAAGGACATTGAAGTACTAGGGAGAGTGCAGAGGAGGGCAACAAATCTGGTGAGGGGCCTGGAGCACAAGTCTGATGAGGAGCAGTTGAGGGAGCTGGGGCTGTTTAGCCTTGAGAAAAGGAGGCTGAGGGGAGACTTTATCGCTGCTACAGCTACCTGAAAGGAGGTTGTAGCATGGAAAGTGTTGGTCTTTTCTCCCAAGTAGCAAGTGATAGGACAAGAGGAAATGGCCAAAAGTTGCACCAGGGGAGGTTTAGATTGGATATTAGGAAAAAATTCTTCACAAAGGGTAGTCAGGCATTGGAACAGGCTGCCCAGAGAAGTGGTGGAGTCACCATCACTGGAGGGGATTAAAAGGCGTTTAGACGAGGTTCTTAGGGACATGGTTTAGTGCTAGAGTTAGGTTATGGTTGGACTCGATGATCCAGAGGGTCTCTTCCAACTGAAATGATTCTCTGATTCTATGAAGAAAATAAGCAGACAGAGGTACTGCCAGAAACATTGGGAAGTACTAGCAGACACATTTGTAGGGAAAAATCATGAAGCCATCTCCCACCATGCTTATTAGCATGTTCTCTACCTCTTGCTATTGGGGAACAGTGGCTTTTATTGCTCTCCACTGTATGTGGGCATATCTGCCTTTAAAAAAGTAACTAAAGGTTGATAATACTGACAGAAATAAAAACAAAGCAAAGATTCAACTGGGAGACTCCAGGAATATTTAGGAAACCTTACTATGCAGTATTTATTTAGCCTGTTTAACCTTCATTCATTTACATAAATGCTAGCAAAAATATAGAAAACTCATTAATATGTAGGAGGGATTATTAAAATTATTCCATGAAAAGAAGGTTCACACAACTACCTTCTTGTGACTTGTCTGTACTTACTCAGTGGGACAGTGGAAAACAAAAGTCCATCTTGGTCAAGCTTTTGACAGTTTCATCTCTGCTGCTGAGAAAGATCCCAGCTGACCAACTGCAGTATGGGATTTGTGGAATATTTGAAGTGTTGTTGTTCTTACCAACAGTGGGACTAAAAAGAAGAACTTTTAAGCATTAGCAAAATTAGAGCTAAGAAATGCTGTGGGGTTTGTTTTGGTTTGGTTTGGTTTGGTTTGGTTTGGTTATTTTGTTTGTTTTGGTTTTTTTACTTTCTATAATCATCTGGAGTATTGTGAAAATCAGAAAGAAAATAAATAAAAACATCATACTTTATAGTTCATTTTTCTAGAATTCCAAATGGGGATATGAGGTCAATGTCAAGCAGACAAATGGGATGAAGTAACTGTTTAAAGTGAGCAAATAGTTTAATACAGTAGCTGAGAGGTTTCTATTTTTGAAAACCTAGAAGTTTAACACATCATAGCTAATGTTGACAAATGTGTCTGATTCCGTTTATCAAAGTATAATACATATTTTATATTCCTGCCAATTGTGATGCAGTAAACTTAAAATATCAGCCCATACTTTCTCCCATACCTTACAGCATTATTTTACACAAACCCTATGATTATGCTACCATGTACTAACAATCAGATAGATAACTATAAATTACATTAGCTACTTCAGTTGCTTCTTAGCAACCTAAGATAATATGAAATGAATGAAATAAAATGAAATAAAATGGTAGAATGAGTTTCTATAGGATTGCCAATGTGATGCTTGTGTCTAAAAATTCATTACACACAGCTATGGCCATCTCCAGTCGCATTCTTGTGATTGCACATACTTGAAAGAGGATAAACACAGACATCAGCAAGCAATGCCACGAAAAGAGAAGCGTTAAGGTCTGGGTTTTTTTCTGTAGTACAATCTGCATGACAAAGATGCATTTACTCTAGCAGTCCGTAATAAACTGACTGCAGAGTATTTCAGCATGTAAACAATATGTCATGAGTTCTCAACTACAAGAAAGAATTTATTGAAATTACAAAGACATAATAAATACTTTTTATTTCTTATTATTATATTTCTCATTCCACTATCTGCATGTAATAGTTTTAAAAACTAACTTAATTACAGACAGGCATAGAATCAGATTAAAGGATATATAAGTGATAGTAAAAAGAGAACTCCACTCTGGCAGAGCTTCCAGTCTCTGAAGCTACTGCCAACAAGACTCAAATTTTACTGAACTTCTGGTACCCTTTCTCTCAGATTTGTTTTGGTCTTTGGGTTTGTTTGTTTGTTTGTTTGTTTTTTTAAAGTCTCTCTGTTTGTTTCCACATCCAGAAGCAGTCATCACCAGAACTAGGTGTACTTTCAGCAGCAACCATCTCCCTGTGCCATTACCTTGAACATTTTTTTTCGTCTACCTATAGATGTTAGAAAATTACAGGTGGTAATTATCTGTATTGCATTTACATGGCAATGTTTTGGTAGTGGGGGGGGGGCTGCAGGGGTGACCTCTGCAAGAAGACACCAGGAGCTGCCCCCGTGTCAGACAGAGCTGGCTCCAGCCAGATCCAGCAGACTGGCCACTGACCAAAGCTGAGCCCATCAGCAACGCTGGTAGTGCCTCTCTGATAATATATTTAAGAAAGGGTAAATATGCTGCGCAGCAGCTGCGAGAGAGAGGAGTGAGAAAATGTGAGAGAAACTTTGGTATGAAGACACCAAGGTTGGTGAAGAAGGATGGAGAAGAAGTGCTCCAGGCACCAGAGCAGAGACTCCCCTGCAGCCAGTGGAGAAGATGATGGGGAAGCAGTTTGTGTCTCCCCTGCAGCCTATGGAGGACCACATGAGAAAATATCGTGGTGGGAAGTATCACACTAGGTGTACTGTTTCTTACATTGTACTTCTGAACATTTATGGGCTATTGCTGGAGAGAGCATATAGACTTACATGGACCTTAGGTGTAACAGTGTTCACTTTTGATCTTATTCTGCCAGGGAAAGTGAATTCTCAGAAGTCTTAAAGTTTTCAGAAGTCTTAGAAAGACATACTAGACATCAGAAGTGATGAGCTAAAGATAGAAATTTCCATGCAAGTTTCTTTGGGATACACTGTGTGGAAAGTTTGGAGAAAAGATATTTTGCCTTAGGAAATGCTAAAACAGTTATTTGCTACTAAATCAGATCTGATTTCTGAAAGATGTTATTTAAATACTTTTTAAACTGTTTAAGTAAGCAGTAACTCTGAAGTTCTCAACACCCTTAACAGTCTTTGATACCCACTACGAGAACTGAAACCACTCAGTACAGGTTCAGATCCTGTAATAAAGACCAGTTATTTGAAATGGTTTTTACACCAGAATATATGAAGGACTTTTTATATGACTCTCCAGGTTTTAATAGATGGATATTAGAGACTTTAATGTAGCAGAATATTATAATAAAACAAGATGGGTACTAATATAAGTGTACATTAACTCATTTGCTAATGATCAACATCAACCATAGAGACAGCTGCCAGCAGTTTCATGTCCTTTTGTCAAAAGGGAGACAGAGCCTATTTAAATGTTTTAATTGTTGGGAAAGAAATGGATTTGCTTTTATCCAATCAATACTACTTTGACCAAGAATCAATTAAACTGACAAAGCTTCTCTTATTGAAGTAAGTAGGGGCTTTAATTAAATTCCATTCTATACTTGAAGATATGCATAGGAAGAGAAGGAGCATGTAAAGGCTAACTTTTACTTGGTGTGTATATTTGTGGAACAATTTTAGGAGAAAATAATAAATTAAACTACAGATACATTAACATTTTACTTTATATCATACCATAGGTATAAAGAAAACCATAGGTCTTTACTAGTTCCATCTATTACAATATATATTTTTATTTTGCATTAGCACAAAGTGGAATGCTCTGTATGATCTTTTATACTACAGTGATACATTATGTAAAAGGGCACCCTTCTCTTATTTCCTCAGAAACCATTATTAATACTAAAAAGAGCCCCTTTGCCTGTTTCTTTAGAAGATCACTGCACAAAAAGAAGACACTGCAGAATAACAATGGTTTCCATTTAATTGGTGCAACCCTTCCCCTGCCTATCAGCAGCACAATTCAATATTCACTCTGAGGCAAAGGAGTTATTAAAGCATTTCAAGCGATATTTTCAAAGGGAGTTTTCTTTTTTTCTTATTACCTCTTCAAATCTGAATCACTGGGTGAGAAGGGAGGCCAAAGAGATGGGGAAAAAAAAAAAAAAAGCTTAATTCCTAGGANAAAAAAAAGCTTAATTCCTAGGAAATTATTGAAAATGATGTCACGAAATCAAATAGTGCTTTGGTATAAAAAATCTTCAGAAGAGAAAATACATTTTATGCAAAGAACCTAGAATACAAAGTCTTTCTAAAAATGGCAACACCTCAGATCACTTAGCCTGGAGCTTCTATCATTTCAGTCTCCTGATGTGGTGCTATTCCAGTTTATTTTCCTCAGGCTGCTTTGCTCACTAAGGCAAGTAATTAGAGTAGCAAATAATAAAGCCAGAGTCCCAAATTAACTTCCAATATTATCATCCTGTTGCTACTGGCTAAAAGAATGCTAACATTGGTAAATCTATATACCTTCTTGCTAAACAGCTATTAAAATAAATGATTTAATAAAAATCATCTTCAGCAACCTTGTTCTAAAGTATGCCCTTTTTGCACAAATTAAATAGCATACTAAGTGATTAGCATGTTCCTCTCCTCTGGTTCCAGATCCTTCCAAATTGTTCAGTGGTCTAGTCCACGTGTTTCACATACAGCATCTCTTATGTCATTAAGCACCTCCTACTTGTGGCATGGTGGCAAATTTCTTTTAACAATAATAGTTTTCAAAGATTAGCTGCTTATTATTAATGTGCTGGGACCATTAGCAAAAAATAAGATTGTTTTTGAGTTAAAGTGTATTTTTCCTCAAAGTGTGATGGAAATTATAGTCCTCAAGAAATAGTTGTGTTTTCCAGCATAAGAGTTTTTTCTGCTTCTAAATGGATATTTTTCAAAATCACGATGTTAACACGTTGGCTGGATTAAAAAAAATATATATATGTGTGCATATTATACTTAATGTTTTATATTAATTCACCATATACAATACACAATTTCACATATGCAAATGATTTAAACTGAAACAAAAATGTTACCAACAGGATTTTTAATTTATTTCAAAGTTCAGTTGAAACATTCACTTTTTTTTTCTTCCTAACAGCATCTACAAATTCTGAAATGTTGAAATTTCCCACAGAGAAATGACATCTACTGAACATACTTAAGTGATTGCAACAGCTGTGGGTAATTGTTCAAATTATGCTGGTATTTAGGGCCGAGGTATAATCCTTCTATACTTTCAAAACAACCAATAATCTTCCGGAAAAAATATTAGGAAAAAAAAAAAACAAAACAAAGCAAAACAAAAAAACAGCCTTCCCTCCCCCCCGAAAGACACACACACAAAAAAACAAAAAAACAAAACAAAAAAACCCCAGACAAACAAACCAGACCAAACCAAACCCCAAAAAAACCAGACAAACAAAGAAACCAACCAAATAAACCTCACAACTGCAAAAACAGTCTTCATGCTTACTTCAGCTCTGTTCATGAAGTTATAGCAATGTAACACTGATGGGACTGGGTACAGTATTCGTGCTGTATGGTAATACCCAACTTNAGAAATAGTTGTGTTTTCCAGCATAAGAGTTTTTTCTGCTTCTAAATGGATATTTTTCAAAATCACGATGTTAACACGTTGGCTGGATTAAAAAAAATATATATATGTGTGCATATTATACTTAATGTTTTATATTAATTCACCATATACAATACACAATTTCACATATGCAAATGATTTAAACTGAAACAAAAATGTTACCAACAGGATTTTTAATTTATTTCAAAGTTCAGTTGAAACATTCATTTTTTTTTTCTTCCTAACAGCATCTACAAATTCTGAAATGTTGAAATTTCCCACAGAGAAATGACATCTACTGAACATACTTAAGTGATTGCAACAGCTGTGGGTAATTGTTCAAATTATGCTGGTATTTAGGGCCGAGGTATAATCCTTCTATACTTTCAAAACAACCAATAATCTTCCGGAAAAAATATTAGGAAAAAAAAAAAACAAAACAAAGCAAAACAAAAAAACAGCCTTCCCTCCCCCCCGAAAGACACACACACAAAAAAACAAAAAAACAAAACAAAAAAACCCCAGACAAACAAACCAGACCAAACCAAACCCCCAAAAAAACAGACAAACAAAGAAACCAACCAAATAAACCTCACAACTGCAAAAACAGTCTTCATGCTTACTTCAGCTCTGTTCATGAAGTTATAGCAATGTAACACTGATGGGACTGGGTACAGTATTCGTGCTGTATGGTAATACCCAACTTATGAAATTCGCTTTCAAAACTAGTTTTAAATTTTGGTACACTCTTGATTTTTTGCCATGGCAATGAAAATAAAACTTCCTTTAGTGCCTCAGCAGTTTTGATACAGGTTTTCATAAAATCTGCAAATACTAAGCTTCTCAATGTCTTCCTATAACTGTCTGCATGTGAAGTAAGAGGAAAACTCGTGCTACCTACTTCTAATTTGTGGAGGGGTTTGAACTGCTCCTAAATCACAGTGATACAAGGGGCCACACTCCACAAAATGTTCATGAACTCCTGCATAGACCCCACTGAGCTATTGACTTGCTTATGACAAGTTAAACACTTTGTCACTACTCATAATGGTCATGGCATGGGTTTTAAACTCAGAAGTCATTACATAAAGTAGTCTGTAATATATTTGCAGAAGGAATGATCTGTCATACCCTAAGCACATTTAGTCAAATGCTGGTTGAACTCTGAATATCTAGTTCTGAATTAACTTGCCAGTTACTTCTCCAAGCAGTGGATAATAGCCACCATGAAGCACTTCTTTCTGTCTACAGCACCTTTGTCCTTACAACAAGGTAGCAGCTTCTTTGACACCTTTTGAAAGATTTTCTGATTTTGTGAATGATTTGCTGTACACAGATCATAAGCTGTTTCAGAAAAGGTGACATTTTAGGATTTATGCAGAACTGAACTGCCTTTTAGTACCTTTATTAATTTTCCCACAGGTGCACAAACACAACAGAATGTCTGGTTCTAAGAGCAGTCTGAGTGTTCTCCCGTGTCTCTCAATTTTCTAGCCTATTTTCTAGATAATGGACCAAAAGGAAGCGTTAATGAGCATGTAGCAAATAGCTTGAGCTGGAGAAGATAATACTTTTTAATCCTAAGTGTTTTATATAAATAACTCTATTCCAACAAAACTGGAATACTGTTTAAAAATACTGAAGAAGCTGCTTTCCACATTTTCAGGTTTATTTTTTTAAGGAAATTATTTTGAATATATAGCTATCTCTTTAAGAATTTAAAAAAAAAAAGAATAAATAAATAAATAAATCTTTTAATTGCTTAAGAAACCTCACTGTTTTGATCATCTTGCCAAATATGCTTTTCATAATTTTGCTTTATAGGAAAGGTAAAAATTGTGTTTGAGTGTTATCTCAGCACAAAACGTTTCAGACCTGTAGCTATGAATAAACATTTTCTTTTTCCCTCAAACATGTCAGGATGATGTCAGTATTATCCAAAAGGAAATTTCTTTGCTTTCCTGATACACAAAGTTTGAAAGAGAATTGTCCTCTTTTCTTGTCTCTCTCCAGCAACAACCTGCAATATCCAGTTTACGTTCTTCAGGTTCATGTGTTAAAGGGCAGTTTTTTCCTACCACAGCCATAACACAGTTGTATGGACTGTCCTGGGTTCTGATGTGCAGAACAGTGTTCCTTCCAGACTCTTCCTTTGAAAAGGAGGAGATGAGCAAGCAACGAAATCGGCTCCACCAATTGCAGCCGTTTTTTAAAAGGGTTAGGGCCACTGTCAGGACAGGATCCATAGAGGTGAGCACAGTTTGGTTTTGGTTGTTGTTGCAGTTGTTTTTCTTGTGTCTGTTTAGTAACGCCAGTTCTACAATGAATTTTGCAAGGAAAGAGCCCTGTTTGGCTAGTAAATGCTCTGTGACATTGCATCTAATTAACATTGTGTTATGCTTATTCTGGAGCAGTCATAATTTATTTCAGTAATTAGAGGATTTAAAAACATTGTCAGCCATATTAGACAGAGCTAGCCATGGAGATGTTAAACACACTGTCATATTATGGCATGGATGATTATCATGATCTTTACAAGAGTTAAATGGGCCAAGGAATGGCTCTCCTCATGCATGAGACAGGTCTCAGGGAACTGAGGAATTGTGAAGGTTGGACTACCTGTCATGCAACCAGGGAATCAGGCAGAAATGCTTGTGAATACAAGCTTTTGTAAAAATTAGTCACTGCACACGTGCTTTTCTGTCTAACTCAGACCATTATAGGTTGGTGGACAGTCTTGCCACTTGCAGACATTTTTCAAGTCCAGGCTGTTTCAAAAAGATGAACCCAATTTCAAAGATGGACCCAAATTCAAAGCAGTATATTTCACAATAGCAACATGTTACAATCACACAAAAATTTGCAAGAGATTTAATGAGTTATCAGGCTTTAGTAACCTTTTAATAAATGATCTATGTTACCTCCTTCACGAGCAATTTGTGGTTGCAGACATATAGTGATTTCAAATTGCGTTCATCTTTTTGAAACACCCTGTATAGACCTAGCAGTGAAGACGAATTCTTATTGAAAAAGCCTGTTCTCACTGGATGGTGGCAGTGTCTAGAGCAGGTCACTTCCCATTTGTATCTTCTGAGTTCTGTTCCCCAATTGAACAATATTTTTTTTATATTTTAATGATATTGATACATGCCTATAAAACTGCTAGAACAATTAGCATATTTAATGAGGCTGAAGAAAACATCAGCTTTTTTTCTGAGAAGGAAGTCTGTAGAATCAACCTAAGTACTTTCAGATTCAAGGTTAACTAAGACTGTGTTTCAGCACAGTTGATGGCTCGAGTCTTTTAGAGTTGGGGAAAAAAAAATCAGGATTTGTTACGTGAAATTTAGTTGATGAACAACTCAAACCCTTTTCAAGGCTATTTTTTTTAGGATTTGAAGACCCTGGTTTTTTAGCTTTCTGTATTAAACACTTGGTGTATTTGTCAGTGCTTCCTGATGAGCAGTAGAATTTTCTGTCATAAGTAACTGATAGCAAGAAAGAATCTGTATCTGCATTTCCATAGATACAGCCTTTTTTAACCAGTTTATAGGGTATCATTGCTGAGGTTAGCAAGTTTACCTACAGATCTTCAGTTAGAAAACGACTGTTGCAGTACACCATATTCAAATTAAAATAGTAGTCTAACAGAAAAAAAGCAAACAAACAACAAAACACAAAACAAAACAACACACCACACCTGTATTTTTTTTCCAATCCAACATCATCTAGAACATAATCTGCTCACCCTATTACTCCCCATTCAAGCATGAATTTCACATAGATCAAATCTTAAGTTTCCCTTTATCTCAGATACTGTACGACATCTGATTTTCCCCATCATTAGCATTGAGTTTGATGGCTTACTAGATTGCATCATGATGTTCTTTTAATTGGATGATTACGTATATGCTTCAGGCAAGTTACTATGCTAACATCTGATGATTTAGGAAACTGATCTGATTTTATTTATTTATTTATTTTGCTTCTGGCTGAAATATTTTCTAGTTTCAGTGTTCAAAGTGTAATTCCTTCGTGAAAGCAGAACCTCTGGGTGCTTGCATTAGTGGTAAATAAGAGATGCCTTGAGCCACGTGAAAACAATGTGGGTTTTTTTAGTGTACATTCTTAACTGTTGTCCTACGTTCCTAACTTTAGGAAGCTCAGCTTAAATATTTATGAAATGCAATTTTTAATTTTGAATTGCATAATGACTGATTACCTTTCACAGATAAATCTGCAAGATCTGCAATCAGGTTTCCATGCTGAATTTCAGCTTGCAGATGTTGGTTTGGCTCTTGTGGGCCAGAGGGTCCAAACTACACTAAAGTTTTTCACATGAAAATTCAATTGAAATTATAACCAAGCTGTGGGAAATAGTTAAAATTGGGTTAATGCCATTAAAAAATAGTGATTTAGGATGACAGGTTCACAGCTTTAATAGATAGCAATTTTCTGGATTTATTTGGCATTTGCTTGCAAACTATACAGGTCTCCACATCCAAACTGTGCCTGTACAACTTGTATTGAATGTGCCTTTTTACCTTTCAGCTCTCAAGACACAGGATATCCCAAAACAAGTTTTGTTTTGTTTTGGTTTTTTTCCCCTTTGGTCCTTTATGAAGGGAATTTCTACAATAAATAATTGTAGATTAATAAAGTCTGTAGGAAATGCAATGGGTATAGATGTATAAACTGGCTTAATCACAATCACAGTGAGAAGAGAGTTATTGTGTCCACATTTCAAATTTTGACGTGAATGTTCTGTAAATTAATTATTTGACAAGAGCACAAATTTTCCGTAATATCAGCCAAAAATGAAATCTATAGCCTTTTGTCTGGGAAAAAAAAACAACAAACCTCCACTAACTTGGACCCCTGAGGACAAAAAATTACTGGATAAATATTATTAAGTTTTGTTTGTTTTGAATGAATAATTATTTTGTTCCAATACATTATTGCTTACAGAGATGTTTCACCTATGCTCTTCTATATTTCATTTGATTGTAATTCTTTCCCCATAAACAAACATGTCTATGAGGCAAATAAGCTTGACTAAATAGTAGCAAATATTTAGATAAGGTACCAATGGCTGGAGGGCAACTGCAATATTCAGCAATTATATGCACAATACACCATGTCCCAGTGGGATTCCTGCTGAGAATGTGCTTGGCGTTGTGTAGAAACAATCAAGGACAGAAAAGAGCCACAAACATTCACATTAGGCAGCTAAATGTTGGAGACTACGTTGCAGGATAGGTTTAAAATAATGGAGACCAGTGGAGTAAGAACTCTGGGAAGAACATGGGACTGCTATTTCCTGAGGAACAGAAACCTTTCTGTGCGATTAATGGCATCTGTTACTTCTGCTCTACTAGTTCTATATTGTTTCCTCTCCCTGGACCTGAATGAGAAAAATAAAGCGTTTCTAGCCAGAATAGAAAAAAACCACAAACGAACAAACAAACCAACAAATAACAAAACCACAAACAAAAAACAAACAACTACAAAACCCAACAAACAAACACCAAACAAAACCCTTCCTGTTTAGCTTAAGTCAATAATAGTAATCCTGCTTATTCCAAGTTCCACCATGTTACTTGGCCTTCTAAATTGCATAACAAAATATTAAGTAGCACATTTTCAAAGAACAATCTTGTATCTGGGCCAGGCAGTGTGAAGCATCAAGAAAATGGCAGAAAGCTTTTAGCCACCTGAGCTAGAGAGAAAATTAATCCTTTGAAAAGTGCTTTTCTGGACTCTACTATGAAAGGCTGATTTAGTGTAAGAAATAAATTGGTTATTACTCATACATTAGCGATCAGCACAGACTGAACTTAAAACATAGTTGCTAAACAGAAAACACGTTCTGCAGAGGGTATTGGGTTGATGACCCCATTACAGCTAATGACCTTGAACACCGTTCAGACTTAGTTTAACACTCCAAAGCCTGTTAGGCACTGCTCTGTTTTTTATTTAGTTAAATCTCAACATTCTTACATGCCATAATACGAAAGACAGAAATAAATATCTCAAGACTGCTTAAAGTCTTCATTTATTTCAGTATATCTTCTGGACACTGGATTTAGAAATGTGAGCTAAGATATTTGAAATATCCATATGAAACGGAAAATTTAATTTTATTATGACACATAGAGTTCATTTTGAAGGTGGAGTGATTACTTAGAATTCAATAAATATCCCAGCATCTTTATATGATTAAGATGCAGTTAATTGTAAACATTTCTCCTTGTTTGCTGTTAACTTCTTTTCTGCCTACAATCTGCTTGTTCTTTTTAAACTTCTATCTTCTCTGCAGTTTCAGCTAAAAGTTTTGCTCGAGAGTGCGCTTAATCTGGTTCCCGAACACACCCCAAAATGCTATCTTGAATTCCATAACAGCTGCAATTTATGTTATCTTGACTATCATGGGAGCTGGGCTGAATCTTTAGTGCTGCAGTGAAAAGCAGGAGCTGAAATTACAATTCCTGGGGTGCCAAACCTAATCATTTTGTTCTGCTCATTCAGCCAAGTTCTACGCATGCAACCTGACTACATAGTGGAGCTGGCCAAGTAGCAGCCTAGATCTGGCCCAGGGGATGAGTTAACCTACATCCCTGAAACAGAACAGCAAAACTTGCAGGTTAGAAGTGGTAGAAGAGATCTGTCAGAATTCCTACACTGTTGAAATTGTTCCTGAGGAAGAAGAAAAAGAAATCAAGAAAAAAGATAGGACATGGTAAAAGTGTCACAGGGCATGCAGCAGTAAGGGGATCTCCACAGGCCACCGAAGAATCATAGTGATGTTGTCCTTGTGTAATCAAAAATAGGGAGACAAATTGTAGCACGGGGGGAGATGAAAGAAAGTGCTGAGATGAACAACCTCCGTAATCAAGGACTAGAGCAAGGTGCTAAAAGCTATTTGCCCCTTGCACAGATTTCAATAAGAATTGTATAAAGGCATACAAAGCCTGTAGATAGGCGGGTGGACTGAAGTATCTGTGGTCAATATCGAACTTTTCATAGCATGGCAAAGCATTTCACTTCATCACCATGATGATCATCTCTAAATGGAAAGTTGTGTTGCTTTAAAGCAGCACAATTGCCCCAACCCCAACTGTATAGATACTTACTGGTATAAGGAGGCTAACAGAAATATACTTAAAGGAAGATTCTTTAGTAAACACTCTTATGTTAAAATGCATATTAAGGATTTTACAATTAGGAAGAGGGCCAAAGGGCAGGAAATGGTCTGGCTAAGGCGAGATTGTGGAGAGCATATATTAATGGGTTTACTTTTTGTGTAGAGTTGTTGGAGGAACTTAAGGGCAGATGGAGGCCTGGAATGAGAAGCCAGGGACATAAAGAAAAAGGGGAAATGTAATGTGAACATAAGAGATATTAGAGTGCAGAAATAGAAGGGTAGGATGAAGGAATAAGGAACGCCGGTAGAATTGACTTAATTATAGGGAAAAGGATTTAATGAATCTTCCATCCAGTAACATCCAGTAACTCCCAGCCGACCACCATCACTTTGTCTGGATTACAGTTTTACTATAATATGGATGAAGAGCACAGCCAATATCAATCCTTGCAGGCTTTATTGGCTGACTTGTGAATACTGTGTGATGCCAAATGAACACAGCTATACCACTTTCCAAGGCCAAATTTTAATCTAGAGAGCATAGGTTTGCATAGAACCAATAGTGTTTTTTTGTTTGTTTGTTTTGCTGATGCTTTATGGCAGTGTTTTATTCATATGTTTTAATATCTTCCCATACTCCATTATGAGTATCTTTCCTTTCATAGAGCTATCTCGGGTTCCCTTTGCCACATAATGGAGCACAGTATACCCTAGTGTATTCTTCTTACTCCTAAGTAGCCAGCTTGCAGGAAACAGTCCCTCAAAAATCCTAAAATTGGCCAACACTCACAGGCAGCAGTGTTTCATAGTATAGTCAAACTCTCAGTTTTAAGTATGAGCTGCTTAAATAAGAATTTATCTATAATTTACACCCACAGCATGACACAGCCTTTTAAAATCTTTGTCATCTTCCATCAACACCACAACTTTAATTACTTGTAAACAGAGGTTTTCCAAATAGAAGGAAGAAATATTAAAAATAGCCTTATTTCACCAGTTCAGTCAGATCCCCTCTCAAGACCCCACCAAGAGGCATCTCCCTGTGTTTCTTGCATACAGTTAACACAGGTACAGTGCAAAAGCAAAAATACTCTTGCCTTACTCTTGACAATAATCCTTTTTAAACTGATACGAGTGAGCTGGGACCTTAGGCTACAGCCATATGAGTCTTATCTTTAAGCGAGACATATGAACTACCTAGGCAGTAAACACAAGTGAGCAGAAAGTTCAAGCTTCATCTTATTCAAAGCAAATGATTAGTTCCACATTTTCTGTGAAATTTTGATGATGACAGTGAAGTACTTTCACAGATAAGCATCATGTAGTGACACTAGTCACTACACTACACTACACTACACTGAGTCAACTTAAAAGAATGGTTTCAATTTAAAAGTCTCTCTTCCATGTGATTTTTTAAAGTCTCCAATTGCTACACGCAGCTTCTTATGTTGCTAGTATTGCATGAGATTGGAAAGGGAAAAATTCCCTATTCAGTGTTTCTGCAGACTGTCCAAACTACGTTTCTCATATAGTTATTGCCAGTGCTACCTTCTGTCTGTGGTTTTCTCCATTGCTTGGGTCTCTTTAAAAAGACAGAGAAACACAAGAAAACGAAACACCGAAAAACATGAGTGCTCTGTCTGCTTATGGTTCCTGACTCTATTAAGAGTTTCCATCTGATAGGAGTCAACCTGAGGTCTGGCATAATTTCCATTGACTACTTGTACATTTTATATTAGATTACTGTGTAATAAAAGAGCTGATGTTGAGACCAGTGTTTTGGTCTGCTGTCTGCTAGCTGGCTGCCTTAACCACTTAGTTAGAGAGTCAAGTTTCCAGCTGTTTGTCCTCCTTTTGTCCTCCAGGCTCTTCTGTTGCCTCTCTTAAGATGGTTCACATTGAAGAAATGTTGAAGCACATGCCTAAGCCTAGGAGTTGTAAGCTTCCAGAAGGTATTTTACCATTCAGGTCAATAAAAGCATGAATTAACAAGTCTCCTACTTTGTAGTTTAGAGATTTTATGTTTGGACTTTAAGCAGAAAGTAAACAGTGACATCAATGCCTCTTCCTTTTCTGGTACTTTTAAATAAAAATGACAGTGATACTTTATCAGTGAACTTAGTTATTCCAGTATGAGATAAGCATATAAAACATATCAAAGACCTTTACATAAAGGCCTTGTAACAAATACTGCATCCATGAAGGTCATTAAGATCTGAGATATTTGTCAATGAGCTTTGAAGGAAATATATGCAGAATAGTTAGCTTGACAGATTCTTGGATGTCTACAGTAACAGAAATTTAAGTAACTAAGCAAACACTATAACAGAAATGGATAAGCAACAGAGTCTCACATAGTTACACAAACCTTCTATGGATTTTTTGTCTTGGACTTAATGGACCAAATCTTAAACAAATATCACATTGCATTTTTTTTTTTTTTAAATAAGTCCCAGACTTAAACTCTATATCTGTACTGAAAACTTAGTTCTTGTAAGCTTTTTTATTAGCTTTGTCTGGGTAGGTATATTCCTGGACTAAATTTCTATCTATCCACCTTACTGTGTTGGGACTGTTTTCCTCCATTCTGTGGTCAGGTCTTCTAGCACTATAGGAAAACATACATCTGAGTAGGTGTCACAGGCCATCTAAGCTGCACATTGGTCCTCAAGATTTTAAGAAATAATTAGTTACAACTGATTATCCAGGACTTAATAAATAAACTACATGGTGAATTGTTGCAATGCATAAGAGAAAAGAATGAATAAGATCTTTCTGTGAAGGTAAAAAAAAAACAACAAACCAAACCTTTCTGGATCAAATACCAAGATGGTTCTGCAGTCTTCTCAGAGCCACTGACAGACTCACATGAAGAGGCTATTTTTGTGTTTAAAGCTCAGAAAACTGTTTTGGTCGGATGTTGGGGTAGTCCTTTGCAGGTGAGAGTTCATCTTCAATAAATAACCCAATCTACCATGCACAGCTAGACCAGAGTTCTGGAACAGAAACAGATCTTCCTGTAGAGTGAGGAATTACAGGCAGAGCAACAAGGGACTGTCAGCTTCTGATTCATTGACAGCCAGCTTCTCCACACAGACTTTTGGTTTATGTATTATAGACAAAGAATATTTTGAAGCATTTGAATATATGCACATATGTAAAATCTCTTGGCAGACACATGGGATATAAATAAAGGCAACCTCAGTAGTTCAGTTAACATGCCAATTCATACTGGTTAGAATCTTATCCTAAAATACCATGAGGAGATGTGCAATGGGAATTTTGGCTGGAAAAAGTGTAAAGATGAATCTGCCTACACATTACTGTTGAACAACAGTGCCACAACTGGAGTACAAAGTTCCTGATTAGGAAAAAAATGACACCTCCAGGTTGACACAAAAACCAAAAGGGTGGGTGAAGAAATTACCCCAGTGTATTAATCTAGATCCCTAGGAGAAGTCTTTTTTGTTCCTTCCTCACTAAGACCTTAGTGTGTGTCTGTTCCCTGGCCTTCCCCAGGGTTGCCCTGTGGCTGCCTATGTAGTCTCCCTGTGCTCGCTCTGCATTTTCACTGTGCTCTTTTCTTCTTCCTGCACATCTCACCTTGCACTTCAGAAGTCCCCCAAGCGACTTATGAATTTCTAAATGCTTTCAGGGAAGGAGCAATCCCTTCTGGCTTCACTGGTGTTTCATTTGACCCTGATAGCAGTCTGCCTTCCTCTCTACAGCACACCTTCTCTTAACAGAACAAAATAGGGCATATAGTAGCACATACTAGACAGCAAATAAACGTATAAATCGCTCACTGTAAACTGCTAGCGTGGCTTCACTGGCCAGTGTTTATTCCCACCCTTAAAGAGCAAGAATATGCCCTCTCCAAAGAAGCTGCAGGCAGTAAGGGAACTCTCTTTCTTGCTACCTTTGAAAGACAGTGACAAACTTGGAAGTCTTCAAAGGTTGAACTGCTAATCTCTAGTCTTTTAAAAAGGGGATCCTTGTCCCCACAAATCCATAATTTCCCAAGCACACTAGACTATCATTGCTTTTAAGAAACTTTTGTGCTCTGCAGATTTTTTACAAAAAAATATATTTTGGGATGTGTCACTGGTTTTCCCTTTGTCTCTAGAGTCTCTCTGCTGACCCTGGACATACACACATCCAAGTAATTATTTTTTTCCTTTTGTTCTAGAACTGTGATTATTTTCTTACCTTTCAAATGACAAAATTTAGGAACAAATAGTCTCTTATAATTTCTCTGCCTTTATCCATTTGCAGTACAAGGTTATTTAAGTGTATCTTTCTGACTGTATTACTTAGTGCCAAAGCCATTATTATTTCCTTCCCTTTCAGCTGATGCACATATTCAGTTAAAAATCAATTGTGTGCCACATCCGCAAACATACCCTCAGTCTTATTTCCTCTCCTTTATATTTTGCTCTCTTTGCTTGGATAGTTAAGCTTCCATTAATACCACTCAGGACATCTCAATGTTTTTTTAAAAGTTCCATCATTTCACAGTCCAATTGCCATCTGTGGCAAGATGACCTCCTACACAACGTTCATAGAGCTATTTATCCTACAAAGCTATAACCTCGGTCTATAATGTCCCTTCACTCTTATTTTCATAAATAGATTTTGATAGCTGTCTGAAGTGCAGCTCCAAGTGCCTTTTCTTTGAAAGTCATTTCAAGAGTTGATAGTTTTTGAATAAATGATGTGTGTTAGCAGATTTGCAATCTACATATCTATGCTTGTGTTTATTTACATAAGTTGACACTTGGCACAGGGAGTATTAAAATACAATTCTGAATCTAAATGTCATTGAAGTTTGGTAAGAATGACACCTGGGTTTTGTAAGCATCTATAATTTGTTAAACAAAAGTCAGATATTAACATCTGCTCTGTACCAGTGATGAAACAGTATATGTTGAATAATGAATAGTAGAAGTACAGCTGAAATCCTGCTCCCTGCAGTGAATTTATGTTACATATGGAGCTACAATACAAGGCAAATACATGCTGATATGTCAGAAATGCAATAGGACAGGTAAAACTAGGGTCTATAAACATTTTTGGTGATGACTGATAAGATTTAAGCTTGCTGTTAGGTTGGTTTTCTTTTCCTTAAATACTTTTTTCTTGCAGTTCATCTTCAAAAATGTTTCCTTCTTTCCCTTTAATGTGAATATACTAGGTTTAGTTATCAAAGCGGATTTCATTCAAGCCCACAATTTTGCATTTTTCTTCCTGTGACTGACTCTTATTTATTAATATTTATATAAGGATTTTGCTGAATATAATATGTTTATATATACGCACTTTATTATTCCTGCAGTAAAACTTGCCTGTCCTTAAACAGCTGCTCATATATCCCGAAATTAGCTGTACTCTATAGCTCATCTCCATGTCAAGTGTGTATTCTTTATCTCCTCTCACCAGGAAAGTACTTTATATTTTTATATGCTCACTTTTCTCCTTTCTCTGGTGCAATGACTTTCATATGCTTTTCCTCTTAAATTTAAATTTAAACTTCTCTTTACTTCTTCTGTTTCTCTTAATAATCATAATTGACTCAAACCTGGTTCTCATGTACCCTAAAGTGCATTGTCTTCTCTGGCATGTGGCCATGCAAGCAACTAGATTTCTCTTATTATATCTGGTTTTGAAGGCAATAAATAGAATACACAAAATAATTTCTTTAGGTAGAGCTTCTGTCACGTTGTTGTTGATGTTTGTTTGTGTTGAGTCCAAAACTTAAAATGTTATTGATAAATTAAGTAACAGCATAATTAATTGTTTTCCTTTGTTTACTTCCTTTATTGAATCTATATAGGTGCTAGAAATCATAAGTTCTGGTAGGGTAAACATCTTACCAATATTTATATATGTGTCTGAAAACATCCTTCTTATTTATGTGAATTAATTATTTAGAAAATGGTATTCAAAATGTAGATACAAAAATCTGACTCCATACACTAGCCAAGTCAGTTTTTCATCTTTTGATGTATTTTCTGTTGGTTCCTGCAGTTAGCCACCTGAGGATGTAAAGTGGCCCTTGGTACAGCTCTGATTTCCATTAAAATAACCTGTACTTTCTCCAGTGAATACATCTGATGTTGTCACTGAAAGTACTGTGTGAATTTTCTTTGGATAACATTTAAAAAATGTGTATCATTCCTTTTACTTCAGTTGCATTCTGCTGGAGGCAGTTCAGTTAGGGAGGCAGAACTGGAATTCTCACCTATTAGTAATTACAGAGTCCAAGAGAACTGCACTTCTAACTTGAGGATCTCCGTCAATAACTTAAAGCTGATAGCTGAGCAGGATAAATCTCAATCCAAAGTCCAAACCCAGGCATTGCTCGCAAATTCAGGCAGTGCTCACAGCTAAGTCTCTGCTGAAAAGCAGAAGTCTCCAGTTGCATTCATGTGAAGGAAAGAAATAAGGAACATGAAAACGCAGGTTTTCCTCCGTCGTCCACCCAGTAAATCCATATCCTCATAACTCATTAGTGTTTGCTATTTGTTCACAGTTGAACTGGCGGACTAACCATAAACTATACTGAGAGAAAAGCTGTGAATTTTCAGCTCAAGTGCTTAACACTAAGCACATCAGAGAAACTTAAGCACTGCATATGTGGCAGCGTGTATTAAGGTGCTTGATGTCTGACTAAACCATGGGAAAATGTTTCCAACTACCATTTAGTTTGGGAAACTTCTGCTTTTATTTCAGACTTGAAGGAGATGACCTATGACTCAATTTCTATTTAAGTGTTTCAAACTAGACTGGCTGACATAGTAAAAATATTACCTTATTTTGCAAACATTGTTCTACGTATATGCTGAGACCACCATGGTTTACAGCAAAACACTGCTGAAGTGCTACAACAACTTTAATTTGATTTCCTTTGCTTTTTCACCTTCAACCTGTACAAAATCAAGTTAAGAGCAACGGACAAGTTCATGTTTGGTATGCCTTTAGACTTTCCTTCTGATTGGTTTTCTTTCTTCTGACAAGCAGGAAACAATTATATTAGAATTCTATTAGGTAAACTGATCATTAATTAATTTATCGGTAAGTATATATGTCAACATTTCCACGCTTTTCCTAGTTTTTTAGAGCATCAGTACTTTTACATCTGAGAAAATATTTTTTTGCTCTGTTAGTCAAAAAATTCAATATTGAGTCCTAAAGGAATAAATTCTGCACAGCTATATCTGCCTATCCTCCTCTGAATATATGTATTTTGTTCTTCAGATTACATTGTTTATTATTTTTGTTATCACTGATGTTGTTATTTTGAAATTCTTTTCTGAAATTGTAAAAAAAAAAATCAACAATCAAAAAAACCACTGTGATTTTTCTCAGTGTTAGATATGTTCAGTTTTCATTTAAAACATATAGACATGTTTTAAACAGAAAAGAAGCAGTTTAGAGCTGCAAAGTAAACACCATCTACAATTTATTATTTCTGTGACTTGCCAAACAAGCACAATAAAAGATTTAATAATTTAACATTTGACAAAATTCTGGCCTCTTTGCTGAAGTATGTCTGGGTTGTCTCTATCTCTCTCACATTCTTAACTTTATGCAGCTCAACCACTTCCTGGGACAGTTATTCCTCAGTTACTATGTTGTGAGTAAGAAGAATTCTGTGCAACCTTGGCAAATAGTGTCTCTCAGCCATTTACATTTCTGGAAATAGACACAGTTTCTTTAATAGTAGCTAAAGCAAAGATTTCTTGGAAAATCATAGGATTCTAGATGCAGTCAGTGCAGCAATGGAGAGGAGGAAGCCATGTATATTTAGGAAATTATATTGAAAAAAACCATAAGTTGTATTGCTTAAAAAACCAAACCAAACCAAAACAAAAACACCAAAACAACAACAAAACAAACAAACAAACAAACAAACAAACAAACCCCAAAACAAAACCAAAACAAAACCCAAATCAACCTGTTTCTTTTACTCCTCTCTCCCCAAAGACATTCACTCTTCTCTTCTGAAGTCCAGGATACAAGACAAATACATTTTGTGCTGAAAGGGTTGCTATTAAATGCATCTTTAACAAATTCCTTTCATTTTAATAATTTTGCAACCTTGGCAGTTATTACATAGTAAAGTTATGAGTCTAGCAAAAATGGCAAGCAGGACTTAAGGGTTTCTTTTGTTTATAATAGCTTTTTAATTACTAGAAACTGGAGTTTTCCCAGTAGTCCAGAAAAAAATCAATTAAAACTAATAAAAAAGGGAGGAGGAGAGACTGTGCCTGTGTTTGAAGAATAAAGTATCCTTGTAGCTTTCTAAAATTTTGATTTTCAAACAAGATTAGAGGGAGAGCCATCTGACTGCCCACTTTTACATACTGCCAAGGCTTGAAACTTTCCTCAAAGTTTAGTTAATGGAGTAAAAATTAAAATCAAACAATCAAAATTAAATCAAACAATTTCATGAAATTTCACTTAGAAGTGTTACCATGTTACCAAAATATTTTTAAGCAGTGTGATTTTCATTGAAAAAATAGAAATGTCTGCCTAAACACACATTGTGCAGACAGAGAGTAAAACTGATTATAGACACTGAGATAGGAAATGAGGGTCATTCATTTCATTCATTATTATTTTGTAGGGAGAATTTCAGCCCAGTCACCTAAAATGTCTTCTTTTAGAAAAATTCTTCTGTAAATAGAAACCCTTTTTTAAAAATTTTACTTTTTTAATCTGTTTTTAAACGCACTATTTCATTACTTTCCTTGTGTAATAGACACGGAAGACTAGAAACACCACAGGGTGTCTTTTTTGCAGTACAAATTTGACATATGTTAGACCATGTCAACATATTTGAGAGGAACTCACATCTTGTATCTCATAGAGCCAAATTTAGAATTTAAAGGCTCACTTTAGTAAAGACTTTATGGAGAAAAACACACGAAAAAGCAAAAATAAGGTAATTTTCATATTATGATGTATCATTTTTCATAACACTGTGAAACAAGTAGATTTTATTTTTTTAAAAATAATACAGAGCCATGACACTAGTTCCTTTCATGAAACTCCTTAATGAATGAAACTTGCTTTAATAATATATGCATTAAGACTTATTAAAACACCCAGGTAACAAAACCACACAATTATTTAAAGTTTCTAGGTTATAAAAGCTTGTGTGACACATTTACATCAAAAATCAATTTACATAAGTACATGTTGTCAATCTAAAATCATCTTAGTCAGCTAAGAAATCTCTGGAAGTAGCACTAAAATGTTAATTTTAATTAACACTAAACCTGAAATTGTAAAATTCAGTTAAAAGAATGAAAAATAGATGGATAGTATTATATGAAGTAGAAGAATAATCCAGTAACTTTGACAAATACTCATAAAATATTAACAATGGAAAATACATAATGTGTAAATGTATTACACATGGTGCTGTAGTACATTTTCAACAGGAACAACCAAGTATCCATATTTTCCAAACATATCCTGACAGATTTGCAGAGTATTGCATGAGAAAAAAATAGAGTTATTCTTAAAAGTTAACTAAAAACTGTATTTTAAATTATGTAACATTTTCTTTTTCAGTTGATGCTTGTTTATTTCCCGTTCACTTGAAGCTTTCCAATTCATGAAACTGACATTTGGTTCAAAAAGTAATATTTTTTGTACTTTATGAGGAATCAATTAAATTATGATTTAGACTTTGCAGGGAGTTAATGGATAGCAATTTAAAGAGTTATTGCTGTGCTTGAAGTAACATCAAGTGTCTTATTCTGCCTACAAAATTTTTGTGTTCCTACTGCTTAAGCAGCTATTAGGAAGTGCTACCAATACTGTCTTATGCTGTGTATCTGCAGAACTCCACTCTGTTGCTTCTGATCCAGATGTTTTATATTGGTTACCATAACAGTTAAGATACAAGTTAAGGCCATTACACAAAGGTAGTGTATTGGCATTTGTTTAGGAAAAAAAAAAAAAAAAANAAAAAAAAAAAAAATCAAACCAAAGACAACCGGTTCTAAACTGAAAAGCTATGAAAATCAGGATTAAAAAAAAAAAAAAAAAATTGCTCAGGAAACTTAGGAACCACATTCAGTCAAACTCAGCCTGGAATAATTGGGTATCTGAAAGTTTTCAATATGCTCAAGGCAGCTGTGATCTAAATGGATGCGTAAACTGCAGGGAAAAAATGCTTATGATTAGATGCAAGTAGTAAAAGAGTGCAATAAGCAGCACTTCCCATGCAGCAGGGCAAGGATCCCAAGGAGTTTTAGCTGAAAAGCACTGCTTTGGTGACTCAAAGCAGCCATAAACCTCACATATGGATTCATCAGCCTTAACATAGCAGGGAATCTGACCTTTTTGAACATGAAGCTGTTGCACATTACAGACTATTTGCTATTCAAACTTATTTGTGAGAAATTTAAGCATTTAGTGTGATTTGCACTTTTCTTCACTTGAAGTGTTATTGGCTTTATTTTGATAAACTGCAACAAATGCATAGCAGGAACAGAGCAAAGGCACCTGATGCCTTATTTGCTTAATACAAATGCAAAACCAACATGATAAACATGATAAACAAACTAGTCCATTTACACCTCAACACTTTTAAGGGTACAGCATAAAGTAGATTAGTTTTTCTCTTAGAGAAATTTGTCCCGATCTCATGACTAGGTAATGTGAACACTCCAAAGAGACTATGAAGGGAGAGGCCTTGATTAGATGCCTCTTCGGCATTTCTTCCACTGCCACGTGGTTGCTGTTGTACACTCTGCAAATCTATTTACATGGGCATTACATTTGGCCATTATTATTTTTTCATAGAGATATAGTCAACTGCTAGCTTACGTTTGTCTTTCACCTGCAAAAAATCTAAATCCTGATATTTATGTTCTTTAGCTGTAACAAAAACATATACATTATGTATACAAATATTCTGGCTTATGAATCTTTCAGAATTAAATGGGCATCTAGTATATAGCCATGAACACCATCTTTGCTTTGTCATGCCTGGGCATGGGTAAGCAGAAAGTATGAGATCAAAACCAAGTCTGCTGAGTCCAATTTAATAATATAAGTGGAAATGGGGAATCCATGGTCAGCAACTATTCTTGCTTTCCATATGACAACACAAACAAGTGACATCATGATTCACAGCTAACCTACTCATTGTGTGGAGTAAAGATAAACATTTACTGCATTGGAACCATGAATTTAACTAAGATGTACCAACAGAAAAGCCTTTCAAGAATTCTTTACTATCTATAAATGTTTAGATTTGTACTCCGTTGTCCTGAGTAATAATTATTTAACTTCTTTGGGAAAAAAAAGAACCCTTTACTAATAGGCTTCACACCACATGCTGACATTTCAGGAGGTTGCTATATTAGTTCTATCATTCAGAGCCATGAATTATTGATTCACCTCCACTATTCTCCTTCAAACTACTAAACTACTCACCATTGTAGTGATGCAAGTAGCTAATAAATAAGCAGAATGTAAAATTACTTTATTCAGCTTTAAAAGAATATCATAAAGGTTTAGTAGAGCCTGTACTATTACTAGTGCTAGCCAAGTCGTAAATTTTGTTTGCAGCTTTCAGGCTTTATGCACCGGTCTTCCATCGCCAAATTAGTTTCAGCTTCATATTTCATGGAGATTATATATTCATTTGTGAGGAAAAAATGCTGCTGTTCTTCCAGCAGCACTTTACCACCTTGCATTCTAAAACCTCAATGTGCTGCTTCAGGGATCAGAGCTGTCCTTTGCCCTCCTTAATTTACTGCAGGATATAATTCCTTCCTAAATTACATTTGTGAGAATTGGGAAAGATTCTGGTAATATGTGGAGTTGCACTATGGAGAAAAGTATGGGGTGGTGTTTATTTTCCAGTAAAGTATTTGTTATTAAGAGGAATATCTTACATTGACAAAGTGAGATGATAATAGACATTCTAAAGCACAGCCCTTGACATTAGCTTTTAAAGACACGTGCCATCTGCTGTAAAGGTTGGGAACATTACACAGAATATTGCAGATATTCTATAGTGCTATATAATATTCTATTTCAGTAGCTTCAAAATACAGATAACCTGAAAAACTGATTGTAAAGCATCCTGGTACAGTGGCGATTTTTTTATCAAAAACTCAAAAGAGGTTTTGGTGAGCTCATCCTGTTCGTTTTTGTTTACTGGGCACAGAAATTTTAAATTTTTCTTTTGCTGCGGGAACTATAACAGATAGACTACTGCGATACTGATACAGTGTGTGCAACACAAAGATAATCACAAGAATAGAAGGCAGTATTGGAATATTTCCCTGCTGTCCAACCTCACACAGAAAAAAGATAGCAAAAGCACTGATTAGTTACACCTGGAACATTTTCTCTGAAGGTAGTCATTATGCTACAGCACACATTTAAGACATCTTTTGATGAGAAAGAAAGAGTGTTTTTTCAGTCTTCTTAGATCCTCCATATGTATTTTCATTTGAGAAGTTTCGGATTTTCTCTTATACGAACTAGACATTTTATAAGAATGACCTCTGTAAAATATGTCATTTTCCCTATAAAATCCTCCCAAAATCCCAACCCCATTGTGGTTTTACGGGAAATTAAATTTTAAGGAAAAATTAAAAATCCAGAACATCACTTGCTTATTTTAATACATTAAACCAAAATTACTGTAGAGATCATTATGAGGTCTTTTACCTTTTGGAAATATTAAAGTTCTTCATCACAAGCCATCTAGCTGAGATTCTGAAAACCAAATGAGTACAAACATACCTGCATCATAACTCGGAAGCATCTGCCTGGAAACACAAAACTTTCAAAATTCCTTTGTTCTATCTTCTAGGAAAGTGTGTATCCCACAGAATTCAGCTCAGCTATGCTGGGAACTGCGGGGGTGTCAGGTCCAGGAGAGGAATGAGCATTCAGAGGCGGCAGTGAGACTCCCAAGAGCACGCAAAGTTGACCTCAACCTCTCCTTTGGCCTTGCATCCAGTGTATGGCAGTCCTGAAGTGACAGAGCTGACAGTGGGCAAATTTACCCAGTGTGGGTTTTTATAGCTTAGGCTGCAGTGCTTATGGCTTCGGGGGGTGGCTATCATACCTGAAGCAGTCACTTCAGAGCAAGCTTAAGTGTGTATACACTATACTCCAGCCATTTCTGTGACCGCAGTGCTGAAGAACTTTTATACTTATCCATTGCACCAACTTTAGATGCTTCAGTCATAACTGGCAAGACAAAAAAAATTACCTCATTGACAGTTGTTAGGTGCCCTAATTACTTGCTTCAAATGACATGATTCTTCCAGAAAACTTTTAGAATAGCTGTAAAAGCTCTGAACATCTTACAGCTGAAAGCCAAATGTATAGGTTATAATGCATTTACACTTTGCAAAAGTATATAACTCCTCAATAGATGCCACAAATCATTTCAGTATCTCATAAAAAAATCAGTAAATCATAAAAAATGCAATTTAAAATCTTTTAAGTAGGTTTTTTTTTCCATTGGCTTAATTCCAACCTGTAACTTCTCTTGTTTAAGTCTTGATCATTAGCCACCTTCTCCAGAGATCACTCTACATGCTCCACCTGTTCCATGTTTTAAGGACAAAATCTAGCTTTAGTGTTTTATCTGTCTTCAATTTTTCTACATTACAAACTCCTCTGTTCATTCAAACTGTAAGTTTCTGATTTTTTTGGGTGCACTGTAACAGCCAGCCAGCAGTAGGTGTGTGTATATATAGAGAGATTTAAGTTCCTAATTACAGAGAGAGGAAATGTATGAAGAATATTTCTTGAATGCTATTTTTATCCAAGAGATTTATAGGATCCTTTTTTACTAAGCATTATGGTAGTCATTAATTATATGACAAAGTGTTATTTTCTGCAGATAGGATCCTTTGCGCTTAACTTCCTAATGCTGAAGCACTGCAGTT
The DNA here is from genome assembly GCA_013399365.1 of Pampusana beccarii. Taxonomy (NCBI): domain Eukaryota; kingdom Metazoa; phylum Chordata; class Aves; order Columbiformes; family Columbidae; genus Pampusana; species Pampusana beccarii. The sequence goes on from VWYH01008995.1 coordinate 275,152, forward strand.
TTCAACCTTAATGCAGTTTCAAGGTAATACATAGAAAGAAACTTGTATGATACAATAGATTGAACCAATATTATGTCATTGTTTCTTCATCTAGGTTTTTTTTGGAATATTATTGATTTTTAGTGATTTTGTGTGTACCAGTACAACTATAAAGATAAGCAAGGCTATATAAAATAGACATCTTATTGGTTTTAACCCTCCACTGTATTTTTATCCCTGTCTTTCTTTTCATCCTGTTTTTAAAATGGCCATCCTGCGTGACAGTATTTCTTAAAATTCTATGTTTTGTTTTCTTTTCACAGAATGTTACTGTTTTTTTTCCTAAACTCAAACTGAGATGGGTGTCAGTTAAACAAAAATTAAGTCATGTAAATATGGATATGCACCGCATGAGGAAACTTTAAAAACAAAAAAAGACTGCAAATTATATTTACATAGTGAAATCAGAAGATCAGTTCCCTGCCTGTCTCTTCATCACCACCCTGGCAATCCCCTCTGTGTTTGTGGGTCCTGTTTTTCTGTGGGAAGGTCTATGTATTCACTAATGACAGTGGTTACCAAGAAATCTGGACCACTTTAGAGAATCTTTATTTAAACAGTAAGGAATGCATTGAGCTAAAGCCATTCCTGGTTAATGAAGGGTTAGAGAGAAATATAGGGTTTCATGATTTGGTCCATTATCATTAAAGTTTCTTTATTTGCATTTGTACAATTTTCACCTACATAGGACAGTACATTTTGAAAAATGGAGTAGAAAGCATTTGTCTATAAATCTACTACATGTGCTTTGTAAATACTGAGTAATACTCACAAAGAGGGTACATGAGAAAGGTGGGTGCATATTACATAAATTAATTTAGACCCAAGGTACTGTGTTCATCCTTGCAAACAATTTATATGTGTTATATTGAAAATTTACTGCACAATAAAAGTAACACAAGGTTTTTTTATCAAATGTTTAGGTACTTTTATATGGTATTTATCCTACCACTGAGATATAAAAAACAATTCTGAAGATCTTCTAGTATAATATGTGGATTTTGCCTTTTATTTAAATTGTTCTCAGGACCGAAGAAAAAAAAAAAAATAGAATCCCTACTTTAGTTCTGCACTTTGGAAAAAAAACCCACTACGTATGTGTGCAGCATTCTGAGCCCCATTAAGCAATTTCATCTCTATTTTTAATTCTCATGATTTGCCTGCATTTCATAAAGTACTCTGGAATTGAGCCAGTGAAGAACACAATCACATACTTTGCATATGCACAAAGTTTTCTTCACACACTGCCTTCGAAATACTTTTTAAAATTACTTCCACAGAGAGTCAGCGCAAACTTATCCAGCAGGTGCACATGTAGTTGCTTTGTGCAGGCAAAGAGGGTGCAAAGTGCAGCCTCACCACCGGCCCCAGGGCTGGCACAGGCTGTCAAACCCTGGAGGGGCTGCGCACCAGGTTCTCTGCCAGAGGTGTCAAAGTCATGTTTTTAATAAATCAAGTAAAAAGTTTGCTGTGTGAATAAGCAGAATTTATTTGCCTTACAAGATTAGAACCAGATATCTCTGATCACAAAGTTTCCACAATACAACTTAGTACAGCTAAAATATTTTGAGAAGAGAGAGATGCTCATAATATTATGTAAAATACTGAAATGCATATGGACAACATATCTGTATTTTGAAAGCACCCTTTCCCTGTAGAAAAGTGTAAGCAAGAAGTAGATACATGCTACTTCTGGAGTTCAAAAAATTTCAAACAGGAACCATAGCTCAAAAGTAGTGCTGGATTTGAGTATGTGAGACAAGGCATTATTCCGTACAAGTAATTAAATAATATGTACGGACCAACCCAAAAGACAGGCTACCCTAAATGGAGGTCATAATTACCAAAGTACACAATGGGCTTAAAATGCAACGAGATTTTTTTTTTTTTTTTTTTTGGGAAAAGCATTAAGCCAAAGTAGGATGGTGAAATTACATCAGACTTACTTGAGATGACAAGCCTAAGGCAAATATACTTTATTTTGACAAAGTTTTATAACTGCCACTGCATTTCTTAGACTTCTGCTGTATGATTCAGTTTAGTAGAAAAAACATTTTGAAATACACTTTAATTACTTCCTGAATTTGCCATATATTCACCTGGAAGTGAAATACTTGATATGAGTCAGATTGTATATAACAAGACTTCAAATAAGTATTTCAAATCTGCACACAGGCTCTCAATAATATTCTTTTGTGAAACAAAGTCATTTTTACCCTTTTCACTAATGAATGACAAATCTAGTAATATTCCCTCTATTAAGTAACGAGAATGCAACATTAAATTATATTTGCTATGCACGATAAGAAGCACATTTGAAGGCACATGATTATGATATTTTCTCTGTAAGTTTAGAGGTGGTTGGACTTTTAAAAATATTTTTTTTCATTTCCTCACCTGCCACTAAAAACATGTTTCATGTACATTTTAGGCCCCTGTTTCTTCACGCTGGATCAGAAAAGCCTTTCTAGAACTATCTGCAGTACAGTTCATGAGGTTCTTATGTGATTTGCTTAAGGCTTTTTACAAATAATGAGGTCTTAGGGATTTTTTTAACCGTCTTCAGGTAGCATGTCACGTATTTATAGGGAAAACTACTCAAATCCAATAGTCCTTTCTTGCTTAAGCATACCAAGGAAGTTGACACAATGCCATCTCATTGACTTCAGTGGGCTGCTAACCAGAGCACAAGCCAACACCTCTTGTAACAATTCACTTAAGTGACTGTTAATATAGTGTTGATGAAGAATATAAAAGTTATGGGACAGCAACTAAGTCTTTTCAGAAAATGAGGATTAAAAAAACAAACAAGTAAAAAAAACTCCAACACTTCATCAAAATTGTTAAAGCAGATTTGACAGAGGTAAAAAAATGTTGAGTTTGAACCAGCTTGTATTCATGTTGGACTGAAAGTGTTTTTCTCCCCCTACCCCAGACTCCCACTTGCAACTCGTTTGGTGGAACCATGTTTTAAAGAGCATTTAATAATTTCTAAAATAATAATAATCAGCACACTCTATGCTGAAGGTTAATCCTTTGGGTATTAATTTAGCTTTAGCACAAAGCAGATAGAGTGTCTGTATTCATCTCACTGCACTTAACATATTAGCAAAATTAAGGTCTCTACAGGCAAAAACAGCGAAGCTCAATTGGTGCACAACTAAATACAGTGTTTATTGCAACTGCCTCAGTACACAGCACAAGAATGTGCATTTAGTACTTAAAGAAAGTGAATCATCTATATCACTGGAGGAGTAAAGGCTCTCCAACCTTGCTGTTTATTTATATATGCCATATATTCTGCAATTTTCTGTTGCCATACAGAAAGTTTGATTTCATACTAACATACCCTCTGATACTCAGTCTTTTAAAAATTGCAGTCAAATATCATGTTAAAGCATAAATCTTTATACAGTACGTTAAATTTCAAAAAGATATCTACTTCACTAATTGAAAACATTTTCTTAGCCATAATTAAGATCATTCTACAACTTTAAAAAGACCATTCCTATTATTAAAAATCAAAATGTAAAAGAACTAGCCATACTCACTAAAACAAACTTATTTTTAGTCATGAATTCAGCAACGCAGAACATTCTCCGTGTTTAAATGTGTTTCAACACGTTCCTCACTGCAAAACTGAGGATTTACCTATCCATTTGCTGTAATTCTTCATTACAAAGTGTTAACATATACAGCATGATCAGTCATGTTATTTTCCTCAGAATCACTCGAAACATTGCCTGAAATCACCATGAACGGCTAGCTAAAAAATGTCAGTGTTTATATGGGAAACTATTATGTGTCAAACAGGCTCATTTTGTCGTTAACTATTATTAAACATTCGGAGGCTTGCAAGGATTTTCATCAACATGTCCACAACAAGACTGATATAAAATACAAGATGCTATGCCACTATAATGATCAGTTACCTGTGTTAACACGGTCACTTGGAATACGGTTGAATGCTAGACCTGTCCCAGCTCCACCTTACCAGATAGCGTTCCCATTCTCCATCCAGTGCAGCAGAAAGACAGTGGCAGCTTAGCTGGGTAAAATTCAGCATCTATGATACAATTATTGCACTACTGATCACATCAGCCTTTGGCGAGTTAATCCTTGGGGTATTAATTTACTGCTCTGACTGTACAAAACAGTGCTTTACCCCTCTGAGGGCTGTCACTGTAATTATTCCATATGGTGCCACCAGTAAGGTTTTCCTGTGCATCTTTCTCGGTAAACAGATTTCAGGATATTTTCAAGTCAGTCAGCCAAGAAAAAAGAACTTTACACTGCTGTAGAGCACTACAAAATACAGTAGTCCTCTTTTGAGAAGAATTTAATGATTTGAAGTCTTACTATATTTCAGCTAAGAAGAATCTTCCTTATTTCAAAAAATCTTTCTGAAAGAAAGTTCTAAAATATTATTCTGATTAAACAGAATTCTGGTTTCATATATAGGCACAGGTTTATCCACATTAATTATGAAGAAAAGGAATATTTAAAATACTTTTTTTCAAAAATATTGAACCAGGCTATCTTAAAAAGTCCGAATGCTCCAATATTATTCTTTGAAATTAAAACTGGAAAAAAAATTACATCCCCATTTGGTAAATAAAGTCTACTGTTTTATATACTAGTGTCAAATGTGTTCATAACAATGGATATCTACTTGGATTTAGTTGCAACTTCAAAAGCAATACTATAAACCAGGAGCAAAAGTGTTCAGCATTAGAAATTAAGTCTTCGAATCTGGAAATTCCAAGACAACGATAATACCTAGTGACTATATAGTTAACCTTGAATTTGACACATTTTTCTGTTTTCTTCTCTGTTACAGTGTTTTCCTTCAGTGCTATATTTCTTTGTATGTAAGCAGAAAGTGAAGAACAGAGAAGCAGCACTTTCAAGAGGCCTTTGTCAAGAGAGTCCTAAATGAGCTAATTAATCTTTGGAGCTAGGGCAATATTGTCATGGATTAAAGGCTGTCTTGGAGAAAAACATCAAAGTTCACAACTTAACAGCCATTTTTCCCTATGGTAATGGTCAACAGTAGGCATCTTAAAGTCTTGGGAAGAGTATATTAATTTATCTTATTTATATTTCTTAAACAAGAGCTAAGAGGAAAATCTTTGCAATTAGACAGCATTATTTAGATTTTAGGAGGACTGATAAAGATTTCACATCTTGACAAAACTGGCAAATAGGCAAACTAAATGTTTCAGAGTAAATGCTAAACTGAGGAAATTGACCTGAGCATCATTTTGGACAAGGCAGTTAAGATATTTTGCAAATTATAAAAGACAATAATAAAAGATAATACCTAAATAAGATGTTTGGGGAAAAAAAATAGGATAATGAGCAATCTGGAGCATATGCTAATGTCTCCATATGAATCATTGCTGCAGACTCATTTGGTCATGTTACCTGAAGTAGCAATAACATCTTCTTCCTACAGGAAAAAGAGAGAAATACAGAGAAGAGCAAGGAGGCTGACTGAATGTATGGAGCTCTTGCACAAGAAGAACCACCATGATAAGAACTGTGATAATTTAGAGTTCTTATATTGTATTTTTTTAAAGTACATAAACATAATTATTATTACATTGGTTGAATTACACAGCTGTGCTTCTTACTGCTAGAATGGAGTTTGTGAAAGTCACTTTATGATTACACGTACATAAGTCTGGATGGAATTTCACAGCTTCTTGTCTGACCACATGAAAGATTATTGCTGATTTCTTTTCAGGCTGCAAACTACCTCCTTCAGGTTTACCCACTGCTGACAAGCTTTTGATAATACTCCTTATTTGTTCTTGTGGCTCATCTGAGCTGTTTCTTCCTTTTACACATCAGAACATTGTCGTGTTGATGAATGCAAGCAGGGCTTTGATCTGTGGACATTTTTAAAAGCAGTCGGTAAAAGACTGCATAGCAGCAAATTAATGTGTTAACTTGTAATTTCTTTTTTTTTTTTTACTTTTTCTTCTTTAAAAGAAAGGAAGTGCTTGACAGAAATAACCTTCCCTTATTTTCATTTTTAATTACAATTCGCAGATGTACCTTACCATTGTTATCATGTGTTTCCAACAGTATTGGACTGTTATTTTTAAAAAAGTTATGAATCTACCTGCAAAGTAATTTATTCTTGACATTGTTTGTAGTGTTTCAAAGTGGCATTTATTTAACCAAACACAGCTACTTACATGTCAGCTTCTAGGATAGTCATCTTTTTATCCCTTTGTAGTAAAGGAAGAGACAAAGACACTTCATAGGTGGGAATTATATCATCCCAAAGAAGACATCCAAATTCCATCAAATACATCCAGCTATAAAAGCAGCTGTTTCTCTCCCTTGACTACAAAGGGAATCAGATTAGCAATGTTTGCTTGAGTCAGACACAGATGTCTACGCTGCCCGTGTCTAAGATGAGGTGAGATAAATCCCTGGTTTCTGCTTTGCTTTCACCTTTGGGATCTTTCATTTCAGTATCATTTCAATATATCCTCTGTACCGCTGGAAAGATTCCAAAGCCTTGGTATTCCTCTCTGAATTTCATACTGCTGGTATTTCAAGCACTGGTTAAAGAAGCTGCTAAAAAGCAACTTTGACCTTAGGGAATCCAAAATAATTCCTTCTCAATATTCACTGAAGAAAATGAATGCCAAATCCAAATTATGTGACAGAAACAATACAGGGTTGCCTGGTCAGCCATGAGCTCTCTCTTATAAGACACTGAGGTGGAGCTTTAGTAATCAGAAAAAAGCATTTTCATGCCTGAGTGACATTACTTGGCTGCATCTGTCCTTCAAGTCCTTCAAAAGAAAAAAAGAAAGTTTTCAATGCCTTCAAGCTATTATTGGAATCACGATTTACAATGCTTACGGCATAGTGAATTTAAGTAAAATTTTATGCACAATTTAAAAGCAAAGTGATAATAAAAATATGTTCATATTCCATTCAAGGAAATCAATCTTAAAATACACTAAATATACTTAAATACACTATTGTATGTCATTTATCCACCTAGTTGCAAGCACAGTTAACTATTGGATACATAATTTTAAAACTCTCAATTTAAAATAAGTGAATGCACTATTTAGACAAAACAAACTGAACATTCTCAAATATTCTAATGTGATACATAGCAAATTGAAGCAAGTTTTATATTCTGAAGCAAAATAAGGCCAAAGTCAAACACTGTTGTGCCAGATGCACAATGTCTGTGTAAGTCACTGATTGCATGTCTACAGAACAAGCCACAGGCCATTTGCTTTACTTAAGGGGACTGAAGAGAGGGACACAAATAGAAAGGCAATTAATTCATTACTATAGTTTAGAAACTTTACTTCAATCCACTCAAAACTTAGGTTCAAATTTTCTCTTTTTGCATGCACAATTTGAAGCCTCAGCAGGTATTAAGTATCTTCTTGATCTCTGTTAGAAATTGCCTTAGACCTCGAAATACAGAACTTAATGTACATTCCAGAGTTGCAATAATTATGATAATTCTGTCAGATACTTTTATATCTATACAACTACCCACTTTTCTTTTGAATCACCTTCAGTTTGTGATCTCAGTGATACTCAATAGCAGTGTTTTTCACACGTATATATTTCAAAAATCATTAAAAACCACACCAATTTACTGAGTGACCATCAGTGACTCTGAACACAGTAATTTAATTGAAAATATTGTCTTGTTCATAGGTAATGAGATAGAAAAGCAAAACCTCCCACTTTCACTCCACAGGACACTAGCACCATGTCCACTCTTGTCTTCTAAAGTGAGCTGTTTCTGTGAAATACAGTCTGCCCTTCTGCATTCTCACCTCCATTAGTGTCTGTCTCATTCTTTATTCATATAATAGCTTTGATGATTTCTCGACTACAGCTTTACCAAGAGTAGACTCCTTCTTACCCTAAATTCAGTTCTCCAAATTCAATAAAATCTTTGCTTGAGGGCACAAAGCAAATGAGGCAGCCTTTTTTGAGGGATCTCATTTGCTCATGTCCAACACAGAATAATAGATGAGACCAAATGACAAAAAGAGAGTAAAATTGATTAAATTCCTAAAAGCTAGTTTTGTTCAGAGCATGCTGCCTTCTTCTTCCTTATAACATTTTGCTCTCAAATATTTTCAGTTTTGAAACTTTATACAGTGGTAGCCACTTATTTCGAAGAGATTCAGCAATATATCATCTGAATTATTTATCACAGAATCACAGAATCGACTGGGTTGGAAAAGACCTCAGAGATCATCGAGTCCAACCCTTGGTCCAACTCTAGTCTGTTTACTAGATCATGGCACTAAGTGCCATGTCCAGTCTCAGTTTAAAAACCTCCAGGGATGGCGAGTCCACCACCTCTCTGGGCAGGCCATTCCAATGCCTGACCACTCTCTCTGTAAATAATTTCTTCCTAATATCCAGCCTAAATTTCCCCTGGCAGAGTTTAAGCCCATGCCCCCTTGTCCTATTGCTAACTGCCTGGGAGAAGAGACCAATCCCCACTTGGCTATAACTTCCCTTCAGGTAGTTATAGACAGTGATGAGGTCACCTCTAAGCCTCCTCTTCTCCAGACTAAACAACCCCAGCTCCCTCAGCCTCTCCCCATAGGTCTTATGTTCAAGTCCCTTCACCAGTCGTGTTGCTCGTCTCTGGACCCGCTCTAGCACTTCAATGTCTTTCCTGAACTGAGGGGCCCAGAACTGAACACAATACTCCAGGTGTGGCCTCACCAATGCAGAGTACAGGGGAAGGATCACCTCCCTTGTCCTGCTGACCACGCTATTTTTGATACAGGACAGGATACCATTGGCCTTCTTGGCCACCTGGGCACACTGTTGGCTCATATTGAGCTTCCTGTCAATTAGTACCCCCAGGTCCCTTTCTGCCTGACTGCTCTCCAGCCACTCTGCGCCCAGCCTGTAGCACTGCAGGGGGTTGTTGTGGCCAAAGTGCAGCACCAGGCACTTGGCCTTATTGAACTTCATCCCATTGGAATCAGCCCATTTTTCCAGTCTATCCAGATCCCTCTGCAGAGGGATGATTGTATGTATAGAACTATAGGGAAGGGAAAAACAAAACAAAAACAAAAATAAAAATGAACAAAAAAGCCCTCAATGTTACTTCTCTTGAAAACATCATTATTAGAGCCATTTATTGTCCTGACTCCAAAAATTATAAATACACTTTCACACTGGGAAAGAATACACATCTTTCTAATGCAAACAAGATAGTCTTGTGTTTATCACATTCTAAAAGTTTTAGACGTTTCTTTGTCTTAAATCCATTGATAAAATTAATATAAGGCTGATTCTTTGAGAATTGGTATACTTTATCTTTACTACAATGCACTAACCAACATACATTGATTTATATAGGACAACCATTTTGTAACAAATTAGTCAACTACTATTGTATCTTATCATGTTCACTGCAATCACTTGGCTCTTTTAATATTGCAACAAGAGATATTTACTACACTACAATGTCTTGATATTGACAAAAAAATTACCTGGCCAGACCTGAACAACTGCGCCTATTTCAGAAAGAATTTTCAGGACAATGTGAACTACATGCATGTCCTTGGACAGATTACTGCTCACACCACGGTGGCCTGTTCTTTAACTAATTAGATGGCGGTATTAGCATGTTACCCACCAGAAAGCCAGGTGCAGGCTGTCCAAATGTGCATGAGCTTACTACAGTGAGTGGATTAAAAAGGACAGCAATGGAAAGAGAGAATGGAAAGAGAGAATGGAAAGAATATGAAAAACATTTATAAGAATTTCAACATAATCTACCTATATGAAAAATCTCAAACACTTCTGAAGATCTAAAATGTTTTAGATAATTTATTTTAAATTAAAAACGAATAATTATTTAACTACAGATTTCAAGCCTGAGGGCAACAGAATCACAGGCATACATGCATAACGCACAGCACATGAGGGAAATATTGGAACTTTGAGGAAAAAAATGCACTTTAATAGGTTCTTGATCCCTACTATGATTTAAAAATATTACTTATGACAAATATTTTAAAATATGTGTTACTTACGTCGTAAGCAAAGAAAAAGTGTACAAAACACTTTTATCCTGTTCAATCTTCAATACACATATTAATCTTCAATGCATATCCACTGTGGACAAATTTGCTGGACACCATGTACAATGCATGCAGCCAGTGCTATGGATGACTGTGAAGAGTGCATGCACAGACAGTTCTTTTTATACTGTTTTTGTCACTTTTTCTAAGATCACTTTATACAGTTTCTTATGTCTATCTATTTCTCTATAACTTTTACAGTTTACTTTCCCCAGTAAAGTGTCATTCATCTTAATTACTGCCAGGTTAATATTCCTCAGCTTATGAAAAAAATATACAGTAGGATGATTTGAAACTGCTGATGGTTATAGTGAAAATAAGAGTTTAAAAAAAGAAGTTTTTTTCAGTGCTCAATCTGGAATGAGTTACATTATCTCTATACTAAGGTACCGTTGCTCTGCTTGCATCTCATGCTGGCCATGAGCCACCTCCAATGGAGGAACTGTATGGCTATGTTGTGAAACATTAAGTCCCCGATAATCCACCCTGACTCTCCCCAGCAATTAACAATTCAGGTCTGGTGACCCAATTAGCATAATCACATAGCATTTTGTGAGTTTGAAAGACTGGTAAATTACATCCACATTTCTCCTTGAATTACTGTACTGTAGTAATTTCTGGTTCCTAATTCTATGGAAAATACTGAAGCAACTTGATGGGTAAATGGGATAATCTCAATCAAAACTACTTAAAGCAAAAAAGAAAAAAAGATCTCTCCTGCTGTGTTCCTTTTTCTTTACAGTGTTGTTTTAGCTTCCTTGCTAAAGTCTGTGTTTCCTAGTCCATCTGTTTCTACCATCTACAGTATAACTGAATTGAGGACACCAGTTTCAATCTTGCCAGTCGGGCTCCTTTTCAAGGGGCAAAAGGCTGAGAAGAAATTTCCACTCATCTTTCTTCAAAAAAAAAAAAAANAAAAAAAAAAAGAAAAAAGGAAGTCACTGCTAGAGGTGATTAGAGTTTAGCAGAACATTTCTGCAGCTTGAAAACAAATTCCTCTTTCCACTGTTGGAGTGCCTTCCATGAGACCAGGGAGTGGGGACAGCTTTTACCTTTAAAAGCTTAAATGAGGTGAAAGGGAGCAAACCAGCACTAAAAAAATTAAAAATTTGCTAGGGAAGAGAAAGGAAAGAGCTTCTTCTTGATTTCCCAGTTACATCAATGCCTTGTAGGAATTAATTTGAGTGGTTGTGTTACCTGTGTTTCTGAGACTTACTTTCCCTCTGGAACATGACTTTTCTTGACACTATTGCAATGTGCATGTGCATTAAAGTACTGTCAGCATGTTTTACCTTTTGCTTTCCAAAACCGTCTAGATTCTGCAACAGCAAAATCTCTAAAAGCTTTGAAGACCTGTTCTTCTCTGAAAAGGAACTCCATCGAGAAGCATCTTTCACCCTTGTCCCTTGATGAGACACACATCAGTTCTGCTCCATTTACAAACAAAATAACCCCTCTCAAAAAAACAAAACAAAACAACAAACAAACAAATAAAAAAAACCCCTAAAAACTTACTTGATATTAAGCACGACTTGTACATGGCTATGTCTCTATAATCCTACAGCACTACATTGCCATCTCTTTCAGGTTGTGCTCTCATTCAGGGATGCTCTGTTTTCCCAGAGCAGCTAGGAATTGAGATTTTGCAGTACTGGATTGGACAGAAGAGTCATCAAGCTTAATACCCTTCTTTCAACAGCATGGAATAGTAAATGCTCTAGAAAGTTCTGACTTTGGTACAAGATGATGTGACATTATAGCTTTCATCCTGAGCTGATACAATTAGAAATCAGTTGAAATCTGGAAGTATGGCATTATATTTTCATCCTGAAATGTATATAGCGAGTTTTGATAACACCAGATATTCTCTTATTAAGTGTCAGTTCCCTCTTTGAGACTTGTAAAAATTACTTGCCTTCAAAGGTTGCTGTTTCCAAAGAATTATTATCCATGTTGTTTTTTTTTTTGAAAAAGCATATTAGATGTCTGTTCTAGGCACCTTTTAAAAAATATATTCACTACAATGATTAAAGCACACTAAAAGCATTTGTAGATTATATGAGCTCTATGATTCTATAAGCACTCTGTAGAACAGGACAGGATTTCAACATCATTTTGATAAATTGAAGAAATGGCTCAAAAACAAGAAGACAAAATTCAATAAAGAAAAACGCAAAGTACTGCTGCTAGAAAGGAGAAAAAAATGCACAGATACAAAGTGAAGTATAACTGGTTAGCAGCAATATGATACAAAATGATGTGGGAGTTGTGATGGCTCATAAATTGAATATGAGTCTGTTATGCCTCACAGTTACAGAAAAAAGCAACTCAATCTGTCTTGTTTTAACAGAAATTACTTTTATAATAAGGTAGAGAGATAATAACTCAAATTCTAGTTGTCTCTTGTAAGGCCCCAGATTTGGGACTATTTTAGGTTGTGGAGACATCATACTTTAATAAAAATGTAAAAAATAGAAAGAAAGACGAAGAAAAATAAGTAGGTTAAAACAAGGCTTAGAAAATGTGTCTAGTAGAAAAGCTCGAAGGAACTGATGTTTTTTAAAGAAAAGTTTTGAGGAAACATAAAGACAATCTTCCAATTTATCAAATTCTGTCAAGCAAAGGATAATTAAAAATAATGCTTCATTATACCCAGGGTGATCAAATATTGTAAGAAAATGTTGCTTACATTCTCTGCAAACATTAACAGTTGGTGAATGGGAGAAAATTCTACAGTGACTTGAGCATGCTTGAACAGGAATCTTACATGCATCCTACAAAATCTCTCAGAGATTTTAAAGACGTGAATATATGTTGAAGATATGCATTCCTTCCCTGTTTGATTATGACAGTCAATATACAAAGAGTGATGGTAACGATAAACGGGTAAATTTTTTCAAGCTGCAAATAATTGCATATATTTTTGGTATATCTCTATATAAGATATATACCTAAACCTTATTAGCATGAGTTCTGCGGGAGCAAAAGCAAATTGGAACAAAAAATCCTCAAAGATGACTAATTCCATTTGAAGCAGTCACTACAGTAGTATCAGCCTCTGATAATACAAGCAATACTTATCCAGATGTATACAATTTTCAGACTCCTACCTTACCTGACTTCTGCTGCAAGTAAGTGTCCACCAGCAGGATCCCTAAGGGCATCAGGTGGGCTCTGTTAGTCATTATATTTTATTATTTTGTCTTATGGTAATATAAAATATAAAGTGACCTTCATCAGTGAGCAATTATTACCCTTGTTCACTAGGGACAGGACAAAAATAAATCAGCTTTACGGAGATTAGTTTTGATATTAGGAAAATATATGGAATTATACAGACAGTTAAATGCTGAAAGCAGTGACCCAGGGAAGTCAAGGAATCTCCTTTCCATGTGAGCAAAGAGAGGAAAAGTTAGGCCCTGGATGATTGAGTTTATGAGAAAGTACACATTTGACATCTGCTCACAACTTTGTTTCCATGAATAATCTACAAATGATAGAATCACAAGACCAGAAAAAAATATGGCTGGCAGGTAGCTGAAAAAAATACTTATTTCACAGCAGAATAAGCTGTAGTTGTACGTTTTATATCCTTGGTTTATTTAAACTATTCTTAAAACCTCCAGCAATGGAGATCCTGCAACCTCCTTAGGCAAGCTACTCTAGTGTTTGTACTCTTAAACCAGCATATGTAAAAATCCCTACAGAAACAGACTATGTGACAATATCCAAAGCCAAGTGAAGCAAAACAGAGACAGAGAATGAGGGAAATATTGCTATCAGCAACTTCTGATGATATTTTTTGATGCAATTGGTACTTTGGAAATGTTACTGATAGCAGAAATTCTTGGCGTGTTTTCCACAACCCTCGTTTTACCATATCATGAATCCCACACAAGGGAATAATTTAATCAGCATAAACCTGTAGAAACCTAATTTACAGTCTGGTCAAACTCACTACTACAGACAGGACCTATAGTGAGCACGCAGAATGTCCAGGCTCTGAATATAAGATTGGTCAGTATCTGGCATCCTGCAAATCAAGCCTTCCAAAAGAGACACAAAAATGTAACTTTCTGCAATAAAGCACAATATTTAAAAGCTTACTATATTTTTCCAGTTCTGTTGCCACTTGAGAGCAATGAGCTCCCATTAGTGAGAGATGAAACAAAAAATAACACTAAGAAAAAGATATCTGAAAAGAAATCAATTTGATTTTAAAATATGCTAAGTTAGCTAAATGGAATTTATGCTACACAAGTGACAAAAATAAGTGTCAATATCATATGGATATGGTCATTTGTGTTGGTGTTTGCTTTTTTGTGCTGATGATAAAAACCATACATCTCCTTGAAATGGATGAACTGCAATGTTGCCTTTAACTAAATTCCATAGGGCTATGTCTGTGGATGGAAGAGCCAATAAGCAAAACTGCCCCAATTCAGATTTCAGAGCACGAAGGGAATTTTATTTCCAGAGTGTGACTTTTTTTTTAATGTGTAGTGTAAAGCACAATACTGTGACAGATATTGATTTTACAAGTAACTTACTTGATACAAAGTATCAATACCATATGTGCTAATACAACAAGTGTTAAGAACAGATGTTGCTTTCAATATTTGTTTTCAAAGTAAAATTGTATCCTACAAAGCTGAATGTTTACTGCTCACATACGCAACCACATTTTAATAATCTCTTTTTAATTGACTTTCAATTCAGTGAACAAAATAATAATTAAAAAAAAAAACACAAAACCACAAACAAACACAATTTCTAACTACTTAAAAGAAGAATCACTTTTACATATCCAGTGATTTCTTTATTTCTTCCTTCTGCAACCTATAGCCAGACAGATTGAAGTGGTGAAAAGAAACAAAGGCAGGAAATATTTAGACCATATGGTTTCTCAGGTTACTGTGAAATGACCCTAATATTCCAGCACTGTCATGCAAACATTAATTGTTCATAAACAGGATCCTTCTTTCAAAAATATATGGTAACCAGGGACAACATTCTTATTGAAGTTTATTAGTCACATATAGCACTCTCAAGTTTTGGCACCAACTTACTCTAGTAAAAGAGAACTAGATGCTATTAAAAAAAGTCTGATTAATTTGAATATAAAATGGGATATAAAGAACAAGGAAGGAAGGGAGGGAGAAAGAGAGAAAGAGAAAAAAGAGAGAGAGAAAGAGAAGAAAGAGAAGAAAGAGAAGAAAGAAGAAAGAAAGAAAGAAAGAAAGAAAGAAAGAAAGAAAGAAAGAAAGAAAGAAAGAAAGAAAGAAAGAAGGAAAGAAAGAAAGAAAGAAAGAAAGAAAGAAAGAATGAACATATTCCTGGACTTTCTCTGCTTTGCAAAACTGAGCCTTCTACAAAAGCTTTAACAGTTAGGTGTTCTATTTTCTGTTATCAATAACACAGATTTACTTTAATAAAGTCCTCTAGAACTGATTTTAAGTATCTAAAGTCTGACCCTATGCATTTTAATTTTGCTCCTTCTCTTCCAAAAGGAACTATTGATAAGGATGTCCAAGGTTTTAGGAATAAAGAGAATCATTTGAGTTAACCCATTGCATTTCACACTAATAAATCTCTAGGAGGCCTAAAGAAATTAAAATGACTTAGAAATCTTAAATAGTGAGTTGATTAGATTCTATAAATCTAGATGATCTTTGTAGGTCTTATTTTTAACCTACATAGTGTAGACAAAGATAAAATTCAATATTCTGAGAATGTTATAAAAATACAGCAAACAAGCATCCAAGACAGTTCTGTATGACTATTAAATAATCATTCATCCTTTCCTACATCCTTAAACCATAGATTAGAATGTTTTCTCTTGTTTTGGAAGAAAGAAGAGATAAGAAATAGGAGACACAGTGAATTTTGCATCTGTTAAAAAATAAAAAGTAAACAAAAAATCAGAAAACTCTTTCCTGAAGATCTGAAGGATGTGTTTGGCTGTATTAAAATAAAGTTGAAAGAGCAGAATAATATCATTATGGGCAATCTCTTCTCTCTCTAGCCCCTGGAGACAGAGGATGAAGCAGAAGTTGAGAAGATCATATATTTCAAGGCCAGAAGGCATAGCTATGAACATACAAACCAGCATACTGAAAAAAATTGCAACATTAAAATAATTATAGCCTTTCTTCATAAATAAATATCTAAATTTCTTCTTTAGAGTCTCCACATATTCTAAATGTCATAGTTATTCTGTGGTAGATGAAAGCGACTAGCTGAAAGGAAAGCAATATAGTTTAGTTTGCTTTAGATTAGTTTTTATTTATGAGGAAAGGAACCAGCTATCACTTTTTGACATACATAAATAATTATTTAAATGCAAATCACTCTCAAAAAAGAAAGATGTTAGCTAAGGACACTTTGTCAACAACAAGAAAAACTAGCAAACCTACTGAGGGCTATTTTCATGTTGCCCTGGTTACTCTGTCTCACTCAGGGAAACCTTGTCCACAACTAAGAGAAAGTTAAGCATATGTACCAATATTGGAAATGTCAGTGATAAAACTTTTATAATACTTGAGAATGAAGCAGAGAAAAAAACAATATCGTCCTTTTAATTTTTTTTTTAATATAGTGTGTGAAAAAGCCTTTTTTCTTTCTTTCTTTTAATGTTGTCTGTTAGATAAGTTAAAAGACACTAGAGCTTTCAAAAAAAGAATCTGCTTATAGACATAGATGTTCTTCAGAGGCTATCTCCAGGTGGCAGAAGATCTACCATGAGCTGAACTGCCCATCTGGCATTGTTATCTTAGAATTAAAGGGAATCACATTTCCTTCAAATATGTATAAATATGGATAATTTAGTTATAAAAGTATTAATTACTAATTTCTATTAGCAAGGTGGGTGTTGGTCTCTTCTCCCAAGTAACAAGAGATAGGACAAGAAGAAATGGCCTCAAGTTACAGCAGGGGAAGTTTAGATTAGATATTAGAATTTATTTTTTTTTCATAGAAAGGGCTGTCAGGCTTTAGAACAGGCTGCCCAGGGAAGCAGTGCAGTCACCATCCCTGGAGGTGTTTAAAAGATACATAAATGTGATGCTTAAGGACATGATTTAGTGGTGGATTAGGCAGTGCTGGGTAATGGTTGGACTTTACGATCTTAAGGGTCTTTACCAACCTAAATGATCCCACAATTCTATAATATGCAGAGTTTCATTATTTTTTCACCTATGCTATGAGCTGCCAATATTTTGAACAAACTAATTCATTCTGTTTGCAGTCTTGTTTTTCCCTAATTTAAGAATTACTTAGTGATTGATGTCAGCAGTAATAATGATAGCTAAAACACGAATTTTTGCCATTAATTATTAATGTTACAACTACTTTCAGGATAGTTTAAATGTCATCAAGGGTCTCCATAATTTATCAGTGAACAAGTCTAATGGTCAAATTCTTTATGTCACTATTATGAGATATTTGGGCTGACACTACATTTTTAGACTTGATAGTGAACTCACTCATGATATCAAAAGATATAAATGGATATTTGTTTGAAATATATGTGAATACACTCTCTTGAGTGTGCAAAATATAAACAAAGACTATGTTGGGTCAGTTGCAGAGCATTTTAGTTGAAGTGATATTAAAAGGGATGTAGGCACTTGGGGCAATCAAAGAACTGCAGACAAAATGAATATTATCATAATAAATGTTTTTGGAATGCAAAATAAGGTGATTAATAACTACAATTTTGGTAACGTGACAGACTACACTCATGTCCGAGGTGTGAACTTTTCCAGCAAATATGAGATCATGGCCAGTAGCTAGGACGCTACTATCTTTGACCTAAGTTTAAGCACATATCTGATGACAGCACACCTGTTTATTCATGTTACCATTAAAAAGGTGAGATTTTGGCTGAGCAATCTGTTTCCAGTAGGCATCACATACAAAAATTTTGGCTAAAGGGTTCATTAGGACTGACTCTCAGTAATCTCAGAACGTGGTGTTATACAGTTTTGGAGCACTGGAAACAGCTAAAGAAATTGCTGATCCTGATTCCCTCTCTCTTCTCCACCTTTTATGAGGGGTGAGAGGGGGCTTATTAACCCTGGATTCATTCCAGGTTAGCCTATATAGAACATCTCTAGTTGGCAACATAATAGCATTAAAATGTTTGCTTGTGAGAAGGCGAGTGAGCATAAACATGGTGAGTTTACAGAAAAGCCTAAGCTTTTCAATCAAGGATAATACAGTGGGTAACCACATCATTCATTTCTAATTTGACTGGCTTTCAATATCTTAATTTCCTGTTCCAGTATATACAATATATTTTTATAAGTCAGTCCTTTGGAAGGCTTTTTTATGTGTTTTTCTCTTTTTAGTAATTTTAACAGACCTGAATATATAAGCCACTCTATTTCACTTAGTACCAGGAGTTAAGACTATAGCCTCAAGTTTTGCTTTCTGATTGTTTCATGTTCTGTCTCTGTAAGGTTACTTTTTTCTCATGTTTGTACTTTCTAGCTGTATTCTAGACTACAGTTAATAAAATCCACTTGCAGGACAGCTCTTTCATAAATGTTAGCCTATGATTGATGTAGACTATTGAACGTCTTTTAATTCTGTATTTATTACTCCAAGATACTGGTTAACAAGTTATTTCATGAGCTGAATCCTGAGTGGTACAACTTCTCGATGAAAAAAATATTGTTGCCAAACCCAATTTAGTTTTGAACATGAATGCATGAACATTAAAAGTCTGGAGTTGATTAAGAGATGACGTATGAGGCTGGCAGACTGCCCTGAATCCCATAGATGACTTTTCCACTTGCCACCTGCCAATCCCTGGTATAGCTGCTTCAACATTTAGAGAGTAATTATCGCTTCTGCTTCCCACTCCTGTCATTGCGATTGCCATTACTTTTAACATAACAAACATGATAGTGATGAATGGCAGAACTCTTTGAACAAATACCACCTATGAATGTCAACATCTGGATGGAAACTAATGGAAATGAAGGGTGCTGTCTTAAAAGGCCTATCCATGAAAAATAAACAGTGTCATACAGCAAAGCTTCTGTCCTGTCTTTTATAGAATATATTTCTCCTATTAACTTGAACTTAACGTTATACCTCATAGAAATCAGTGATAGCAAGGATTTTGTTATGTAAAAAGAAAAAAATACGGAATTTTAGTGTTTCCCTGTTATCTTCAATAAATTATGTTAAATAGAGACATTTAAATTAATTGATCTATTAAACTCATGTCTCTGCTAATTGGCCTCACAGGCTGTGTGGTGGGACAGGTCATGCAGCCATCTACATGTAACTCAGTTTTAAAGTTTGCTTTGACATTTGCTTTTATGCTTCAGGTGCTGTGATTAAATGGAAATGATGAATGAGTGCTGTAAACGACTGTTCAATTGTCTGGGGTACAATGAAACACTTCTCCAGCATGACCTCTAACTAATTTCCTCTATCACTTTCTCTCCTTATTTATTCAGAGTAGTCATTTCTGACCCCCAGATATTTCTATATCCCCACATTTTCCTCCCTATTCAGCTATTGCTCCCACCCTACAGGGTTTCCATTCACTTTTTTAATCAGCAGATGCAATTGTGAAAAGTGTTAGAGTTCCTACAAGCATTAGAAACTGAGGTATTGCATGTTGCAACTGCTGTGGAACAAATTTATATCAACAACTTCTAGACATACTCAGGTTAGATGTCTACACCATAGCTATCCAGCTTATAGTCAAGAGAAAGAAATAATCACTTTTGGACATATTTTGTTTATTCCAGGCTGAAAAGAAATATGATCTAAAATGCATATTTCCTATAAATGACCATGAGGGAAATAAACAATTATTAGATTACATATAGATGTTAAACCTTCACTGAATATATCTGACCTCTATGTTTGTGTCTGGTTGGAGAATAAGATAATCTTACTCTTTCCAGATTCTCAGATACAAAGTACGAGTAATTGTATGGGCTGGATAGGATTTCAGAATTTATTTCCCCTTAAAAAGGAAAAAGCAAGACAACACAGTAATATGAAAATGATTAAGATTTTGTTGCTCATTGTCAGAGAAAGGGAATTATCAGGAGCCTCATAGATATGTAATCACAGAGTTACATTACAGTCTTCCTGGCCTTCTTATTTTCTTTGTGGTAGAACTAAAATTGATTTAATTCCACTTATATATCCAAACCAGACATCTGAGTTATGTCCACACTGTTCAAATTTTTGCACTGAAAATGGTACTAGTTAGCAGTGCCCTGAGTCTAAAGTTGGCTGTATTGTGGACAAACTGACCACATTTGGTCTTCTAGAGTCTGAACTCAGCCTGAACTCTTGCTTCTAAACCCACCTAATCTTATGCCTCACAGTATCCTAACACTCCAACAAGTAACTCCAGATGCCTTCAAAGTAGCACCTTGCTTTTCCCAGGTTTATGACATCAAAACAAACAAACAAACAAACAAACAAACAAACAAACAAACAAACAAACAAACAAACAAACAAACAAACAAACAAACAAACAAACAAACAAACAAACAAAAACAACACCACCCCAAAAAAAAAACAAAAAAACAAACAAACAAAAAATAAAACACATTTGACTTTTAGGAACATTCTATATTCCCCCTGAAACTAGTTTTTGCCTCTGATAATTGTAACAGGGTAATCCCAGAAACAGTTCTCATACGGCAGCACAGGTGAGGGCTGCAAACGTGCTAAGGCTGCTCCATATGGCACAGAAAATATACCCAGGCAGTTAGGACTTTTTATGAAGAAAAAACTCATGGACTCTAAATCAAAAAACACTTAGTCATTTTGTAAAGAAGTGAGCAAGACTTCCTGCTGAGAACTGGGAGAGGCTCAGGAAAGTTTAAAGAAAAGGCTGCAGAGGTGAGCTCAATGAGCAACCTGAATTCAATGACTATATAATCATCACTGAAGAGATTCTTTATTCTGCCACTCTCTAAATTTCCTTTTTCAGAAAATGAGTGATTATTTCTTCATTTGCAATGGAATTTATTTTCTGATTTATGGTAATAAAACTAGAGCTCTTGATAGAGTATTTAAAATCCCTGAATAACTCATTATGACATTTCTTTTTACTTTTTATTTCCTAAATGATCTTCACAATTGACTGTAATTTGAATCCAAGAATTGATTTTGAGTCATTATCTTCCATTGTGCAGTCAGTAAACACTTTACATTCTATTTAAGGTGTACATACACTCTTAACAATGAATTCTGGTAATAGAAAAGACCATTTTTAATGATGCTCTGAATGACTGCATTATTAGCACGTACAGTAAATTTCTAAGGACTGGTCTTAAGAACTGAGTTGTGAGAAGAAACTATTCAGTATTAAACAATATTTCATTTCCTATGTTGTCACCACTTTTTTTTTCTTCTACTACATTCTGCTGATTCTATGAAGATCATTATCGGTATTAAAATTTTTAAATCATCCCATATAAAAGGGACATTATCAATGGATTAAACAGATTGACATACTGTTTGGACATTTTCATTTGACGGTGTGACTTATTTATCACATTTGACAGTTGAACTTTTTTTTTTTTATGAAATCAATATATTATTTTGCATTTCCTGACTACTTAGGACTCAGATCTCTGGCAAAGACAACAATTCTATATTTCTGTGTTCTGGACAGAAGTCTTCCACTCAGCCACCAACTTTGTTGTAAGACAGGAGTAACTTCTGTTCTATATCTCAGTATTCAGAAAAAAACTGTTCTTCAATCAGAAAATGATCATTAATAAGGAAAAATATCTTTGAGGAATATGTCCAACTCCAAACTAATTCAAAACACTTTGGTTACATAGTAGATTATGTCTGGCAAAGAGTTACTTTTGTCAAGATTACTTTGTCCTATGAGCAACACATAGCTAAATCTAACTAGAATTACCATTTCATTTTGAGGTACATATATTTCTCAGAAGACCGAATACTACGAATTTTAGAAAGCAAGGAAAGCTCACCAGGATTCTAGGTGCTTCTTTTAGGTGCTAATAGAGCCTTTATCTAGGCATTGTATTTTCAGACTAGCAAAATCTGGAGCCTACAAAGATCCTGTAATCCAAGCACCAGATATCCAGCATGTTTTTAGGACAGATGGTTAGCCACATGGCTACAATAGTTGATTAAATAGGCAACAATATCAACATCATTCCAAATGTAGCATTTTTTGAAATATCTACACACCAATATTCTGGTTAGATTATTGCATTTACCTACATAATCATTGGCCAAAGCTGATGATATGACCCAGTTTTGCACTTACATCCTTCCAGCTGGATATTGTTAGTAATACATTTTAATCTGACTCTTAATTTGTGGTAAATGGTTAG
Source organism: Pampusana beccarii (assembly GCA_013399365.1). Classification (NCBI taxonomy): domain Eukaryota; kingdom Metazoa; phylum Chordata; class Aves; order Columbiformes; family Columbidae; genus Pampusana; species Pampusana beccarii. Next base: position 297,665 of record VWYH01008995.1, read on the forward strand.
AATTAAATTCTCTGATAAATGTAAAGGTCTTATTTGAGTTTCATGAAGCATGTTTGTCTGCTCACATAAAACGGTTAATGTGAATAAGAGATCTGTATACTCTTAGGGAAATGGTGCAGAACTTTTGTTGGATTTCTGTTTAAATAAATCTATACCCATTTCTCAGCATTGTAAATGGACTTTTTTTACAAAGTGCTTTGTAGTTATGTCAACCTATCTTAAGTAGAATTTAGAATTTTTGCTACTTCTGTCTGTAGAGGGTCTAAATAACTTGATATAAACAGATTAGAAGATAAAATTTTTGTTCATTTTTTAAAGTGTTGTGCCTCGTTGTTACTCAGACCAGCCTAAATCTCTGTTGATAATAATTTTGGCATTGCTATCAGTGGTCAAGCATCAGCACTGCAGTGGGAGTAAAAGACCAAAAAGGAGGTGTTTGATTGGCATTTCTGCCTGTTAAGGGTCAAATTAGAAAGGAGATTGGAAAATCTCTGATCAAAGCAACATTTTGAATCTCATTTCCCCTTCCTCCCAACCTCAGCAAAAGAGTTAAGTAGTCAAAAACGTGGAGAAGCAATGCTACGTGTTTCTTCATATAACATATATACATCTATATACCTTTTTCTATCATGTCTATACTTACTGTTTCCTATAAGTGATCAAATGTTATATTTCCTCCAGCTGCTAATGTGTGTCTAGTTATTACCTGATACAACGTATTGCATCCCTTTGAGGGCTATTAGATCATGAAAATGTTGCAGAAATTTCCTATTAGTTTTATCCCTGTCTACCTCCTCCTTAAGTTTAAATTGCTGATATTTGGCTGATGCTTTATTTTTACAGGCAATGAGAATCTGGATGGCAGTGTTTTCTCTTTCCTGATGCAATACATACAGCTGTGTACTATCAGCATATGGCAGGCATTTAAGCCTGTAGCATTTTATAATATTGCTGACTGGTTTAGCACATATGTTGAACAGAAAAGAGAAAAAGATCTATCCATTTGAACCTGCAGGGAAAAAAAAGGGTTTTTCATTATTGACAGTACAGTCACACCTGAGATTTATCTAAGGGAAAGGAGTATATTAATGGGTGAACCATTCTTTCAATTCCTACTTAATATTTGAGACAATATTATGGAATCCCATGGAAGACATTGTTACAAACAATGAACAGATGTATGAGGAACAGCGTGGATGCCTTTGCATTGTCTTTGGCTAGGAAGAGGTAATCTCTCAGGAAGGATGGCTCTGTCTCTATAGTAAAAGTTAAATAAAAAACACGATTCTGAATGTGGGAAAGTGGTGTAAGGCAGATGCTGCAGGAGATAGGTAGCGACTCTTGTCAAGACACTTACTTAGGCACAACTGGAGATAAAAGTAGGAGAATATCTAAGCATGAGATCCAGTAAGTGCAGAATGTCTGTGCTGGCACTCAGAGCATACTAAAATATCTTTTCAAAGCAGTGTCTGCTAATCTATTTTTGGTTTCCTGACAAACTGCAGGCATTGTCAAAAAATAATAATTCAAACCTAAACAACTCTCTGCTCCCTAACAAAAAGAACAAATCTTCCCAAGTTATGCATTTATCATTCAGCAGTTTGAATTTAGTACTGATAGTGTCATAGCCACTTGACGGCCTCCAAAGCACCTTAAAGTATATTTTAGTTTATGCAAAACATGAATGCCCTGAAGTCAATGGCATAAGAAAACACTAAACTCCTCCTTTTGACATTTGTCAGCTACACTGTTCCGTACCTGTAACCAAGTGGGGTTTTTTTGATCTCATGATGCAACTTGATAGACTAATAGTGAGATAATGGGGGACTGTGGAGGTTCATTATCAAGCAACTTTACAGCTTTGCTGATAATATTTCAGCATAACAATGCAATAACTACATTTGACATGTAATGGACTTTTTGAACAGCTTACCCTTTTTTCTTACATTTCAAGGATCCCAGAGAAATACCCAGAATTATCTTCATTGCCTTCCTGAGACATTATGTTCCCTCACCTTGCAGAGATGAGCATTATCTGAGGCTCCCATAGCTCATAAGAGTAGTGCCTCTTGTTGAGAGACTCGTTGTACAAAGGCAAGTGTGACCACGTGTGTCTCTACTGCTCCCTAACCCTAACCCTAACCCTAACCCTATGACCCTTCACAAAACAGAAGTTTCATGTCAGGCTAATGAAAAGGCCATTCACTCAAGTTAGATGTATTTTACACATTTCGTTATACAGTTTCATCACCAGAAATGAAAAGATAACAGCTTTGCACTGTTTAAGGAGAAATATCATCTACAGTGCTGCCAGCAGCCATGGCAGGTGAAAGCGTATAGCCAGAACCCAAACATTGCTGATCCTGAAAGACTTAAGAATCAAACTGAAAGGTGTGAAAAAATTAACCAGGAAGTAGTTCTGGGTGCTGGAGTTGGACATCTTGATTTTGGTATTTGTCTGATAATTGCATCTCATATCGAGGTCTAGAAAAGTTATAGCAATATATTATCTTAAGATTGAAGTTGTACAACTTCACATTTTAAAGGTGTTCAACATCTGTACATATGCAGCTGTGATCATAAGCCTAAAATTGTGCCTGAGATAAGTGGCTGGACAGAAATGTATGATTCACAGTAATGAATTGTAATGCAGTTGTAAAAAGAGAAGTGCTAACATTGCTATGTTCTGTTTCCTCGAAATAACTGTGAAAGTCAATTCATTTGAGGAACACAACTTGTCATGCCTAGCTAGTTAGGCCTGCAGAATTCAAGGTGCTGCAAAAAGCATTCCTCATGCCCAGTTCCCATTTCACCTATTAAGCAGAGATGTGCTCTGTTTGTAATGCGACATCTTGAGGCTTACAGAGAGCAGAAAGCAGCAGCATTACAGAGGGACAAATGCCACAAATTGCTGCCATATCTATAAACAAATTAGATCTGGTGTTTCTGATCTCCTGCTCTTTTTGCTTTTGATGGCAATCAGCTAACTGTGGCATTAACCTTTGTAATAATAATTATTATTTTTAATTTGGATACTTGAGGAAGGTAAAAAAGTAAAAAATCATCCATTACCTAAAAGACACCAATATCCATAATTTGTGCCATGCACAATGAAGGTGTAGAGGAATATATGACATATAAAGTGGTTCTGGCATTAAATCCTTGTTAAGCTACTATGTATTTATATGAATCATATTCTGGCATATGAATATGTCATTCTGTATTGGTTTATGTGGCAATGTTTTGGTAGTGGGAGAGGGATACAGGGGTGGCTTCTGTGAGAAGCTGCTAGAAGATTCCCCCATGTCTGACAGAGCCAACGTCAGCCAGTTCCAAGATAGACCCACTGCTGGCCAAGGCCAAGCCCATCAGTGACAGTGGTAGTACTTCTGGGTTAATGTATTTAAGAATGGGGGAAAGTTGCTGCATGACAGTGATTGCAGCCAGAGAGAGCAGTGAGAATTCGTGAAAGAAACAGCCCTGCAGACACCAAGGTCAGTGCAGAAGGAGGGCAGAAGGTGCTTCACGTGCCCGAGGAAAGATTCCCCTGCAGCCCATAGTGCAGACCATCGTAAGGCTGGCTGTCCCCTGCAACCCATGGAGGTCCATGGTGGAGCAGCTCTCCACCTGCAGCCTGTAGAGGACCCCATGCTGGAGCAGGTGGATGCCTGGAGGAGGCTGTGAGCCTATGGGAAGCCCACACTGGATCAGGCTCCTGGCAGTACCTGTGGCCCCCTGTAAAGAGGAACCCAGGCTGGAGCAGGTTTGCTGGCAGGACTTGTGACCCCAGTGGGGGATCCACACTGGAGCAGCCTGTTCCTGAAGGACTGCACCCCGTTGAAGGGACGCATGCCGGAGCAGTTCATGAAGATCTGCAGTCCATGGGAAGGACTCACGTTGGAGAAGCTCATGGAGAACTGTCTCCCATGGGAGGGACCCTACGTTGAAGCAGGGGAAGAGTGTGAGGAGTCCTCCCCATGAGGAGGAAGGAGCAGCAGAGACAACACGTGATGAACTGACCAAAATCCCCATTCCCCATCCTCCTGCGCTGCTTGTTGCGGGGAGGAAGAGAAACCAGGAGTGAAGTTGAGCCTAGGAAGAAGGAAGGGGTGGGAGGAAGGTGTTATGAGGTTTGTTTTTATTTTTGCAGTACCGTGCTCTTATTTAATTGGCAATAAATAAAACTAATTTCCCGAAGTCAAGTCTGTCTTTTCCATGACCATAATTTCTGAGTGATATCTCCCTGTCTTTATCTTGACTCATGACCCTTTTGTCAATTTTTCTCTCCCCTGTTCAGCTGGGGAGGGGAGTGATAGAGCAGCTTTGGTGATCATCTGGTGTCCAGCCAGGGCCAACCCATCACATATTCCCTTTATTGAATTAATTCAAGTCTAGAATTTCCAAACCATGGTGAAGAACAGGACACAAAATTCACAATAATTTCAGAACAAGTAGTGGGGAGAATTTTTAAGACATTTTTAAAGACTGCAGCTCATGCCTCCTCCTCTGACAGGCCATGTTATTTACAGCTTTTAAATAAGTAGACTTCAGGTCAGCCATAAGACAAAATGTACACCATTTATGCCACTTTCTAGTATGATTTTGGTGAATAATAGATGAATAATAATTGGACCTGTGAGCTCAAAATGAAATGCTTGCATTTCAAACAATGAGTTAGATTACATTAAATGGGAGCAGGGACATGTTTCATGTCAGTGATCTTCCATGTTTATTCAGAGAAGTTGCTGCTGCTTGTATTTTGTCATTTTTACTTTTGCTCATTTATGTACTGCTTTGTGGCTATGGAAACAGCACAGAAAACTAGTCTGCAACTTTGAAACCTGTTATTCAAATCTTCACTTTTTTTTTCTTTAGGCAGGATTGAAGTGTGCTTATATCCCTTTGCTCATCTTTCTGGTCTGAAACTTTGAATGTAGGGAGTAGAGGGGTTTTTTGTTGTCATTATTTTAGAGCAATATTATTTTAATGAAGACAAAAAAACCCCAAACAAAATAAACAAAAAATCTGCTTTCTCATCTGAATCCATGAGCAAGCACAGTCCACTGCTCACAGTTAATGGAAGGAGAGAGGGGAGAAACAGATGGGGTGTAGGAGATAGGGGGAGCTAAAACTGTGCCACAGTGCAGCATGCCAAGTAGCAATTTGGTCTGCTTCATGAACTGCTAATTAGCAAACAATTAAAACAACAATATACACAGTGGTGTCAGTACTCTCACAGTAATGGGAATTATCTCATGATCTAGTAAGATTAAATGAGAATTTTACTGTTAACTATTGTATCCTCTTTGAAGATGTTCTTATGTTATTGCCTTGTTCAGTAAATCTTTCAAAATGTTGCTTTTATTGGTTTTTTGCTTAGATAGAAGTGTAAGTGTACACATCACTTTACAAAATATGCTGAACGACTAATGCCTGTCTCAAAGAATTTGCAATGGAAATGAAAAAGATATGAAGAACAACTGTTCAGAAAGCAGATGAGGTATTGTCAGTGAAAAAAAAAAAAAAAAGAGCGAGCAACATAGCATGGTTAAGCAATGAAGAGGATTCATCTCTGGAGGTGTTTAAAAGATGCATAGATGAGGTTCCCAGGGACATGGTTTAGAGGTAGACTTGACAGTGTTAACGGTCAGACTTGATGATCCTAAGGGTCTTTTCCAACCAAAACGATTCTATGATGCTGTGATTCTATTTGCTAATGAGTTCTTGTAGAGTATCATCAGCAGTGTTGTATAAAGACATCGCTGTGGCAGAAACAGCCATATGTGAACTGGGAGCTTTGCTGCACTGTAAGGGTGCTGCAACAAGCAGCACATATGGCTAATGGGGCAGATGGGCGCCTGTGTGTATCTCACACCTTTCCGCCATGCCCAGTCTCACTAACAAGAAACAACAGAGAACACTTCTGAAATGAAACAGGGCCTTCACACAGCACAGCTGTGCTGTACTGTTGCCACAGATATCAGTTCCTTCAGCATTAATTGCAGCTCAGAAATCACTGAAGCAAGGCATCCTGACAACCCTGCCCTGATGACTGTCCCAGACACAAATCCCTGCAGCTCATACCAGAAATTCCACCTATGAATCTGGAATCTCCAAGATCAAAGCACCTGGATTTCCTGCTGTGGAAATAAGAACTTGGATTTATATTGAACCTCTGTTTCTGGTGGTTTTGAAGTTCACCTCTACACAGCAAGAAACATGATATGCTCTTCAGCCAGCTGCTCTGGAGTTGCTACTACAGCATCCCTGGGACTTTCCCTCTGCCAGACACATTTTCATAACTCAGATACTTGTAAGAAGGACTAGGTGGAGGCTTTCAATATTTTGGTTTCACACTTGGTGAGAGGACTTCCTCCAGTTCTGCAGACCCAGACCTTTTCAGGAAATCCTATGGACTTGCGATTGGATGCTTGGCTAGTCTTTATTTATCCAAGCTTACAAAATACTTATCAGGATATCAGAAGGCACCATCAGTTCAGAACAAAAGCTGAAAGATATAAGAAAAATAAGCTCTTGTCCAATTCCTACTGAGTCAGTATAAATACTCTTTTAAACAACCATTAGTTTCAGATTACTTAGAGTGAGGTTAATCACTTTATCAATTAAATGGAAGTATGGATGTTGCATTCAGTGAAAACAGAAGGATCTATTTATTGTTACATTTTATACAGCCATAGTTGTGGAAATTTAGGTTTAAAAAAAGTTCTCTGCATTTTGAACATGAAATACCCCAGATAAAAAGAAGCAGACCTCCATATTTTTATGTGTGTCATATTTTATGCCAAATTTATTTACTGCTATATGTACATACACTACATTTTGGGTCCACTTTAAGCTGTCAGGGAAGGGAGAGAGGAATTACACCCTGAGCTCCATTCAGTCCTTCTGTGTTTTAATACAAGTGTTGAAATATGTACTAATCCAAACCAAACCCATTTATTCAATATGAAACACATCTACTTGTATAAATGAGGCAGCAACTTTGTGTTTTAATTGAATACACAGAAAAGTCTTCTGGGGAAGCATTACTGCTCTGTAGTACCTGTTTAACAAAGCAAGACAGCTTGCTCTGAGTGCTCTGGAACCAGGTCTCTCTGCTAACCGTAACAGCAAATTATGGGATTTGATTAGAATTAAATGTTAATTACTCAATAATATTGAAGAAAAACAATCTGTAGTACTTAAGCTTGTTAGTTATGTAAAAGTCATAAAGGAGGTCTACTTATTAAGAGATTTAATTATGAAAACAGGTCTTCATGCCAAAGTCAGCTTCCAGTCTTATGGAATAACAGTCCAATGATTCTGCTGGGTGTACTTAGCTTGTTTGTTGTTCAGTTTTAAGCCTCTGTTCAGTAAAGAAGTCAAGAATGTCCCTAAGCACCAAAGAGATTTAATCTACCTCATTAAGACTCAAATTTAGGTGCATGTTAAATATCTTGCCAAAGCAAGAATTAAATGGTGTAACCAGTGTTATGTTTGACAGCTGTGAGTACAACTCAGCCCTAATTTTAAGGAGTCGCTTGAATTGCATATACTTCAAATTGGACAAAGGACTTGATATCTAGCTAAGAAACTTAAAAGACTTCAGCACCGTAGTATCTGAGCACTTCATAATATCTATCTCTGAGAGAAAACATTAGTTCTATTGCAGAACTAAGATGCACTGAGACCGAAGTGAGTGCAAATGCATTTCTTGCCTCATTGGGAAGAAGCCATATACCCACCTTACATATCAAACTTCCTTGTAGAGGATTTTATAGGAAATGGGTGCTGAGAGATTCACAGAAAACATCAAGCAAGTTGTCATGAGTGTTTAAGGAGAGACTGACATTCACTGATTATATACTGAAACCCAACTTCTGAGAAGATGGTGCCACCACTGGCTTGATATTGTACATAAAATGGACTAAATCCAGCAGCCGTGAGGCACTAGCAGAACACTTGTCAGTGGATTCAAACCAGGGATCTTTGGGTTCAGGTAAGGGAGAGATTTGAATTTCCCTGAACTTCAGTGAGAATATAATCATATGGTTAAAGGAATGAGGAAGATACAACCTTCCCTTCAGAAACTCACATCTACAAAGTGAGGTCTCATCAAGAATACAGAAGGGAGGATCGGTATTGGGGCCTATATTATTCAATATATTCATTAATGATTTAGATGAGGGAATGGAGTGTACTATCAGCAAGTTTGCTGATGACACTAAACTGGGAGGAGTGGCTGACATGCCAGAGGGCTGTGCTGCCATCCAGCGAGACCTGGACAGGCTGGAGAGTTGGGCAGGGAATAATTTGATGAAATACAACAAGGGAAAGTGTAGGGT
>VWYH01008995.1:306403-328799 GCA_013399365.1 Pampusana beccarii
GAACACTGGAACAGGCTGCCCAGGGAGGTTGTGGAGTCTCCTTCTCTGCAGATATTCAAAACTCGCCTGGATGCCTTCCTGTGTAACCTCATCTAGGTGTCCTGCTTCGGCAGGGGGATTGGACTAGATGATCTTTTGAGGTCCCTTCCAATCCCTAACATTCTGTGATTCTGTGTGATTCTGTGAAGGGCTAATATGTACCAGCTTTGTGGAGACATGATTTTGGTGCCTGTGGGCATCAGCCACAATAGAGGAACCAGGGGACTGCACTGATAAAAGTAACACACAGAGAGAAGTGCCAGTTCTGGGAAACTCAGGGATTAGACAAGAGCATAACTTTTTGAATGTAAAAAGTTGGCTCTAAACTATGTTTACTACTGTAGCCTTGAGTGATCTTTTGCAGATCTCCCAGTTCTCAGATTGCTAATCAAATCCCTGCAAGGTTTTTGGGGTTTAAACAGAGACATAAGAATTAACACGCTGATTCAGAGTTAACCTTAATCTAATACGCTAGCACGTGTCAGGTACAGACTTCAAAGAAAGTTTCCAGAAATTTCAGTATGAATAAAACCTGACTATTTAGCAAAACCTTGTGGCATTCAACAGTCCTTCCAAAAATTTTTGTTACTATGATGTAAAACAGCTACTGAGTTTAAAAAAAAGTAAAACCAGCTTGGATGCTGTATTGAGGATGGATAGATTTAAATTGGGGGTGTTAGATTCATTTTTACCGGGGGACATATCAACCTCACGGTTGCCTTCAAAGGGCCAAATATAATTTCAGGATTGTATAAATGTAAATACATTCGGCCCTTTGAAGGCAACCGTGAGGCTGACGTGGCCCCTGGTGAAAATGAGTTTGATATCTGTAATTTAGATAATTCTCAGTATTAAGTATTTGATTGATAGACTGTCTGCACAAGGAAAAAATAAACACTTAGTGACAGTGAAGATGAGTAAAAAAAGTATTGATCTCCATCATCCAGATCAAAGAGAAAAATAAGCTATTCTGAAAGCTGAGTTATCTAAACTCTAAAATATTTCACTCTGTGAGTAGCGTCACGACCCATCCATTTCTCATTAACACTTGTAACAGAGCAGTTCAGATAAAATGTTTCCTACAGACACAGTGAATTGCAGGGACAAATTAAAGAAATAGATCAGGCCCCAGAGTAAATTATTATATCAGGGTTGATTTAAATGAAGTCAATCATACTTATGCATATACTTCAATGCTTTGCTGAATTGAGGGTTAAAGAAACACACTGAAGGATAAATAATGGATGCAACTAGTTATAATACCACATGAAAATACAAAAGGGAAATTTACTGAAAATACCCTGATTCAACTAAAATGTCAAATACTCCAAAATTAAAGTACGGCTCTGCGTTCCCAGATAACTCCTGAATACCCTGAGGCCAAGTTATATTCAGCTTCATGAAGATTTCTTAGCCAAAAAATAAAATAGGAAAAGTTTATCACTGTGTGAGCAGAAGACCTTAGTTTCTGCTATGTAGATACTCTAAAGTCCAAAGTTAACTTTTATTCGTAAATTACACCTGTTGATTTTTGATAACAAAATCCAAATCCTGCATAGCTGTTACAGAAAGCCAGCACCAGGGAGCTACAGGAATTGTTGAGATGACATTATCTAAAATATCTCAGGTGGATCTCAACACAGAATCCTGACATGTGCAACAGGAAAAACTGGATTTGATAATTAAGAAGCCAACCTCAAATTAACGAAACAGTGCAAAAATACGTTTATAAGTAAAATACAAAGAAGCAATGAACACTGAAAAAAACACCGCCAAACAAACAAATAACCAGCAACCTTGCCTCCCAACTTTTAGGATAAAAAAGGTGGCAAGGAAATTCTATCGTGGAAAGACCTCTCTAAAGATCAGATCAGTGACACTTTGTTTATCTTCTGTCTGATATTTTTTCTTTATTACAAATTTTCTATGATCCTTTTCCCATGCAAGGACATTTACCTTTCTAGTCGTAAATGAGTAGTGCCTATTTGTGAGAAACTGAAATATGAAGTATATTAAATATTACCCGTATGGAGAATTTAGGTAATCTGCAGATATTAATCCATTGAAGACGGCTTCAGCTCCCAAAATGAGCCAAAAGCTAAATGCAGAGTAATCCAGACTACAATAAAAAGTTAGTGTAGGAATTTTAATATCCTCTTGGTTGTCAGGAATAAAAAGAGGAAATGGAAATATTGATTTTTGCTGAGAGGTCTATTAGAAAAGGAAGTATTACAATTCTGGTTTATATTTCCATACAAAAAATTGCCACTTGGGGAGACTAAGTATGACAAGGCTATTAAATAATGAAACTACTAGACACATAAATATACCTTAGAGAGTTTCACTATACAGAACAATATCAGAAGTTGGATTTGTACATTTCTTTCATTAGTAATGCTCTTCTATTTCAGAAAAGGAAGCATATTCTATCTGACTGGTATAAAATAGCAGAAAAAACAGACATTATTAATGTCCGTGATTTTGACTCTGAAGTTAAGCCAAACCATGACACATGCTCAGTTTAGACAATGCTACTTGCATACTACAGGATTCTGCATTTGTGGCTTAATCAGAAAAACTCACTTAATGCTGCCCTAATTTATATGAAAAAACACCTTTTCAGTCCTGCTTCTATTATTTTCAAGATAACAAGAGTTTACCTTTTTATATTCCCTGAATGGCTAAAATAACTTAAGAGAATAAACATTTTGTTGATTCCTTTATAGATATACCAACTAGATAACCACCACATTTAAGGTATTATAACCTATTTTCAAATATCTCTTTTCATATTTCTACGAAACCAATAATGTTTTTAAATAAACGAACATGACAGTTCTTACTTCCTTGCTCTTGCATGTTATTGATGCTGAGGATTTATATCGGTGCTGCTACTGGCACCTTTACCTCTTTCAGTTGTGCTGCCACTTTCTCTGGTTTCTCTCCAGAATAGCCTCTCACTCACCTGCAAACTCACTTCTTTGACAAGTCTGGTCTAGTCCTGACATTCTGTCTTGTTATTGTTCATTTTTCCAGTGAGTTCCTTTTAATTTTCAAAATGTACACTACATTGTTGAGCTACTTGGAAATACGCTCCAGTGTTAAGTAAAGAGGTTGCCTAAATTCCTTTACACCCAGTGTTCAAGTTGCTCTATCACTTCTGCTTTATTACCTGAACTCAGAATAACTGAAACAGTGTTGACATCCGCCTTTTATTTATTGGTGTGTTAATAGAGATTTTATATCTCTTCTGTAAATTTAATAGATTTTTCCTCTTACTTTCATTTGTGAAATATACCAGAAAATACTTTGAGTATTTGAATATTTACTATGAACCTTTAACTCTTAAGAAATTAATACCATCATATCAATTCTTTCTTTTAGACCCATACTTATTCCTTATTTTTTTCATTAAGAATATTAAAAAATGCACAAAAATCATTATAAGCAATTTAAATGCTACAACTATCACGAATATTGTCATTGGGACAGAAAAAAATATATGACATCTGGAAGCCATTACCACTGGAACTATTGAGTATAATAATTAAATAAAATCTTTGCAGAAAGACTAAATATAACAAAAAAATAAGATCATGCTTATAAAATTTACATATAAATATGTGTGTGTACATAAACCATGATTAATAATGTCTTTATTTCTACTTATTGAATTAAGATGAAAATTTGTGTGCAAGGCTAGTAGAACACAGCTTAGTTAAATGAATCTTTTCAAACTACTACACTGTTTTAGGTATTTTCAGTTGAATGAATCTTTTCAAACTACTATACTGTTTTAGGTATTTTCTTCTGGAGATCTCAGTAGCTCTCCTCCAAGGTAGGGATTGATATTTACATCCTTCAGGTGGAAAGAACGAAGATCAGAAGAGTTAAAAGCGTCCCTGAGGTAGCAGTTTGTTGATAGCAAACCTGGGATTGGAATATATAGCTTACAGTTGCCATCCCTGGCTCTTCTGCTGGAAGACAGCTTCCTACTGGAAAAAAAACCCTCAAACTTCTCTCCAAAATAAACCCACCAACACCGTCCCCAAACTCCTAGAAATCTCAAGATATTTTTTTCTGCTCGTACACTTGATTCATCTTCAGATTATAACAATGAACAAATTGCTTGTAGAACAAGTATGAATCTTAACCCAGAACTTGAAACAAAGTGATAAATAAATAATAACAAATATTTATGTAAACTTCAACTACAAATAAGAAACTCCTATGAAGCTAGACTTGAAAGAAAAAGGAGAGGAGGATAGAATGTAAAATACTGAAGGAAAGAAAGGAATCTGAATGAAATGCTGAGGAGGAAGAAAGGAAGTACATAATGAAGCAGTGCAAAGACCAGAAAAAACAACAACAACAAAAACACACCAAAAGACCTCACAAAAAAACCCAAACCAAACCAAAAGGTTCCTTATAGAACCTGAATCAAATATTTTGAAGTCCCCATCCCATTCACAGTTGGGAGTTTTTACAGGAACTGTCTACTGAAGGAGTAGAGTGTCCATGCTTGTGACTTGTGTGGATATCACAGTCACCTCCAAGACAAATTGTTGGACCAAGAAAATTCTGTGGGCTCGCACTGACCTCTAGTGACTGTTAAAATTGTCCTCCAATAACTGCAGCCCAAAGGGTCTGTGTACCTCTTACATGCTTCACCTTCAAGGATTGACCTTGGTTACCTGATCATGCTGTACTCATGCTTGTGATATTTTCCTATGTTACAGATAACAAAATGGTTGGAAATAGATTCTACAGGTGTTGTTGCCATTAGAATCTTTTATGCTGTATCTTGTTATCTTCTAGATTCTCTTCTCCCACACCTAAAGCAATAGGGTGAAAACTTCAAGACTTTTGCTTGCAGGTGCTGCGGAGAGCGAAGATTCATGGTGCCTCTGAACCACGTGCTCTGCAGGCTGCAGCATCAGTATTCAAACCTGTAGCTAGTTTAACATACTAAGTAAAGAATTCCTTGCAGCAAAGGAGTTAGTGTGTGTGACAGAGTACTAGTGCCTATACTGATGCTCAGTCAGTCCTTTCAATTATGATGATGAAAACACTTCTCTAGCTCAGTCTTATTCTGAAAAAGATATATATCTTGTGTTACTCCTTCACATTTCTATGCTTCTCACATTTTTCACATCAGAATCCTATTCGTATTTTCTGACATTTTCCATCATTATGTAATGAAACTACTTCAGTTTTAATGGTGTTGGGATGAAAAATAGCACAGGAAATTAATCTAACTAATGTATTAGTTTTAGCACTAGAACCTAAGTAATATTTGAAGGACATGTAGATTCAGCGATATCTGGTTTTCATAATTCGACAAACAATTTTAGCATATAATCATACAAAATTGAAAAAAATATACTAGTACATGCATTGTACTGTACCATAGATGGGGAAGAATAAAGCAGTATATTTTTGAAACATTCTAAGTAAATATAGCTATCACTATAAAATATCATTAGTTGGAAGTGTACTACAGGCAACAATAATGCTTTCCTGAACTTATCTGAGATAATGGTTCCCGTGAGTATCTGATGAAGCTCACTCCCGTGATTATCTGATAAATATATTAGTGTAAACTCTGAACATTCAGAAAGATTGCTGTGGTCAACATAAAATTAAGGTTGGTGATGTTTTATCAAACACTTCTAATTCTTGCTGCTTCCTATTTGTCAGGAAACACTGACAGAATAGCACCTTTTACTTTATTTGACTTCTCAGATATGAAATCAGCAAGAAATATGACATTAGGTCACATTCAAAACATTTTTACTACTACCGTAACAATTTTACATTTCAAAACATAAACTTAAATTATACCAATGCCTTGATCCAGTTCAATAATCTCTAATGATCTTTCAAGTAGTCCTCTTATCTATTTCTGTACATCCATCTGTACTGTACTTTGCCTACTATACATGTAAGATCATATATGCTATACACACACACACACACATTCCTTTTCAAGAAGATAAATACTGAGTCACAGAAACAGAGTGAGAAAGCCAGAATGTATTTACATTGAGGAATGAAAATTTTGATTATGCTAAGATGTTTTAAGTCTGGATATTTGTAAAATGGTTTAACGTGTTTTAAAAATATTTTTATGCCTTTATGTGAATTAGATGTGGATAATAAAAAGCTTATGATGATAAAGCTACCAGATAATATGTAGCAATGTTCAAAGTCAGCATGGTGATTACTACAGCAGAAAAACCTGTACATAACATAAGGAAAAACAGACTAATCACTGTTTTGAGGAAATAATTTATGACAGTCCTTTACCTGGGTACTTAGACCTAGCAATTGACACACTTTGTATATAAATCATCCACCTTATCATACCTCTCTTCAGGACATCCCTTTTGACCAGATGCAACCAGTCTCCTCCAGGACCTGTTACCTTCTGTAGGAGCAGGTGATATAAAATGCTTCTCAAGTCAACAGGATCTGCCTGTGAGCTTAAAATCTTACAGCTGTATGCTTAATGGTTTACCTAAGATTGTATCATACATCTATATAAGTCTTTCCATTCATGAAGAGCAGCCCTTAGCAATCAGCTTTTTGGAAAAGGAGGGCACTACATTCAAAATATTGGACTAGAAATTAAAAGACACGGGCGTTCAATCTTCCTATCTGCCAGATTTCTCATATGACCCAGATAAAATATGACCTAAGATAATGGTGGATTTCATCTGATCAGATAGATAAATCCTTCCCTTAGCCTTGGGCTACAGCGAATGGACACTTCTAGTAAGCAATTAATTGCATTCTAATGTGGAATGTTAAATAGGGGTGTCTGAATCATCCCTTTCACGTATCTACAGTCAGTTTCTATCAAGAATGAAAACAGTCAACAGTAACAACCTCAAAATGCATACCTGCATCATAGGTATCAAGAGGTAAGACATTAATTCTATTTTAAGACTTGTTTTGTTTTTCTGTGAAATGGGATGGTAATAAACCCCTCCCACTTTTCTTTGGCCTGGACAATCTATGTATGCAAAACTGCCATTTGACATGTATGGTCACAACATCCCTCACGAAATAATACTAACAATGATTGGTATCTCAGAAATTACTGCAAGACAGGTAAATTGTTAGGCCTGCTCAGTGTGCCATGTTATATGAGAAATAAAATATAGGAACACAAATTTGAAAATAATTCAAACACCATTTTGTTCAATATTTATTTTAGCACGTATTTTCTAAAATGTAAGGGTGATTTTCAAAATATATGCGTCATGATGTAAAGTATTATTTAGCAATTTTCACACTGCTAACAACAAATTATGTAGATTCCACTTAACAACATCAAGCTTAAAGTTTTCTTTACATTGACATAAATGATTGAGAATCTATGGCTGTAAAATTATTTTATGTATTTATTTTGCATAAATTATAGGGATAAAATTAACATAATTTTAGTGTTTAAGATACACTTTTCCTGTATCTGTAATGCAAAGTTTCATAAAGATTCCGTTCAGAATGAAAAATAAATATTACTATTACTAATGTCAGTGATCAGAAATCCACATTAGAAATGGGGAAAGGGTGAACCAGGAAGACATCTCTATGTCTTTTCATACAGCGATCTTTAATGGAAGAAGAAATAGAGACTTCCAAGCCACAGGAATGCATTCAAACATGGAAGTGATAAATTTTCCACTTTACAGAGTTTCATTTTTAAAAAGTGATAGACAGGTACTGCTTTCAACACATGAAGAAAGGTTCTGCATTATGATATCATAATATAATTGTAAATAAGAACAGATGATTGTGAAAAATATAGTTACATGACCATACAGTAAGCAACAAATCTAAGTGGGAGGCTAGAGACCCATATCCTCTCCAAAGAAATGCCAGCGAGTCATGGGCAAAATTACTCAGGAACTTTAAAGAGATGCCTTATTACTTTGCATTCTCATTAGCATTTATCTTATCTAAATGGAATTTAAGTTCACCAGGGCAAGGAGTAGTATTAATTAACTGTGAAAATTCTTATAGAACAGGATCCCAACCTCCATAGTACACCTCAGTACTACGTGAGTATACCTAACTTTGTAGACAAAAAAAAAGAGATATGTCATTTGAATACATTGCACCTATTACAAATTTATATTTAAAAAAAAATACCTTCAAGAGTTTTGTGATGGCTACGTTTCTTTGAGTCAACCCCAAATTTCTCCAATTATCCTCATAGAGAAAGTGACCTTTCACTAGATATTACTGACACAAAAAAAACCAAGAGTAACTACGATGCAAAATTTTCAGGCCTCTTCCTACAAAATACAAGCAACTAAATACTTCTTTTTCTAAAATCCTCTGTCTTCTTCTGCCTTCTAAGCTTTCTAACTTTAATAACTTCATCCTTGTCCCAATCAATAAATTGGACTATCTAAACTGCAGTCCTTCGCTGGATCTACATAAGAAATCAAGATTCAGCTGGTTATTTGAAGCTTTCCTTCTCAGTCGTCACTGATCTCCAAACTGATTATAACCTCAGTTACTGAGATTCCATCTGTTTTACTTCATTTGCTCTCTTCATTTATCCTTTAACTTAAAACCACTATCTCATCTCTGAATATGAATAACCACAATTGTTAAGTGCAGAAGATATGCCACACATTTAATTCTTAATCAGTATTATTGTGCCCATTTCTCTATGTTTAGCAAAACCTCACTAATAAATGACTCCAGTGTAAGAGAACCAGAGCTATCTCAAAGGTCTCAGTCAAGATTCAGGTACAATTGTGCACTTCCATATTAAAACTCTTGATTTTAACAAACATTATAAAGTATGTTTACCATTTTTCTGAAATTTAGAATTATTGAATAAATAAAAATGAATTTTTAAAAAAATAAACAACATACTGTAGGCCTTAGGATGTGTAATCTTTGATTATTGTATTTCAGCAATATCTTCAGCCTCCTTATTTCTCTAACTTCCCGAAGTGCTGAGTTAGGGTTGTTTTATTTGTCCAGCTTCCTTCCAAACAGGGGTGCAACGATTGTATGTTCCTAGAGTTTAAATTCTTGGGATGATTTTTTGAGTTTACTAAACCCTTTTCTGTTGACCATCAACTCACTTTCTTGTGCTCAGAACTTTTCTTTCTGCAAATAAAGCAGCTGCTAGGACTTCCCAGGGTCTTGGGTCCCTCCTTGTCTCCCAAGCTTTGCTATTGAGTTGAGTCTGGATTATCCTGAGGTACATTTCTTTCTTAGACCTCCTTGATATTTACATCCTTCTCCAAAATAAAGTTCCTTTCTGTGCCTGGAGCAAAAATCTAAGATGGTTTTGCCATCGTGCACATCACCCAAAGTTCCCAGTTATTCACAGATCTTACAGGTTCTTCTTACTGCTCTTTAAAAAAGAAATTACAATACTCTGTAAAGTATATTGAGTGAATTTCTCTGCGCCTCCCCCCCCCAAAAAAGAAAAAAAAATCCATGCTTTTCTTCCAACGTTTTTTCTTACAACCATCTTACCTCCTTTCCACATCAGAATCAATGTTCCCTCCTGGCTAATTCAACACATCAATATTTTGTTTCCTCACCCTTTCCACAGTTTCCTGCTTCCCCTAACAATAAGCTCAAGCAAGCAATGCATTCATTTTCAAGGGCCTGTTATTTGATGGATTATCCTATTGTTTTTCTTATGGCTCCAGCTGTTGAGGTCCTGGCATACTTGCAGTCTCCTGAGTTACTGAGCTAACTATATTAAGTATTAACCAAAATCAATATGAACCTGGTAGGAGTTCTGGATCATAGGTAACTTATAGCAGCAAACTGAAACCAATCTAAGAAAAATGGTTTTGGCAGCAATGAACTGAGCTCTATACTGCAATAATCCTCTTTGCATGTACAAAATGGTAGTCAATAAGAGAATTGCTGTGCAGATAATGTTTGTTGGTCAGCAAGGATGCCCTTACAAGCACTGTCCTTAATGTATCTCAAAATTAGTGACTTCAGCACTTGTATTCAAGGGGGAGATAAGGAGTTCTTATCTAAACTAATTCTCAAAGAACAGGAGCCCATGTCTCTCCCACACCCAGATGACTACCACACCTGACATGCATACATTTTAGATGACTAATATTTTCAATTACACCCATCTGGAAATATATTTCAGAGTTGATGATTCCACAAGGTAAAACTGGAGGTGCTTGTTAGGTGGAAGAAAATTAAGGAAAATAAGAAAAAAAATCTAATCCTTCAGACTTTATATTTTTTAAATTCATTATTGGGGCTCTTTATTCTTCATTGCATGAATAAACATATCTGCATAACAGATTGGTTACTTTTTTTCTGCAGTGACAGATTTCATTTCTTTCCAATGGAGTCCCAGCTTCACGGGCTTTCAATCCAGTGTACAGATTCATCTTAAAGAAATGGAATTCCAGAGATATTCTAAAGAAAAGGTTTTGAAGACTTACTTAATCTGATTGTAAATATTAAAAAAAAAAACAAAAAAAGAACAAAAAAAACCAAAACCTGATGTTAAATTAAATCCATAGTTTGTGCTTCTCACTTATTTGAAAAAACTAAGTTTTCATAGAATTTAATTCAGCAACAATATGTTTTTATGCATACTATATGTAACTATGTAAAAATATTAAAAAAATAAAAACCACTACTCTTTGCATTTTTTCATGAATACTACGTATTTCCACAAAGTGGACACCATGTGATAAATAGAACTTTGTGGAACCTGGGTACTTAATTTCCATTTTACATTTAAGCAAAATACAGACTAGTGAGATACAAATGAGCATAGGGTTTTGTTGTTTTTTTCTCTCCTAGCACCTATCTTAGGGAACTAATACCCAACATTATTATTTCTTATGCTCTGAATTTCGTTATTACTGCTTCAAAAAAATTTCCAGGCTTAAATTTTAGTCAAAAACCTGGAGAATTGCATTCTTGCAATGTTGTTTTATTTTGGGAAAATCAAATCACCACAATCTTAGTTGGCAGTATTTATACTTACCGCTCTTATCCAGCTAGTAAGGAACAAAGCCAAAAATAACAGACCTACTAAATTCAGTCTTAATCAAGTTCATATTTGAAAAGTGCTAGGGTTGACCAAGGGCAGTTCAATTTAAAACATACATTAATATACTCTAAATCACCCATGAACTCTAACTCAAATTCTTTCAAGAATGCTTAGACCAGTAAAAGGACAGGTATAGTTGCAGGAAAGAAAACTTAACTAATTCTACTGAATACGTGAGGGCATAGCTTTCACTTGCAAGTGACTGTGAATCAGAAAATGGAACATTTCAGAATTCTGTTTTTTTCTTTTAGTTTCACACACAGCTCTGAGGAATATTCAGACAATCTAAATATATAAAGTAGTTAAATGCTGCTCACTCAAAATGTGATGATGTGAGCAATAAAGTGGGCATAATGATGTCAAAGCTAAGTGTGTAATTATATATTGATACCACACATTAAACTTAATATAAACTCCCAAAACACTTGAAATCAGCTCATGTTGTTAAAATATATCCAGGATATAAGGAATGTATAACCAAGTAAATAATTGTATATATTTTCCCATTTACTTAAATAGTTAATATAAATATCACCACCTACTGGCAGAAGAAAATATGTAGCAGTGTTCACAAGTTTAGAGGATCAATAAAGTTAAAGACATAAATGAATTCCAGCGTACGTAACTCTTAAAAATCTGCAGAAATACCATTGACTTCTTTGTTAACTGGCAATATCCATATATTTTTCCCAAGTTGCTATGTGGAGCTAGAGGTGGCATGGAGATAGAGCAAATTTACACACTTCAGTAAAATTATTCTGTGTGATCAAGAGGCTCATCCTCATTTAAGAAGACTAATCTTAATTTGATTTTATAGTAAGCTGTTTCATACTCACTATTCTCTCTGATCCATATGAAAATAATCACATTTTATTGTCATGGTTTATTTTTATAGTTTCAGTATACTTTCTATTTTTTTCACAGGCAAGTATATCTCTAACTTTGATGTGGAAATATTGGTGAGAAAGGAATTCTGTTTTCTCAAATGTGAGGCTAGCTTGCTTGGTAATGGAAGAAGGGGTAAAATGTTAAAAGAGGGATAGCCTGGGCTTTTATTTGCCTTTTTGTATCTGAGCCCTTAATATGGTCCTTTGTGTGTTCAGGGTCTTTGTGTAATCCTGAATGCTAAGCTTTTAGTAATTTTGATAAAAGTTTACAGTTTCTTGTTCTCAGTTGCCTTGAGCTTCAAGTAAAACATTAAGTAACACAAGACTTTTTGTGAAATTGTGAGAGTTTGCAAGACTGAGATTGCAGAAATCAAATCTTGACCTGATTTGAGCTGAGACTAGTAAAATAGTTGTGAACAGAAAAATATCAAGAGAAAAACAAACAGCAGAATATTAATACAGTTTGGATAACAGGAGATGAGAAAGAAACAAAGGAAAAACTAAGATTGAGAACCTAGCCATAAGAGAATGGAAATCCTGTATGTGGAAAACAGACATAGCGGAGTAGGTTTTAAAGGAAAGATCAATAAGCTAGGAGACAGAAAAGTGTCCTCTCCGGAAGAAGAAAAAAAAAAAAGGAAAACCAGGAAGCGCATTATCATGAAAGTCAGGAAAGAGTAGAGTGTTGAAGTATTGATGGACCCAGAAAGACCAGGAAGAGTAAAGATAAGGTAGAGGATTAGAAATTTGGTCAGAATCTACAGATCGCTGTAGCTTTAAGCAAGATTCATATAAATAGAGGAAATGGCTGAGATGGTATTCTTGAAATAATGTAAGAGCAAGACAATGATGCAGCATTATTATAGACTGGGGACTTCCAACTATTTTAATACCATAAACCAATGACTTCACACAAGAAGACATCCTAGCAAAGAGTAGGAGCTGCTGTTGCTAACTATACCTCTTGCCACCGTGCTGCTGATCCTGCAGCACTACTGGAAGGTAGGTGGCTCAGCACAATCTCTTTTTTAGACAGAGCTAATTATGAAGGAGATCTGAAGTAGTATCTTCAAGGACAATAACACAAGCGGTAGTTCTTTGCACTGTCGGTGCAAGAAATGGCATGGTGTGTAGACTGAAAGCAAGGGGTGTGCTGAAAGTAAAAGCTTTTGGAAAGATATATAAAAAGACGTCAGTGGCTCAGAAGGGCTGAAGGAATGAGAAACAACAAGGATTTTCTTTCTATGCCATTAATCACCCTTAAATTGCAAGTCTACTACAATTTGAACCTCACCTTTAATGCTTTCAAACACAGAGCACACAGCCTATGTTCAGGGAAGATAATAAGCAGAGCCAAAAGTTTGAGCTTGGAATTTTTCTTAAGGTGAAGTCTGAAGGCAGCAATGCCAAACTCATTTTCACTTGGTAACTACTCCTACATTTATACAGTCCTAAAATTACATTCAGCCCCTTGAAGGCAACCACGAGGCTGATGTGGCCCCTGGTGAAAATGAGTTTGATACCCCTGTCATACATCGGTATAAAGTAGATTTCTGTGGCTCTAATACCTCACTTATTTTTCTATGCTGTTGGATATACATTGTCCTCCTCTGCTATCCCCTTCCTCCCCTCATTCTTTTGGTAACCATCTCTATTTTTGCTTCTTTAGCCAGAGGTGCACTTTGGAACAACATCAGAGCTTGTAACAGATTCCTCCTGACAATTGCATTAGTACTAAATGGCCCAAGATCAGGATGTCTAATGGGACTGACAAAGTCATCTTTAGTCTTTTTGGAAAGCAGGTCAGCAGATGATTTCACAACACTCAATAAAAAGTATACAAAAATAACTACCCTATCTAGAAAGGGAAAAAAAAAAAAAAAAAAAAAAAATTAATCTTTAAAAAAAATACATTTTTATAATAATAAAAAAAAAAATAAAATAAAAAAAATAAAAAAAAAAAAAAAAAAATAAATAAAAAAAAAAAAAAAAAAAAAAAAAAAAAAAAAAAAAAAAAAAAAAAAAAAAAAAAAAAAAAAAAAAAAAGGCATTTTATTCTTTCAAACAAACCCTCCTTTAGTATTACGCAGAACTTAGATCATCATCATCTTTCTATCAATAAACTACTGATGCTTTCTAATTTTATTTACAAAACTGCCTTTGAGAAAATAAGAATGTGAAATGAATCATCACAATTCCACCTCAATGCCTAAGGTAACCAGCAAATAAAATACCATACCTTACAAAGCAGGGTGAGGTAAAAGAATGCATCTCATACATTAAAAGCCACCTTTTCCCTATTTCAGAGAAGGATTATTGGACACAGAAGTCAGGAAAAAATGACCCCTAGAAATCTGAATTATTACTTTTCCAAGTTATATAGTGAAAACATCATAAAAATCCACTGATATGTTCAGGGCACAATTCTACCTAATACCAGCAGACTCTCAGGGCTTTACTGTGACTCCTTAAGGATAAACCCCTCTTTTCTGTAGCACACGAATTGCAGCCCCTAGCACATTTCCACGCTACACCTGACAATAAGCAATAAGTTATGATACCTAGTTAACCAATTAATACTGAAGCACAGAAGTGATGCATGTTACTCTGAATTCACATTGTAACCCACAAACCTATATGTCACTACAACCTATGTCCTGTCCCATAATCTCATTGAAATCTGGAATGAATCAACTAATGTTCCACACAGAGAGACAGATTCACACGTGAATTTTGCCCTGACAGTAGGTTTGGACATAACTTGCTTGAGCCGTATGGCTCTAGGAAATTGATCTAAAACCAGGTTGTTCAGACATTTAGCTATTTGACTTTATAGGTCAGTAATATAGCCACGGATATCTCAGACTGTCACCCTACAAACCTTCTACAGAGAGTGGAGAAAAGCAGGTATTTTTAGGGTTCCATCTATCTGAACCATTAGAGATTTCTAAGTCATGAGACGAATTGTGTCCCACAAGTGGCTGTTTCTCTTCCCTGACTACAAAAAGTCACCATGCTGCCTAACTCAGACAAATATGTCTATATTAAGGAAGGATATTTCAAGTTAGGTAGGATTAATTTTACAAACTGAGGCTAAAGATTAGCTTTAAAAGTATGTAAGTGGTTTACAATGTAGACAGGCATCATTGTATATTTTCCAACTTATTTAAATGCTTTAGCACTTTTGAAAACCTCACTAGCTACCTATTAGTACTCTTTAGTACTTACATACTTCTACCAAGTTTACCTCAGGAAATTCCCAATGGAAATATTCTCACAGAAAGTCAAATAAAGTTGATTATCCTTAAAAACAGTGCAAAGAAAAACAAACTCCACCATCACACATACATACACATAAAGACAGAGTCTTAAGAGCTGGACTTCCAGTCCTATCCATACCACAAGATGCTCAGCACCTGTTAGGATCAAATGGTTGTCTTATCTGAAAATCTAAAACACTGATCATTCTGATTGAAATCCTCTCCAAGGCAAACTGAGAAATGTCCAAAAACAGTCCTGCAAAATCTGGGAGAAGTGGGACAAATGCAATATTATGCATTTCATAAGATAACAAACTTATATTTTCTAATATAGCACAGAAATGCAAATAAACAAAAAAGCTCATCTACTTCAGCTGAAATATAGATTTTGTATTCCAAATAACATATTTCAGGTGATAAAAAACACCTCACAAGCGCATGTCAATACCTATTTGAATAGCAGTATATGAGTGCTATCTAGTCAGCCACAAACATGGTCTTCTAGCCATTGCAAAACTTTTTTTTTGTTAGTTTTGTTTCATTTGTTTTTAAAGACTGAAACCTCTTGTCTTACCAGGAAAATATCCAACACCACTAAAACCAGGAAAATATTTCTCAGTAGTCCAGAAAGACATTTTTTTTCTTTAATATATCTAGCAAACAAACAAATAGATATGTCAAGCAGCTACACTGCACGTTTTTCTAATCCTGGATTCACTGGAAACTCCTTTGATGCTGTAGACTTTCAGACTCCTTTGCCAATGTTAATCGACCAATATGATCATTGGAAGACACAGTAAAGGGCTATTCTAGATGTCTCTATTGATCAACACACAGTCATAATCGTTTCACTCATAGTACAATGCCATTTTAAATATGTTTTGTACTACTCAAAGTTCAAAATAAATTCATAAATGTGACATCATTCTGCTCCTTCTTCTAACTGCAGTCATAGTAAATTAATCATACAGTGTGTAATGGAAAATATTAGCTAATGTCCAAACATTGACTGCTTGACATTACTGTCAGCTGTGTGTCATTAATATTCTTATTAAGTGCTATGAAAGGTTGGTTGAATGGGCATTAATGGCCTTTAAAAATGCAGATAAAAGAATGGCTGCTTGTACACAGTTCTTCCAATGGAAAAGGTATTTATACGGCTGAAAGACTGTAATTTATCTGCAAGGAAGAGTAAGGGTTATTAAGAGAAACACACCACTGTTACTTTGGGGGATATGACATGTCATTTTCCATATTTTTTAGTGCGAATTATAGCTATAAAACTTGTGATAGGAAAAATTGCTTTGCTGCAATTAGCATGTGGATACATTCACGTACATTCAGATCCCATAAATTCTTAAGATCAGAGTTTCAACATTTGACACCATTTTCTGTAAAAGCTTAGCTATTTGAGTCAGATTCTCCCAACACTTGTGGGCTTTGCAGGTTATGACTCTTGCACAATGTTAAAAATCTCCTCTGGTATAAAAAGAATAAAGGTTTGGATGATTAATTGCCAGTAGTCACCTGCTGTATTACTATCTGGATGAGAACATTAAGGTGGCAATCATCACTGCAATCTTCTTAATAAAATAACCATAAAATTCATGAAATCAGACATGCACAGAGTGAATCACCAGTAGAAATGTATGTCTATTAGCTCTATGAGGCATATGATCAAAAGGATGATCTAGACAGAGCAACCAACTCAGCAGAACATGAAAGCTGGAAATGTGAAAAAGCCAGAAGTGCACAGAGCTAAGAATGACAAAGGAGCTAAACCTGCTGAGACAGACGGCCAAATTATAACATTCTCATAAAGGTGTAACCACCTGTCAATCAGGGTTTTGTCTGCTGAGACTACTTCAAAGATTCTAAAAAAAACCAACTAACCAAAAGTGATCAAAATGAGGTAATGTGTTAATTGCTGTGGGGATCGAGACTAAAGCTACAGTAATTGCAAAGAAAGCTAAGAAACAGCCTTTGTAGCTACAAGAGATCTATGCAACCTTTTTGCTGAGCTCCAAGATGTCTAATAATTGAATACTGAAATCTGGCCCTTAGGCTACAGAAATGGGTTTTCTTGGCTGATGTATTTCTCTCCAGCTGAGTTGCAAACTATTTAAACTTTGCCCTTTCTTGTACACCGCTACATTTCCAGCCATATTTTGCACATGGGGAAAAAGTAGCAGATAATCACAGACATTCTGTTGAAAAGCAAGTTCACATTATGAGCAAAGTGGCAGGAGGTGACAACACGGGCAGAGCAAAAGGACGGAAAGCCAAGCCCAACGGGTTTCTTTCTGTAAGACCCGCTTATTACACACCTCTTCTTTTGACTGGAGTAGGCAAAGCATTAACTTTTTTAGAGGGAAATTTTCACCACTGGCACGGATGAATAGTGTTTAAAAGGCACAGAAAACATTTATTTTGTTACTTCACTGAACTAAGACAGTCATCACAGAAAACACCATTTTTTAATGTTGCAAAGGCGAATTTTCGGAATGAACAATGTACATTTGTGCTCCTGTTCAAAGCCAAACTGGTGTAGTTGTTGGGGCTTTTTTCCCCTTTTTCCACAAGACCTTGCTTCATTCAACAGATACGTCACATAAGACATAGGGAATGACCAGCCGTTCACTTTTTCTTTCTACCCTCTTTTGCTCATCACTCACTATATGATCTTTAGCTTATATACCATGTCATCCAAACCATACACTGAGCTCTGAATACATATTTGCTTCGTAAGTCTTATACTGCAGCCACGTAATCCCTGACTGTCGCAAAAAGCTGGCAAGTTACCTTTTCTATCATTACATGTCCTGTATTAAAAAAAAAAAACAACCACTTTTTTGATCATTACTTTATGCTTGAGGATACAGAGACAATGAAGTTTGGCAGGAATCACAAGAGGAAATCATGTTGAGGCCAGAATTGCAAAGAAGGAACAGGAAATATTTTTCCTGTTTTATGAAATGTGAAAAATGTTGCCATTGCTTCACTGAATTTTTTTTTGAGCTTTCTCAGTTTTAATCCAGGGGGTAGGTGGGGAAGAGATTTTGAGAGTGAAAGAGAGAAAGCTAGAAATAATAAAAGCTTCATCACTAACCTCACTTCAGATAGAGAGTGGCCAAGTTTAACACTTCGCATCTTCTAAGCCTCTAAGTAAGAAATAGTTAAATGTGTTAAGTAACAATTAAGTATTCATCTGTGGTGTGGAAGAACCAAGTTAAAGACACTGTGTTCCTGTGATCTGTTATTTCCTTTCACGTCTCTTGTGGACATTCGCCCTGTACCTGAGAAAATTTCTTCTAAAAGCATGCACCGAAGCCTACTCATTCCTACAAAAAATTTCATCCAAAGAAAACAATGAACAAATGCTTCCAGCAAACTTTACTTGTGACAAGTACCTCATGGAGCTGTTCTTCCATTCTCACAGTCCTGCCAGAAGTGTTGAGCAGAGAAGTTCAACTGGTAACAGAAATAACTTGAAAAAAGACACTTTGCATATGATAGTACACAAAATATTCAACAGTGATTCATATGCAATTATTAGAATGCTTTGTGGATGCCTGTGAAGTTGTAAAAATTGTGACTAATGTTAACTGAGGAGGGCACAACAGATTCAGATTAGATACAGGCAGTAGCACCATGTGGAGAATGCCAAATATCGTTTGAGCCCACATGTCTGAAAACAGAATCATTCCTTTTTCCCGTTGTCCCAGCTATGTGTGGCTTCAGTACCTAACTTAGGATTCAGGTCATTTTCTTCTGCCTTTGAGGAAAAGAGGTGCACTTTGACATCCATATATTCCCACCTGGTTATCAGACATTCTGAATCTTACTTTCAGCTTTTGTATAGAGGGCACTTATAGTGTTGTTCCTATTCAGTAATGGTGTAAGATTTACAAAAAAAGCAACTTTTAGATATGGTGTGCAGGATATAAGAAAAAAGTATCTCTGAGCAGGGATCTAAACAGCAAGACTCGTATTCACAGTTTTGACAGCAAATCCATGCTGAGCACTGTATGAGGAAAACAGACTGGGTAGCTCTTGTTCAACTCTTTTTCTTATGTCCAGATCCTCAGCTGCTTACACTGGTTTGAGTTTTCAGCAAAGTTTAATTGACATTTAATTGAAGTCTTGGGAGGTTTGCACACCCATGGAGCACTAAGGCACATGCTTAATTTTTAAATCTAACCATCTGCAGCAAAACAGTCCACTGACAACTGGATTTGAGCTCATGCTTAAAATTAAGCATATGCTGAAATGACCCACATGAGAATTATAATACAAAGTACCGTCTGAAAGCACGAAAAGCAAATATGAATTAGTAGATAATTCTTGCACAACCATTTTCTTAGTTTCCAAGTCACTTAGGGTAAGGTCCCAGTGTGGTATCACTGAAGAAAGTATTTAGACAACATTATTCTTTCACTGTGATTATCTAATGTATCTTGCAATTTAGACATTTCTCTCCAAACAGATGTCTGTATATTGATCAGTCACTTTTTAGCAGAAATCACCAAGTTTGTCGATCCATAACACATACATACACATATGTACTTATATATATATGGAACGGGCTGCCCAACAAAGTGGTTGAATCACCATCCCTGGAGGTGTTTAAAAGATGTATAGATGAGGATCTTAGGGACATGGTTTAGTGACAGTGTTAGGTTAAAGGTTGGGCTCAATGATCTTGAGGGTCTTTTCCAACCAAAATGAATCTATGATCCTATAGTGCTATATATATACATTTTATATATATATATATATATATAAGCTTCCATTTTAGCACATTAAAACAATATAGCATTAACAGGCACTGCCTAAGCATGCATCCATAGGAGTCACCTCACCATTCCTCTGTCTCCATAGCAAAGTGTTAGTATCAGAAGCCAAGGTATGTCTATGCCACTGAGAGGTGAAAGCTAGATCCTCACTTTAGCATAGGCAGATGTCCATCATTCCCTTTCTCGGTGGACACATCAAAGCAGAAGCATGGTACTTTAGCCCCACTCAAGTTAAGCTATACGTAAAGAGAAAGATCAAGGACAATTTCCTAGATACAAGGTTTAAAACAGAATAAAACCCAGATTTGCACTGTCTTTGTCCATTTTGTCCCAGAAATTAAATAAAGAAGTTCGGGAGGCTGGAGACACGAGTGCAACATCTGCATATGCTCTCGTCACTTATGCTCATTATTACTTTAAAGGAACAAAACATTTGCTTCCAGAAAACAGTAAGTTTTAGGTTTTTTTGTTCCCCACTCTGATTTACATTTTTGCCTCAGATATAGATGGGATGAGCAGCAAAGTTCAGGTTTTTCTGAAAAAAAATTGCCTTTACAAGAGCAAAATATTTTTTTTCTTGCCAAACTAGCACATTCAAACCACCATGCTCTTAGCCTCTCTGCTGACAGAACCCATATCTCTGAAGTCCACTCTACTAACCTCCCACTAGCATGTTACACATAGATTATTCTGAATTTTGTCTCATTCTTTTGAGGGTATTCCATACTATAGGGTGATAACTGCAATTTTACAGATGATCAGTTGACTCGGAGTTCTACTCCAATACCAAAAGCACATGCTAGTTGAAATACTGAACCAAATGCATAATCAGTGGTTGAAATAAGGAATTGTGACATTAGTGTAAGTGATGAAATTAAGGTGATAGCCAATTAAGAAGTACATTAGGTTGAGAGGAGAAACAAAATGATTTTAAAATAAGTCATCAATAAGGAGTTTACAAAATCAAAAGACTCATGTCATATCAAAAATTATCCATCAAAGTACCAAATAGTGCATGGTGAAACACTGGAATATCAGATTAGAAGAATGATAGTATTAGAACAAACTTGCATTTAGCTGCTCTAAACTGCACATTGCTCACAGAACTAAGCGTAAACTGACTTCCACACATAGTAATGTTTCCTTATTACATCAGTCTCTTGAACCCAGTGAATGGGATGTTATCACAATGGCAACTTCAAATTCAGATAGTCATAATTAGAACTGAGAGAGTATGTGGAAAAATACGAGTACATTTTTAAATGCCTTTTGATTTTACAGGGTTCGTACCCTTCAGACTTTGTGTTCTACATCTAAGAAGGCATTTAAAGTTTATATTGACAAATCTTAACAGAAAGGCAGTGCTCATCTCCCACCAGAGAGATGATTCTCCCACTCTGCCCTGCACTAGTGTAGCCTCACCTGGAGCACTGTGTGCAGTTCTGGGTGCTACAGTATGAAAATTATATAAAGCTACTGGAGAGTGTCCAGAAGAGGGCTACGAAGTCGGTGAAGGGTTTGGAGAGGAAGCCATATGAGGAGCAGTTAAAGTCACTTGGTTTGTTCAGCCTGGAGAAGAGGAGANCCAACTCAGGACATTCTATGTTTCTACGATCTCCAAAGCTCAAGCAGTGAATGAGAAAAATTTCAACTTGCATGGTCAGTCACATGGCTGAAAGCCGATACTTTGTTAACTTCCATATGCCCTTGATTTTTCTCTCCTATGGAGTCTGCTAACTAATTAAAATATTTATCTAACTGATATACAGAGACCTTTGATTGCAAACACTTATTTATGTTCTTAGATAACAGCACATAAATAGTTCTGTCACAATAAATTGGACTTAACAGGAACTTAGACTTAAAGTGTTCACAGAATCAAAATAAAATAATTTTCCTATGACATTTATTTAGGAGAATAACATAGTAAAAGTTGGAAATTAAGATAATTTTTATTACAAATACCTGAGCCAAAATAGCAGTAGATTTTTGCCCACAAACAACCGAATAGAGAACTTAAATTGTAATTTTGAATTATTTTGAAGACTTACCAATCTGTTTGCAACTAGCACAGTACAATAAAAATTTTAATTATAAGGATGAATTATTGTGCAGAACTTACTTTTCAATTTTATCAGAATCCATCATGAAAGCTTACACATACAAACATCTAGCCAAAATGTATGTAGTGCTTTGGAAAGCAATTATGAATACAAATTTCCTTATATGAGCTTTTAATTAAAACACCTTAATTTCTTCGCATATCTTTTTTTTTTTTTATTTTGTAAAAAAAAAACCCTACAAAAAATAGCATAAACCTTTACAATCATCATA
>VWYH01008995.1:328859-417274 GCA_013399365.1 Pampusana beccarii
AGTTTTCAATAAAAACACCTAAATTCCTTCACAAATCTTTTTTTTTTTTTAATTTGGAAAAAAAAAACCCTACAAAAAATGCCATAAACATTTATAATCAGGATAAAGCTTTCAGAGCAAGTAAAAAACTCAAAGCTGAATTCTGGAATTCTACCTTTTTTTCTCAAGTTGGAAAACTTCCACAGTGAGAAAATTCTGGAAAAGGTACAAATATCCAGAGCTATGACATTATGTGAGCTGATATGAACTGTGGCATTTTTTTGTTTCCCAAACTAAATCCTGTGGGTGGATTATTGATTCATTAGTTTTACCATGGTCACTGGTTGTTGAATCTTTCTATTACAGGATAAAAAATGAAGAGAGTTAATTTCAATCAAAAAGGCTACAGTTGTGAGTGAATATGCATTTTTCTAGCATTTCTGATTGTCAGTTTTAGCCAAGGAAAGAAACGAACCAGCAAGCTCGTGTCCTACCAAATGCATAACTATAGCAAAGAGCATGTACAAGTATATATGTGAGTATTTGGATGGATGCGTCTCAGAGCTTTGGCTTTTACATAGCCAGCCTGCAGCGCTTTAATGGAACATAACTTTCACTCCTTAAAGTTCAAGAGGCTTTAAAGGTTTCTTAAATTAGGCAGCCAAAATCATTAATCTCCTTAGAAAATCTTGGCAAAACACTGAATTCATATTGACACAAAGACTAGGAGGTACCAGACTCAATTAATGAAACCATTTCTCTCCTCTGATGGCTTTGCTCTTTCTCTCTGAAATCACCAGGGTAACACTGACTTTATCGCAAGCGCAGAGGAAGAGCTAATGTTTTAGGATGGGTACAAACAGGTATTGATAAAATAAGTACTGAGCCAAGCCTGAATCCATACATGAGCTTAGTCTGCTTTCCAGGTTCAGGTAAGCTAAGTCCTGCACCTGAACCTAACGTTGATAGTCCAACACTTACTGCTCGAGGCAGAAGTCAGCCTGATTGCAGCACTCAGTGCATCATTGCAGATCCAGACTCATCTGTGACAGTGGAAAAGGTTAATGTCCTCACCTGCTTGTAACATCCCCTTGCTAAGGTAGGAGTTGTTCACTAAAAGAAGAAAGGTCTTACAAGTGAGTGTGATATCAATTAGCTGGGAGGAGACTGCATGACACTGCTCTGACCATCAGTACCTTGAAGACAGAGCAGACAGATTGCTTATTACTGGTCCTGTTAATTACCTCACGGAGAAGGAAATCAGTGATTATAATGTACCTGTTATTCATCAGATACTACAACGGCTTGTGCCGTATTGCCAACAAATAAAATAAGGACCCCTTTTCAACAATTACGTTGTAAGAAACGATTGCACAGGACAAGTGCAATTCGGTTTCCACAGACACATTCAGGACATTTTTTCACTTACAATACAGCTGATTTTTACAACTATTTACTGAGAAACTACGCTCTGCAAGTAATTCCAGCAGGACAAGCAAGCTCCTGTTTACTTGGTAAAAGCAAGAATGGCCATATTTGACTGTTTTTCTTTCTTTATATCACCAGTTTTGTGGTCTATAACCTTCATAGCATTTTGCTTTCACACTATTATTATTTCAAACAGAACCTGAATAAATGCTTAGGCTCTGAGATTCAGTAAGGTGTCTATCCTATTTGATACACTACATCATGAAAACTTTAAATCAGGTAGACTATCCCCTAATGGGTGTATTCTCAAAACATATTTTCTACACAAATTTCTTGTCTTTAGCTTTCAAGGACTCCCAATGATTGAAGCATTTTTAAAGTAAATAAAGTGATGCAACATTTTCCTTGCCACAATGGGTTGTATTTCGTATGTTGTACCCGTCTAATCCAAATAATTGGATAAGTGAATGAATAAATTTAATGGGAGAAGAAAAATATTGAAAAATATTTAAAAGATAATTGGAACCTCTACTGCTATAAAGATGTCTCATCTGCATGGTTGGCCTGACCCACTCTACCCTGGTTATTCTTTGTTTATTTCTTGCTTCAGTTTACTGAAGTACCCTCCAAAATGCTATGAGCCAGAAAACCAGGCATTTTTAAAAGCTGATAAAGCTGATCAAAATGCACAGCCAATGAAGACAGGGTTAAGTTTGATTCACTGCTTTCTCCTGGTTGTATCTATATAAACTAGGAAAGTAGCACTCAGTGAGTAGCAACTCTGTCATGTTACACTTAACTATGAGTGATTATGTTTTTCAAACACTAAGGTTTTATGAAGGTTTAGCAATCTGGATGACAACTGTTCATTATTATTAAGCTGGACATGGATTTTCGGGGTTGGTATGTGATTTTTCTCTCTCTACCTAGCAGATCCTGGAGAACAGATTGCTAGTGGATGGTACAGCTAAGAACTCCACTTCTTCTCCACCTTCTACTGGTAATGTAATACAACACTGTGTACCTGATGTTAAATTAGGTGCCAGAGAGTTTCCTTTAATGAAAAAAAAGTAATGTTTTAATGAAGTAAAATAAATAAAAATCAAAATAAATGTGACAGAAATCAAAGATAGGCAGTGTCAAACTGTCATTGCAATCTATGTATAATTGAAAAGTCTAAATCCAAATCTAACAAAAAATCTACTTCTCTAATATCTAGAAACTAGTATCAGTGTTTACAAATATCTGAAGGGTAGATGTCAAGAGGATGGGACCAGACCCCGTTCAGTGGTGCCCAATGATAGTATGAGGGGTAATGGACACAGACTGAAGCACAGGAGGTTCCATCTAAACATGAGAAGAAACTTCTTTACTTTGAGGGTGCTGGAGCACTGGAACAGGCTGCCCAGAGAGGTTGTGGAGTCTCACTCTCTGGAAAGATTCACAACCCGCCTGGACACATTCCTGTGTGATCTGCTCTGGGTGAACCTGCTTTAGCAGGTGAGTTGGACTAGATGATTTGCAGAGGTCACTTCCAACCCCAACCATCTTGTGATTCTGTGATTCTGTGACTCACAACTACAATATTCAAATAAAAAGGTCTAGTATTTGTTGCAGAGTTCTGTTAAATTTTCTTGTGCTTTTTTTACACATGTTCTCATGCTTTCAAAAAGAAACTTGAATTTTTGAAGTTGCTCAGATGTAATTTGGTCCTGATTCGTATTTAAGTTTCATCTCCATATACATTGGATTGTGACAGAAAAGATTTTCAGCACCTCAGAAAATTTATCTATACATATAGGCATGAGTCTAATACAAAATTTTAGATAATCAATTAGGAAAATGTAGGCCTTTCTCTTTATGTACAACTGCATCTGTCCTGTTATGCATGTAGTGTATTTGTGAGCATGTGTAGATATTTGTGTATGTATGTAATCAGCTTCTCCACCTGCAAAGTGGGGATAATTATTCTTTCTTTACAAGTATCATGAGGTTTAGCTTAATAATTTCTGGCAATTGGTGTGAGATACTGTTAATGAATAACTACATATGGTAAGTGGTAAGGTTAATTATTCCGGTATGACAGAAATCAATCACTGTTAAATCCTTTCTAGCTAGATAATGAGGCAATCTTAAATTTTTTGATTTGGCTAAACTGTCTTGACAGAGTCACTTTGCTACCATATGTTGGAAACCCAGGGGACTCTCATGGAGATTACAGCGTAGCTCACAGAAAGTCCCTGTGCAGGCCTCAAAGGATTGAAAAAGACTATAAAATAAACTATGCCAATTTTTTTTTTTTTTTGTATGCTTCCACCTGAATCACTAGTGTTACTCTAGAAAATTATTTAATACCTTAACCATGGCATAGAACAAGCCCATGGCTTCCCTCATGAAGTGGTGTTGCAATGTTAAAAATAATTATTGAAGTGCTGGCTTGAGATAGCAAAAAAAGAGTGTGATTTTTATGAGCCCAACATTTATATGTGACTATAACAGTACTTCTTCCATTGGAATGATTAAGATTCAGAACTTGTTCTTTTTTTTTTTTGAGTTTATTATTCACCACATTTGTCTTTGATATGGAAGTAGGCATGCAAGGAAGGATATGTGAGGAAGACTAGCAAAGCAAGAGTGACTCGTGAGGCCAAAACCCTGTATATACTTGAATGCTTACATCGCTTTTACACAGGCAATATACTAGTTGTTGTCTTTTATCAAAAATTCAATTTACTGATTTCTACCACTCTCTGTTAACGACATGAAACATGCAACAGTATTGAGTGGTGTTCATGGACGGCTGGATAAGCAAGCTTCTTGCAAGGGTGGAGTGTAGACTTCCACAAAATGGGAAGTTCAAGCTTTCACATCATTAGCGGAGTTTTAGACCATATGCTGCCAAGCTCAAAGGTAGCCAGGCTGAGCCTTCGGTGTCAAACTCATTATCTCTCAAAACAAATGTAGTCTCATGCCTTCTGCAAACAGGAGATGAAAGTCACGGCTTTCATTCAAGGTCTGGTTTGTTCATAATTAGGTTCTATAACAGTGTGGAACATTGTCTTTAAAAAATAAATAAATATTTTTTCCCTATTGAATCACGGATCTTTTAAGTTTCTCTTTCAGTCTTGACATTTTATTGCCAGCAGTTACATGTGTACAGCAGTTCTAACAGTAAGGAGAAACCTCACTGGAACGTGGTTCTTTTTATCTGGTTTGCCATTACGCAGTGTTTGAACTTCTGCCTGCCTGGTCACAGCATAAAATAGTTACAAATCCTTGAAAAATTTAGGCATGCACTGTTGGTTGAAAGTTTTTGTGGGAAAATGCAATGGCCTAGGAAAGGGAGAAGGATACCCCACTTCCAAAACTGGCCATTTCTTCCTCCCCAGCTCTTACATTTTTTCTACTCAATTGCTTGTTTTTCTTATATATTGCCTCTGACCCTCCCTAACTTTGGCCTGTTTTTTTCCCCTGCTGTTTTATTAATCACACTGTATTAACTTCACAACTAAGGTCAATTCCATCTCAACAGGCCAGAGACAAACCTAACTCCGCAAAACAGCATTGCCCATAGAAATAATATGCAGTTTTCAAGGCTGCGAATGTTTGGGTAGAGGACTGAACAGCCGAATATTTCTTGCTGATAAACTCTGAGAGTTTTATTTTTTCGTAACATACTTGTCCTCATGCAGGCTGCCATCCTTAGCAGTGTAAATCATCATGAATCAGCAGAAACAGGAAGTTCCTTGTACTACAGCTAAGTGGACTAGCATAATCTCAAGATTTTATCAGATAATTTTTCTGTTTTGATATTTAAGAAGCAATTTCTTGGGCACCACAATTTTATAGAGCACTATAGTCTATATTTAAAAAATGATTTAGCGAGACATAAGCTTCTAAGTATCTGAACCATCAAAGAACATAAGTCTTAGGAGCCTCAGTAGTTCAGTACTGAAAGACTTGAATGATATATAAATAAGTTTATAGTCCAGGTCTCACCATTCTTTCACAGGAAGCCTGGGACAGATAATTGAACCTGACCTCACAGTCCCAGTCGAGGACCTGATGCCACTTTCTGGACATCTTGTAACTAAATATTTCGTTAATCCAGTCTTCGACCATGCCCACTACTTGCAAAGAACCTCAAGTTCATGCATAAACAAATTCTGTGTGAACCACATATGGGCCAACTCCTTATGCTTAGCAGAGTCTGTGCAATTCAGTGTAACAAGACATTATAAAATGTTTTAGCTTTTTTTTTAAAGAGTTGTCTGTGAATAATTTAATTTGTGAATATAAATGGAGGGAATGTTTGTAATGGCTAAGATTAGCCAAGGCTGGATAATCTCCTCAAGCTCTTAGTGTAATGAGTGGAGAGAGAAGCTCCTCTGGAGGATGTCAGAAAAGGTACTTTTCTCTGTGCTAACTCCAGAAGGTGCCAGGGAAAGTTAAGTTTGCAAGGACAGAATAGATCTCATGAACAATTAAGAGGAACTCTACGGTGAACTATAAAATTCCAAGGCAGCATTCTTGTGTGTGTCTATTATTTAACTAGCACAGTAACAGAGTGCCTAACAGGGCTGGATGGATACAATTATAACTATATAGCAAAACAAATTCTAGTGTCTAAAGCCAAATTTTAACCTGATGTGAAGCCTTCCAGAATACAGGATGCATTCATATTTTTCATTTGCAGTCTCTCTGGAACTCGGAGAGTAGTTTCTGCGTAACAATCGAACATATTATATATCATGGTGTTCTTAAGCAGAAAGGTGTGGGGGTTTGTTTGGTTGGTTGGTTTGGTTTGGGTTTTTTTGTTAGTTTGCTTAGTTTGGTTTGATGTTTGTTTGTTTTGGGGTTTTGTTTGTTTGTTTTTTGGGAGAATTCAACACCTAAAAAAGGTGTTATCTCAGGGAATTACCATTTCAACATGTGTGTTTCCCACCTCCTACTAGTCCTAAACAATCATACCTCCTGACAAAAACCCATGATGAAAAGTAAAAGAAAAAAAAATCTTTGTTTTGGTTCTTGCTGGATAAACAACCTTTAATTGCAAACACAATATGGAAGGCAAAGTTAATGATATTAGGCTGTTAGTATTCTTCAGTTTAATAACTGATACAGGAAAAGGTATTTTTTAGAAAATAACCAGTAAAAGCAGAGAAGGAGAGGGGCTGTGTGAGTATGGATTCAGTGACAAAGTGAAAGAGAGGGATTGTCTGTGCAAAAAGAGGGAGACGTGATCTTCGGTGACTCCTGGAAACAGGATGATCACTCATTACAGGGGCAGCACTCTCCAACAGAGGTGAAGTCATACCACAGTACTAGCGCAGTCAATAACAGTAGCACACACTGTGTCCTGCCCAGCTGCTTTCCAGCACTCCAGCCCATGGCCCCACAGCAGATGAGACACAGCCAGTAGAAAACTCCCAGGGCTGATATCATGTGCCATGGCCAAAGGCTGGGAAGTGCTGATTTGACTGTGATAGCAGTTTACTCTATTCCTGGTTCACGGTCAGGCTCCTTGGATGGAAAAAGCTGTCCTAAGCAGAGGTGGCCCTGGGCTCCAAGAGCCTGGAGTCCTGCCCACTGGGTTGTGAGCAAGGAATTGGTTGTGACTTGTTGGCTGAATCAGTTAATAACAGTAAATCCTCTATAGCAGTGACAGGACCGGCAACACGTCTGGTAAGAGCCATCTCTGATATCCCAGACATAATACTTCAGATTCATATAATAATTTTAGTTGAAAGTGACCTCTGGAGATCACCTAAGCACTTCCACTCGGAGAAGGGCCAGGCTCAAATTCTGAGCATGTTTCTGAGTGTTACAACCATTTGAGTGTCAGGTATCACCAATGACAGAGATTCTGCAACTTTTCTAAATAAACTGTTTCAATGCTCAACCACTCACACTACGACCAGTATTTTCCTTGAAATGTGATAAGAATTTATTTTGTTGCAACATACACCCATGTTCTCCTGCATTTTTGCTGTCATCTCTGAGAAGAGCTTCTGTCATGTCTGTAGCCACCATTAGGAGACTGAAAACAGTAACCTATCACCTCCTCATAGCCTTCTCTAAGCAGAACAAAACCCTGTTCTCTCAATTTTTCATCACTTGCTGACTGTTGGCTTCCCAATGAAGGTGAAATCTTTTATGCAGGGTCTTCCTAAACTTCATCTATAATTTGTTCCATATATGGACTGGCTCTACATCAGATCTGTACATAATCTCTTTCTTCCAGGGCCTTGTTTCAGTCATCCATACTTTCTATACATGAAGTATACATTCTTCAAGAACTAGCTTTTCATTCAAGTTATAAACCAAACAACTTTCTTGCTTCTAAACCTAAATTAACCTGAAAAGTTTCAAAACACAGTAATTACAACACTTCGACTACATGGGTAAAGATTTCAGAAGTTTTGTTTTATATTGCAAAACTATTACACAAAACCCCACTATGTGAATAGTAAAACAAAGGTAAAATTAGCAAGGTTTTACATAACATGTAGTGGTCCTTAATTTATTGTCCCCAAAAGCAGTTATTCTAGCTGTGCCTAGGTGTAGCAGACAGCTTGATATATAGGACTTGGATATTTTTGGAGGACAAATATGGAGTGAGGAGGGTGACCATTTTTTCAGCATACTTCATTTTGTTTACATACGTTACCTTATTGTTATAACATCAACTTTATAACTTTAGAAGATGCTCTAATCAAGACAAAGTTAATCAGTTTTCTCAAAAAATCCCAGATTTCTAGGAAGTTGTGCAGTGAGTGTCTTTAAATACTGAACATCAGGGAGAAAGATTGTTCTCTGTTACCTGTCACAGTGTCTCTTAAAAGCTTTGATCTACAAGGCCTTTGGTTTTATGGCTAAGAAAAAAAAAAGAGTTTGCAATTAAATGGTACCATTTGATGATCTCTAACACATAAATGTCATTCCACAGAGGCTTTGTATAGAAAACAAAAATACTTTAAAATGCCAGCTTTAACTGCTTCTGAAAGAGCACATATTTCAGGTTTGAAGAACAAAATTGTTTTTCCACGTATAAACATTCATTTAAGTCCTACTCCCACGCAGCACTGACTCCTCCAATAAAGAGTACAACTCATATCACTGCCGGTGAAGGATATTGACTGTTCTTTCCTGTTCTAAACATCAGACAGGCATCAGAACTACAAAGTTATTAACTAAGATATATCACAAACTAGTATCCACTGACCCTAGAACAGCTTCAGTTCAGTAGTTACTGAGCTCTCCAAATGTTTTCTGGGTGCAAGACTCATTTTTATCATTGTAGTAAACCTACTGAAGTAATTTGCTATCATCTCAAAAGACACATTTTAAGTCACCTACACTGTCTCATCTAAAACCTTTATTTATCAGTTAAATGTAAATCAGGCTAAGATACCCAATCTCTTCTTTCTTAGGTAACTTTCAGAAACACTTTTTTATTTTCTCTTTCATATTTTCTGAGACAAGAGTCTTTCTAGTGCTAGTAATCCTCACCTCCTGAATCACAGATATGTTCCTCCCTTTTCCACACTATTCTATTTCCTGGCTTTTCAATTAGACATCTAGTCTTTAGCCTACCCACAAAATACCAGGATGCTGAGGCATGTCTTTCTATTCCCATACCAACTTGACTTATATCCTTTGATTTACTCTACTATCACTCTTGTCACAAACACTTCTGTAATGACCTCACATGTACTAATAATCAATCAGGAAACAGTGCGTATTTTTTGTTTCTAAGGTATGAAAACTGGTGAATAAATATTCATTTGTAAATTTTCAGGCAATCTTTCAGATTAGGAAGATATGCAGATACATACAGCAGTTTAACTATATTGCCAAAAAAAACATTCCTAGAATAGTGCATTTGTCCTGCAAACAAATGAATTCATGGATGTGTCAGTGCTACTACTCTCACAGGCAGACAGATCTGTATTTATCGTGCTAAAAAGGAAAAAACACGTACAATCATTTCCAGGCATGTAGAAACCCAGTCACAGGTGCTTTGAGGACTAGAAGTGCCACAGCTGTTAGTTTGTCAGGGGTAAGGTCTGTTATTGAAACTGAATTGCTGGCTTATGGCAAATGAGCATTGCATGTGAATAAACTGACTGTGGTACATCAGTGGCTGAAAACCAACAATATGACAGAAAAAATGTTAAATATAAAACACTGACCTGGGGGACTCAGATGGAGAGTTACGCCTAATTAAAGTAAGTAGAGTCAAACACACAATTCAAACAACATCTGTTAGGAAACAAAGCAACTGAAAAAGCATCTATTATTACACTGACTTTTAGGAATAATTCACTTCAGGCAGGTTAACTGTGTTTTTCACATAACTCCCAGGCATTTTTCCATCCTTTGATAATAGTGAGGCACCTATGGGATACCTAAATATGAAATGCCTTGAAACAAAGGCATTTAAGCCCTTTCTGGAGAGTCAGCTGTGATTATTTCTGTGTTTTTAGCATAGAAGCTCAGATCAGACTAGGAAAAAGTCATATTTCCCCTGAATCCTGCTGC
This sequence comes from Pampusana beccarii, assembly GCA_013399365.1. NCBI lineage: Eukaryota > Metazoa > Chordata > Aves > Columbiformes > Columbidae > Pampusana > Pampusana beccarii. The sequence continues at coordinate 338,811 of VWYH01008995.1, forward strand.
ACCTTTTTTTTTTTTTTTTCCCAATGAAAGTTGTTTTGTCTAAAGTGGGGAAAGGACTACCATGTCACAGTATATCCAACTGAGAGAATTATAAAGTTCAAGCCATGCTTTGAAAGTCTCGTGTTGCAGGTAGGAAATTAACTGCTCAGGTTTTCATTCTCCTTTCTTTTACGATCTTTATTTCCTTCCTCAAAGGTAAATTAATGCAAACTCCTGCAAGTCAGACATCTGTATCTTAGCATGTAAGTAGCTGATTCACTGAGGCACAGCGAAGTCTCTCCCTTGACTTCAACGAGCTTCCAAACAAATAAGAAACTTCCTCTTTGTAACAGTTTCCTCCTTTTAGGTATGCAAAAACAATACAGAGAAGAGAGGAAAGAGGCAGGGAATATGTGATGGTTTCCATCTGGAATATTCTCAGTGCATTATTTATATTCATTTTTAAAAATTAAAATGAGTACTATTCCCCTCCTATCATTCTCTGTGATTGATGCTCAAGAACATTGCAGAAGCATATTTAATGGCACTGAGTTATTAGATTGTCTTATACAAATCCGAATGATCTTAGTGCTTGTATCCTAATTAACTCTTCATCCCTGGTTATGTAACTAGAAAGTACCAGACAACTATGCTTGCTTTGTTACAGGAATGCTCAATAATAATAACGTGGAGTTCATACGGGGAATCGTTTTTATATTAGCCTGAATAGAAGAACATCTGCAAGCAAAAAAAGAAAAAAATGTGAACGAAGTGCAAGTAAGCTTACGTTAATAGAACACTAACATGTTATATACATGGAAAGCTGTTTGTGTGACATTTGTGGCAGTTTACTTCCTTCCAAAGAGACTATAACTTTTCTTATTACTATTAATCAGGATACTGTATTTTATTTTTTAATTTTCCCTGTGTTAGTCATGGAGGTAGTCACATATTTATTCAATACTATATGCACAAAAAAATAAAAAGAAGATACTTGAGAAGAAAATCTTAAAAGCAAAATGGTTTAGAGCTATCAAAGGAGAACAAAGGACTGAATTACTTATGAATTTTTCCTTTATGATAGGAGGATTTTGTTTGTTTTTAATGCAGTTTGAGGAGGGTTTGGTCACATTTCTTTATAATCTTTTTACAAAATTGCAAAGTCTTTTTATTGCCCAGCAATAATATTCTCATCTGGCATTATTAAAACAGTGTTTCACACTATATTTTTCTCACCGGTTTATTCTCTCTTCTACTTTAAAAAGATACCTGGAGAGAAAGTTTAAATGTTTTTTCTGTCATCCACTTTATAAATATCCTAAGTCTCAGCACCACATGACATAGAGGAGATTTAGACTCTAGTGATGTTACTACTTCAGGAAATTTTTGCTTATCATTTCCCTTTTTTGTTTAATGGACAAAAATATGCAATGTGCTCCTTAATACTGAATATCCAAAGATAACTCTCTGAAACCTGACTGAAACCTGTGCCAAAAAGCTAAATTATCTGGTTTGTTACTGCAACAACATATTGTCACTATATATATATAGCGAGAGAGAGAGACACACACACAGGCCTTTTCAACTATTATATCCTGAAATTAATGGCTATTTCTCTAAAGTTTAAAAACAGGAGCTAAAGGTTTGAATCAAAAGCCTTGGGGTTTTCATTTGTTTCATAGTCTTTGAGAGATCAGTTATATTAATGAGTGACATGTTTAGTATACACTATAGTAGATACTATGTTAGCGTAAAGCAAAGCTAGACAATACACATGCATTTTGGTCTAGATCACACTGGTGAGGCTCTCAGAGATGAGAGGGCACAGAGCACACAGGGTGAGATGGTGCACAGTGCGAGCCGAAATGCCTGACCTCATGCCATGCACATTAAAATCTCTGCGTGACTCAGAGCCACAGGACACTGCACAAAGTCAAAGGTGTGGGCAGATGTGAGAGGAGTTCCTACGTGCAAGAAACATGGAGTATGTGGCATTTAGGATTCAGTTATTCTCCATTACTTAAATAATTGACTCAATTAACTGAAACGTCAAATAAATACAAACCAGGAGTGAAGATACTACCTGAATATATCTAGAGGTGGTGAAAAAAGGAACCAAGTTACTACACAGGAATTAACCCATGGCATGATTTTTTTCAGCCATGACATCTCTTTTCTGCACTGGAACATGTGGAGAATACTTGGGACAGCAGTTATCTCTGTTGACTTCTCGTCTGAATAAAAATCACTTGTAAGAGTGCTACAAACTCCTTGTTAGCTCTCCCTTTACTTATAAGTTATACATGATGAGAGATTTGCAGAAGGTGAAAAAAATCTGCTAAATTAGACTGATGTAGCAAGAATGCAGTGAAACTCACAGGCTTCAAAACTGCAATGTTAGTTTTCATCCCATCTCTCTGTAAAATTCTAATATTTTAATTATTTTTTGCCAGAAATTATAATTATTAATAAATTTCCTTCAAAATACATAAAGCGTTTCTTTAAGATAATTTAAATTTTTTTGTATTTCTCTGAATCAAAATAAGTAAACTATCTTCCTACATTTCATTTAAAATCAGCTGCAATAATAAGCTACATTTTGAGAGTCACACTGTTAAGAGAAACGTCTCTAGTCATGTTTCTGATAACCCTACTTTTCACCTTCTCTAACACATGTAGAGTTGTATTTCTCATGAAATGGTATTAAAGTTGTATTTCTATCAGAGGGAGATCTAGAGCATGCTGCTGAGAGATACACAATTTATGTTGGCCATATGGGATAAAAGAAAAGGATGAAAAAAAAATTCTGAAAACACCCTAAAACTGCAAGTGACTCACAGTTTTTATAAGGCAGAGCACGGATAAGAAAATTCAGTCTTAAAATTTTTGATGTTCCAAAACTAAATACTTTGTACCAGTTAAAAAATAAGAAATGTTCTTCGGTTTAACGATTCAGCATATGACATATGGATTTTTCTCAGAGTTCTTTGCTCATTAACAATTTGATTTTGAGAAAACTGTCACTTCCTTTGGGTAAACAAACAAGAAAAAAAATCTGTTTGTGATATTTGATTCCTAGCTAGTTACCTTGGTAGCATTTTACATCTATTTTGTGTTAACTAGCAGAGGCTGGCAGAGGAATTTATGTAAGTATACAATAATCTAGCTCTATTAATAAGAACATAAATTTTAGTAGGAGTGCCAAAGACCAGGCTTCATTTCTACAACAGGTTATTATATTATGGAAATGTGTTTTCTAGCTTTTGTGCCTGTCTAGACTGTTATCAACAGCTTGTATTCGTTATGAAAGCCTGCAGCTGGTCCATGCAAAGTTTGCTGTTTTGCAGCCCATCTGCTCAGAAGAGATCTGTAACACTGCCCAGTTTGGAGTAACGTTTCCTAATCATTGTAGTTGCAGTTTCTAAATAGGACTCTGAAATAATGATGGTACTTTCTACTTTTAGATCCCTGTAAATTAGCTCCTCTCTGGGCAGATGGCTACCCGGCTGGTGAAACCAGAGGCAACTCAGAATCAAGCAAACTGGGCTGGGGAGTAGCATCCTTTCATTTTTGTGACTTGCTTCATCCCTGTAGTCCCACCAAAACTGTGATGCTGAGTGTTCTCAGGAGATGAGAAAGTGGCAAGGAAGCTAAGTAAAGTGTGAACAAATGGAGGTGTTAAATGCAGAAGACAAAAATAGAAGCCTGTGCTTAGAACTATGTGTGCTATACACAGCTACAACATTTCCAGGATTTTCTGAGCAATACTTGAACCTGGTCTTATCTTTAGGCAAAATTTTAGTAAATAAGTCCAACACAATTTTAGCAGTAGTCAATATTTGATTCATTAGTATAAGTTCAAGAAAATGCACACCTACACTGTCTTTACTTTTTAATGATAGTAGTAGAATTATTCTCTATTATCTACTTGTCATGTAATATTCTGAAAGAAAAAAATTGCCTGCAGCTCATTTAGGTTAATTCTTTTCTGATATCAAATGGTTAAGGAGCCACTTTCTGAATGAACCAAATGATCAAACTGACTTTTATTGGTTTAGGTTTAGCTTGTTGTCTTAGGATCCTGGTTTACCGCTATTGATGTCAATTACTATTGACTTAAAAAGGAACTGGGAAAGATTATTGAATTGCATAACACATGTCAGTAGCGAAAATATTCTCCTTTTTAACAGTTTCATTAATGGGGCTCTGCAGTGGACCCCCTGTTCTTATTCAAGCTCCTGCTAACCTGAGGTACTAAGATGCTGATAGAGCAAGCAGAAATGGTGTAATATTGATCAAAGAGACTGAAGAGTGTCCTTTAGCAGCATATGAGTCCTTTGCATGGACTATTCTTGGCTCCTTTGTGTGCCACTGTGGCTTTTTCATTTGTTCTGTCTCTTGCTTGCTTAGCTGTGATTTCTGGCATCTGCTTCTGACTTCTTGTCCATATTATCATCTCTTTTCTGCTATAAACCTCACTTGCTTCTGATCACATTTTCTACACAGATTCTTAGACCGGGAGAACTCTTAAACTTCTGTGTCTCATGACTGTGAATCCACATCTCCACCACTCATTCTAGCCTCGTTATAAACATCAGGACCAATTGTGCAGGTTTCTAGTATGATGAACCTGATACAACCAGGATATGATGTGCAATGATAAATGAGGAGAATAAACCAGGCAAAGCAAAATATTTCAAATCCAGAAATATATTATATACCAGTTAATTTAGTTTTTATGCTTTAAACTCAAAATTCCTAAAATTTTTAAATGGAAAAAACCTTATAAAATATTACTATATTGTGGTTAATATAGATGTTTAAGTAAAGTACCATTAGATTCTCTCTTATATTAATCCAGTTTGCATGGAAAAAATGTGTATTATTCTTGTAAAGACTGTATCACTAGAACAGATGGTCTATCTACACAACATAGAACTTTACCTGGGTAAACTCTGCTCCCACACATGGTATTCCTGGGGCCCATTGGTGTAACTGTTTTTTGTATGTGTATGCTTTCAATGCACCTGAGAAACAGCAAAGGCTGAGTTGTGACACCCTAAAACATTGCTTCTATAGGAAGTATATGTTTCATGCCTTGGGGCAGGACAGGAGGTTATGCAAAGTATATGAAAATATGAGTAGTCTTGAATCGTGTTGGAAGATCAATGCATGGAGCATGGCTAAGAGCAGAAATATATAGAATAGTTCCTTAGGAAATAATAAAGCGGTAGTCAGCAAACCATAGTAAAATCAGAACAGGGAACACAGCCGGCCTTTTTCTACCTCTTTGAATGATGCGAATTGCAGGGAATCAGGAAAAAAAGAAAAACCTCCTCTCTTCCAGTGAAAGAATTTATGTTCTTTCTGGACTTAGCTGTTCTGTGGAAAGGGAGGAAAGGAAGAAAAGGCATCTCAAAGACTTTCCCATGATTTACATGCCCTAGACAGCAAGGATTTGACCTTTAATTTGGCTAGATGTGCATTGATTAGGACTGAATCTCATTAAGACACAATCTACTGGGGGTGGTGCAAGAGAAAATATAATATCGATTAAAAAATAAAATAATCCTCCTCTCTCTCTCTCTCCTGGCTGCCTTAGTTCATAATTAGCCTTCCCATCTAGCTTTCCTCCTACATGTTACGTAGCTGTCAGTCTGACGGGAAGCAAGATCATAAGAATGCAATTAGAAATTTCAAATTAGCAGTCAAGTACAGACAAGGGATGGAAGAACCTGCATCATGCTCAGTGTGTGGTTTAACTGAAGCATGATTGCTGTAATGTGAGTTAAAGATTTTTAATTCAGCATAAAAATATGACTGCTACTATGATTATGCTACAGTTTGAGAACCGCATCAGATTTTTCTTATGCAGGATGACCATGAGAATCATCTGATATGCAGCAGCACAAATAGGGTCATTTTTCCCCTAAAATTCAAGAATGAAAGGACTACTTCTGTCCACTGTGGGAATACTTTACAGAGAAAGCCTTGAAAGGCAAACTTGGCCAACACTAGCTCTCTTTTAGAGCTGTGGAAAGCAACTGAATCAGAAGGAGTAACATTCTCCTCCCTCTTTATGATTTTTTAGAAAGGGTGTTCAGTGCCATAATAAAGAATCAGATGGTGATGAGACAGTAACAAGATCTTTCCAAGCAAAGCCAGGCTTTTAAAAAAGTGACTGCAACACTGACACAGTGTTTGAATGAAAAGGATTTTCTTTTAAATTTTAACAACAGAGAAGCAGTTCAAATTTTACTTTATCAGGAAGTATTTGAAATTTTCTACTCAGTGAAATCAGGAGACAACATGCAAGGTGTTAGCAGTTTATGAGTTCAGGGAAAGACTGGTTCTATGCGTTTGTATAAGCTTTGCTCAAATTTTATTTGAGACTATCAGCATATGTTTTAGGAGTTACAGGACTGTAAAGTTCTAATTTAACAATTATTATCATATTTATGCTAGTTGTTACTTAATTGTAGGTAAATTTTATGTGAAGGGCTCTTTACAGAAAAAAAATCTGTTGTATTAGCAGGGTAATTTTCTTTCTGAGAGAAAAATGTATTTGAGCTGACTTATTAAAAACATGACTGATTTAGTGTTTGTGCTCTTCACAATGATCACTCACTGAGTAATGAGCACAGAAAGCCACAGTAAGCATCTTCAGCTGGCATGTATCACCATAGTACCACTGAGTTCACTGAAGTGATGCTCTTCTGCTCTCTGCCAAGATCTGGGTCGAGCTGAGAGTTCAATAAGCTTTATTTCTAATGACCATTTAATAGATTGCTGTGTTTCCATGTTTGTAACCCAAGGTTTCAAAGGAGTTCTTATGTGGTCTTCCTAAAAGACTTAAAGCAAAGCCAACATCCCACTTTCAGCTCAGTAAAAGAGAAGAAGAAATCTGCCTTTTCTGATAGAAAATAGTACTGGAGACAAACCAAACAGGAGCTAAAATGATGAAGTCTGGGAGAAGAAATATGAATTTCAGAGCTTCTGTGGGGCTTAGACCATTTTTGGCCTTGTGAACACCGAAGAAAACTCTCTTCTCACAAAGAGCTTTCAGACATGTAGTCTTTTTCTTCCCATCTGGGAAGAAGACCAGAAGAAGAAAATTTAAAAAAAAGGAAAAAAAAAAAAAAGAAAAAAGAAAAAAAATTAAAAATTAGCAGAAGGAAAAACAGTTGATGTAGAGAATTTTAATAAAGCTCTTCTTTGCATGTGGCAGCAGGGAGCTCGCTCTCATTTGGACAACACTGCAGCAATGTCAACAGTTTTATGAAATCAAAATACACCTGGACCCAGAGCAAGGTGGCGCAGTCTCTGTTCGCAATCATGCACCAGAGCTCTGAAATCTTTTTAGTCAAACCCCTCATCTGGAAAACATTCAGTATTTGTATTATCAATGCTTTTCAGCATGGTAGGAACCTTCTGGTGCCAGGGAAGTTAAAACCCAAATTAAATTTAAAAAAAATAAATAAAAAGAGAAGTGTGTAAAAGGAAGATTATACTATTATTTGATTAACAGAATGATATGATACTGAGACTGATGAAAGAGTAGAAAATTTTAAGATCTTTAAAGGAACATGATGAATCTTCAGACATACTGCTTGAAGTATCATTTTATCTGCTCTGGTATTCAAAGAAGTCCTGTTCTACCCATATCTTACTGAAATTACATTCAGATATCTGCAGTTAATCCTCTGTTTTAAGCCTGTTTTCAAAAATATTTGAACTGATCTGCATAATTTCCTCTTTTTCAATTTTTACCATTATTGCAGGGGTTCAAGAGTTCTTTTAAAAAATGCACATATTCTGTCTTTCATTTTAAGATAGAGCTTTCCTCCTAGGGTTTCTACTCCTGGCTTGTACTGGAAACCGCTTCTTCAGACTTGGTCATGTAATACAGGCTATAGCTCTGTACCTGAGGATACTGCTCCCAGCACTTTTCTGTTTCTTTAGTCAAAAATGTTGGGTCTTCCTTAAAACTGTAGTAAGAGAGACAAGAGCAGAGGAGGAAAGCTCTTTCCCTTCTTTGCAGCTGTGCATTTACAGAATAGATTTAATGCCCTGGTAAAGGTGAGTAGGAACAAATTTTGTCACAACATCTGAGCTTTTAGTTTGGCTTGGAGGGGCAGATAATAAAATCCAATGTCAAATTCACATGAAAAATTTCCTAAAGTTCATTCTGTATTCCACTTAACAATGTTATTAGCATGTCATTAGAAGATAACTTTTACCTTTGAGTTTAGTGGATAAATTTCTCTATGGAAATTAGCAAAGAAGAAAGAAAAGTTGTCTTTTTTTTCTTCCTGCTCTCACTTAGATCTAATAAAAATGGGACACCAACATCAGCAGGGAGGAACACAGTGTGGTACACAGCATTGCAACTACTTTCTGGAAAGTCCAACAGAAAAATACGCACCTGTAAGATCTCAGATGAGTAAAATGTAGGTAAATGTACTGTTACTGTCAAAGATCTAATTAACAAAATAATTATTTGCTTTGTGTGCAACCAATGACAGATCCTTAAAAAACATATGGAAAAAAAAGTCAACTTCCATGTGTCAGAATTTAGAATTTCCATTTTCGTATGCCACCAGTAATACTTCGCAAACAATGCTCTGAGTCTTCTTTCATTCTGTGCCTTAGAAATAGTGAAATTATTGAAATTATCTTCATATCTTATATATCAGAGCCTCAATCCCTGATGTTCATTCATAATCCATGAAGAACATCTAATAAGAACGAAACATTTTTACCTCTCATTTCAGAGCTGCCTGTGGAATGGGACTATTTTTAGAATATTTTAAAACAATCTGGGTACTACATTGAACAGTAACTATGTCCCCATAACCTTAAATGTGTTTTTTGTTTATTCCCATACTCCAGATTCTTTGAGAATTCACCCTTAGGAGGTACAGTATCTCTGATCTTTTCCAATCTGATGTTAAACATCAGATATCCCCAGTGTACTTCATTGTATTACCAGAAAATGAGAAGAGGGAAAATAACGCCATCTGGACTAGAGGATTTGGGGTTCACCAGTTGGCTTATGAATCATCTGTTCTGGGAATTGCATTGATCCATCTTGTTTGATGCTCTATAAATTTATACCTGTTCAAATCCACAGTCTTTAGAGAAGTTAATCCTCATTTAATATGACAAGAATTCAGAATACATGTCAAATCAATCAACTCTATTTTAAGGAACCGAAACATCTATTTTGACTTCATTGTTCCTATTTATTTCATTCATCTGCTATTATATGTATTTTGTGACTACTGAAAGATACACTCAGTATATTTTGAATACTCTTTTTCTTTTTCTTTTTTTTTTTTTATTCCTGCATAATGTGAACTGTGCATACAAATGTGCCACAAATTAAAACGAGCAAGAATTCTGTAAGGAGTTATCTTTTTTTTCATTTTGAATTTTCAGTTGAAGTGACAGATTTACACAAAATGTTTTCATTTCTTATAAGCTGTATTTTCCAAAATAATATTATTTAACTATAGAATTTCAAGCAATTACAGTAATAAAAAGATTTAAAGATTTTTTTGAAGATTTAAACATTTTTCTTAACTTTTTATTAAAAATCAAAATATTTGAGATATTTTTTGCCTGGAATACACACTTTATACGCCTTCACTGAATACATGTCCCTGCCCCCTCAAGTCAGACCATTTGTATGATAAGCAACATATTTGCATGGAAATGAACAGATTTTTATTCAGAGCAGCACATTTTTGCTAATTCGAAAAGCTTTTATCCAAACCCAATTATTTTTCAAAACCAACGCACTTTAATTTATATCAAGATACCTTTTATCACATTCTTCGTTTCACAGTCTGATACATTCAACTAAACTAACAGGTATTATTTGTAGAAACAAATAAATTTGCACTAAAACTACTGAAAGATAATTTAAATTAATGCAGTGTCTTTTAGCAAATTATGTAAATTAAAAAATAAGCTGAATTTTTATATGCATTAGTTACATTAATGCCTTATTATCAGAAGGTTTTAGGTGTAAGTTATTGTAAGTTATTTTGAAATTGTCTATGAAACTAAGCAGGTAATAATTATGATTCAGCTCCAGAGACAGAGAAGTGACTTTTCCAAGCAACTGCTTGGTTACTGGGAGTAATGTGAGCATGTTTTTCCCTAAATCATAGACTAATCAGATAAGATAATTCAGGTCCAAAGGGTCTTCAGACGATCTCCAGTCCAAGTTCCTGCTCAGTTCAGGGTCTCCCATGAGATCTGACAAGGTCGTTCTGGGCTCTGTCCAGTTAGGTTTTGAAAAACCTGTAAGAACAGAGACTGCACAAACTCTTTGGGCAACTTATACCACTGCCTGACTGCCCTCATGGGGAAAAGGTTCTCCTTAGGGTTCAGTATGCATCTCAGATTTCTATTTATGTCCACTGTCTCTCATTCTCCTGCCCTGCACAGCTCAGAAGAACGCAGCTTCACCTCCTTGGTAACCAATGTCTGCTTAGGCACCGGCGGGTGCTGTTATGTCTCTCCCAAAGTGCCTGAATAACCTCAGCTCTCCTGCCAGCCTCTCCACTCAGGGCAAGTGCTCCAGCCTCTGCAATTTTGGCTTAATTTTCTGCTCTTGCTCTCCTAGCTATAATAAGTCTGCAAGAAGCTCACCCACTTTCCATATTGCACAGCTCCAGATGCAAAGCTGGAACACCAAATAGATGTGGCTTCTACAAGCAACAATTTTAAACAAGCCAAAACTATATAAAGAGCTTTCTGGGCAAGAAATGATGAACATCAAGAAAAAAAGCCTGTATTTAGTGCCTGGAGGATTGAAATAAATAGAAGCAATGCTTATACATGCCTCATTCAGCTTATTTACTCAGATTCTCTGATTGACATGCATACTAACATTTGACCACACATAATAATTCATTGTTCAACACTTTTTTTTTTATCTCTCTGCTTGTTTTGACATTGCTGAGTATATACTTGTCTTCCTCAGCTTTAATATGATTATCTGGTTTTCTTTCCTCTTTCTGACCTACTCGCTCATCTGTTCAATGTGTTCCCCTGACCATTTCTCTTTGCACAATAGCATAGCAGGATCTGGCTCCTGTCCTCCCTCCCTGCAGGTCAACCTCATCTTCTCACCTTCTGAAAATCCCACATCCACTCTGAAAATATCTCCTAATCTTCAGGTTTTTCACATTTTTCCTCCAGACAGTCTCACATTACATTCTATGCAACACCTCTTTTGTAGTTATGTTTGTCACATCTGGTCTGAATCCCTGCTATTGTTTTTGCCAGTGACATCTTTAATTTTAGAATCTTCATTTATTTTCCTGTACTGCAGTTGGCTGAAGACCAGGATGGTAATACAGAATCAACCTCTATTCCTTTGCACACCCTTGTAAATTATTACTAGTGTCTCTACTGATAAGCCAAGGAACTGCCATTGTATGACCAACAGTCATTGTAGGTCACTTCTAACTGAACTAGTCTAGACTAACACCTTCTAGCTACCTCCTTCAGACCACGAAAATTTATTAGTATTTCTGACCAGCTAGTTATCTGCTGGTCACAACCATCTTTTCAATCTGTTCTCGTATCCTTCTCTTCCACCTTAGTATTTAAAGTATATGTGTCAGTAGTACGCTGTCAGCATAATTACATTCCTGAAGCTCATTGCATACCTACTTTTAATATGAAAACAGAACACCTAAAAAGTAGTAGAAATACTAAAGTAAAATTTTAAACACATTTCACATTTGTGTACATCAGTCTCATAGGGATATCTCAATTGAAGTGGATAGAATTATTTAAATTCTGCATATTTTTAAAAATATTTTCATATTAGTCTGCTTTTATTAACTAGTTCACCAAATGATAACCCATATGCAGCTTTCCAGGTTGTTCTGACAATTCCTTGTATGGATATTGTAATGGCAGTGATGATAGAGAATATTTTAAACATGTATGGCTAAGTGAAGACATTATTCTTTACAATTATTATATATGCTTGATCCTGCAAACACTTCAGAATGGCAGCTGCCTTCCCCATCTGAGCAGTCTGATTGTACTCAAAGGACTATTCAAGTGAGTGATGTTTTCATGTTTCAGAGCCAGAAAACAATTATAACATCACCTGACCTCTTGCTTTACACAGTACAAAGAACTTTACCCAAAGATGTTAGTTTCAAGCAGATATTTTCCCTACAGGTGAGAAGGCTTAGAATGGTAGCTGCCAGTGTAACTTGGTCACTTTTACTTCATCTATCCTGTTTTTCTCTCTAACTCCCAAAACCTGCAAATGAGATCAAATGCTGTGGAGATTACATGAAACTTGGACTGCATCTACCGTAATATCCTAGTTTAGATTAGGATGCAGTTTTGAAGCAAATGTCTAGATTGCTCCAATTTATCTGGATTTGGTTTGCATTGCATAGTGACCTGAGAGTATACAAACTGGATTTTTTTAAATGAAACTAAATTAGGAGATAGATAGCAGCAATAGTTGCTACTACTGAAATATGCTGCTTGTTACTGAAGGCAGTCTTACACTACTTATGTGAGGCAGACTCTAAAAAAACACAGTACACAAAAAATGTGTGCTTTGCTTATTTATATCAGTTAAATTTCAGTTTCCAGCTGTTAGGTTCTATTAGGGTATTTTTGTTGCTTTATTTTTATTACACAGAAAATCCTTCTCTTCTAGAACCATTGTGTGATACTTAGCACACTGACATTTGTTGAAAAATGAATTAATATTTCTCAGTGCACTTTTTATTGTCATTCCTACTTTAAAAAATATTTATAAATTAGATTGATGCTGTCACTTACTGCAGAATTATTTCATTTATATTATACAATAGCCTTCCCTGGTATACTGGAGATCGAAAGTGAATCCTGAAATTCTTTTCATACATGGAAAAAGGAAGAAATTGAGGGCAGATTTTCTGGAGTTAAAAGAAAGTTCAGTGATTCTCTGTGATATCTTATTCTCATTCCTGTTCTTTAACATAATCATAAACAAAGACACTTTATATTTTCAGGAAAACAGGGAGGTAACTAATTTAAGATCAAATATTTCAAAGTTTAAGTAATCTGAAAAAGGAAACTAAAATGTAATACAGACGGAGTTGCTTTAAGAGTGCTTTTTTACCATTAGATCTCTCACAGATAAAACTCTTGTCTGCTTTCAGAAATAGCTAGATTACTTTATCAATAAAACAATTTTAATAAACAACTAGAGTTCAAGAAACACATCAGTTAATCAGACTTGGTTATACTGTCAACAGCCGTAAGAGACAGATTAGTTGTCTGGGATAAAATTTACAAAAAATAAGGCTTTCAATTTATTGCCATTGCTAAAAGCATTTTTAATCTACAGAAACGTAGGCAGATCTAAGATTTATAGGCATAGATGTGCCAAATGCATGTAGTTCTCTCTGAATTACATTTTACAGGCACTTTTCTGTGGTTGTGAGACGTGTCAAAAGGACTGCCACATAGAAAGTGCCATCATACAATAGTTTAATCTGTACTGCCTTGTTGAAAATTCATAATAAATGTCAGTATTGCTAGAGCCTACAGTCACACAGCTTTAATATTCCAAATCATGACCATGAAGACATACTCATGAGGAAAGGAAAAAAAAAAAAGTGCAAGCTAAAATTTTAGAAATAAAAACTTGTCAGCTGGAATATGTCAATAAAGAATATAGATATAGAGTATAATAAGGAAAGAGAAAAATATTATAAAGTGAGACTTCACCAGAATAAGCATGAACAATCTAATGAGTAGGCTTTTAACACACTTGCTCAGAGATCTTCTCCCTCTTTTGTTTTCAGTTCCATTAAAACTTATAACTGTAAATGTGTACTAAAGGTTAAAGTTGACATAATTCATGACAGCAACATAATTTTACATAGACACGGAAATTGTGTTCACTGGGGAATTAGAGAAAGTGGAAAGAACTCTAACATCTGACAAATTTTAACTGGAAACATTTTTTCTAAAGGGCAAGGATTCAAAAAATACTTGAATTTAGTTGAGAACATCTCCTTTCCTTTGTAATAGATATCCCTCATCAAGGAGAAGTATAATAATCACTGAACTATCTGTAAATGGCCTCATGTAAAGCACACTGGGGTTTTAGCATATATCTTAATTTTTTACCTAATGTTTTACATTCCAAACTGTCCTGTATTGAAGGTCTAAAAGAAGCAGCTCCTATGAGCTGAGAATTCTAATAGAGAATTCAAGATGTGTCAAGCTTTAGCGCCACCAAATGCTTTTTATTTTTTGAGGTTGGTTTTGTTTTGATAAAATGGAATGATAACTTGCCAGCTTATTGCAATTCACAGTCAAGTTATGAATTAATACTTTCTTGCTGATATATGTATACAATTTGATATAGATTTCATAAATACCAGAATGTGCTCTGATACTAACCAGAATACTTGACTTCATTGAAAAATTAAAAAAAATCCATATTTTAAGAAGTGTAGAAAAATCTGGCTTTCATTTTGGTGAAGAAATTTATCTCATATCAAAATGCCAGATTTTTCCATGAAATTAAAATTTCAAACACCACTAATCTTTTGGTAGAGCTTCCGGAAAACTCATTGTATGACCGAGTTCACAAGATGACTTCTGTGATTCTTTTACATGTAAAAAAATATAAAGGATTTGACAAAGTGACACATTGTGTTGCTCTTGAACAAAGTGACATGCTCCTAAGATATTACTAAATGAGATTACATGCATACTGGAGAAAAGCATAAGCATATGAGCCAGGATAAGGACCCAAGGAAAACACCATCGCCAGTGGCTTAAAATAACCGGCCAACAGGATGCTTATTTTAAGCAACTCTTGTAGCTTTTTCCCTTCTTAGTCAAGACAAATATATTGGCTTAGAAAATGGAGGTGAACTAGTAGGCAGCAGCAGCATAACTTACTAGTCAAGCTACTGCTTTTGCATTGCCCTGTGCATTACAAATCACAAATCCCCAGTCACTGTTAGAGATAAATTTTAAAAGCTTCCTACAAATTAGGTTATATACGGGCAAAAATCCATATTCATGAATGCCTACCAGCTGTTACACTGCATTAGGTGTGCTCCTGGAGCACAAGTTTAGTTCATCCAAGTGGAACACAGTTCTTGTTCACCAAGCCTGCTCTGGGGTGTGAACCAAAGCAGAGTTGCGGGCATGGTAAGGAGATTCAGTTCAAAAATGCAGTCTTGATTTGAAATAAAATGCTGCTGTAGACACATCCTCCACCTCTGGAGCAGATACGATCCACACACAGACAGTTCAGCAACAATTTGCAAAGAAGTTAAAGCTACATGTTTTGTGTCTCTCAGCATATACACAGGAAGAGTGACAGCACTGCATAGCTTATAGAAAAGGTGAGTTAAACTTAGATCCTACCAGAACAAAAAGCATCAACTTTTCTGCATATGTAACATTGGGGTCTGAGCGTCTAAAAATCTTACCAAAATCATTCTATCCGTTTATTTGCTTGCTGAATCGTTTACTGCTGAAATATGTTTCTCAGAGCAAAACAAGGGAATTGAGCATGGTGAGATAAGGCACAGCAACGACAGAATATCAGCAATTGACAGAGCACTGAGTTGGCTGAATTCCCAAAATTCTGGGATTTTAGGAATAGCCATGAGGTGCATCTGTCGTACACCACATTGAGATGTTTGCTCAATTTCTTGTGGTATCTAAACCAGGCAGGTCTGGCATAAAGAAATGTTCTAGGTATATATGCGGCAGGTATATAAAATATTAACAATCTTGGTTGTGTTAAATAAAAAATAATTAGCAATATCCATTTTCCTCATGGCAGATCTTAATCTTCTTTTGTTGTTGTTGTTGTCTATCTTATTAAGACTTTAATAGTCCACATGATAATCTAGCACGTATTTTCCTTCCAGTTGTATTAACAGCGAAAAGGTGCTGATCATTCACTGAAAATCTGTATCACAGATACAGAGTAATATTTCTAGTCCGTAAAGGATATAGATTGAAATTTTTAAACATGCACACCAATTCAAGTATGTTATACAAATACCTTCTTCCAAGGCTGCTCCATCTGGCAAAGACAACCAAAACTTTCATTTTTTGATTATAGATATATACGCATATATATAGTAACGAAAATATGTAACTATATACATACACATATTTCAGAGATCGCTCAATTGCCATAAATAAGGAAGGATTTTCAAGAAAGTTTGGGGGAAACTTAAAACAAGTCTGTTCAGTGTATTGATGTGTTACTGGAGATGCTGTTCAGCATGTGAATTATTCATAACTCAGAACTGTCAGAAGTTAACTTTAAATACCTGAGGGGATATCTAGTCAAAGCAAATAGATCCAGAATGTTCACATTTCAGCATGACATTACCAAGAATCATATTTTTCAATGGTAAGATGCCTACGATGCTAAATTTGGTGTAGAAGAATATGGAAGTGTTTTTCATAAAGAAAAAGTTTGACTAGAGTAAGAGGGAAAAAGTAGTGCTTCTGCCACTTTCACAGATAAAAAAGCACAAAGACAGATGTAAAAAAGGAATTTTTGTGTGAAATTTCATAGTTAGATAGGTAGGATGATATATTAAAAGGTCATTATGCCTTTCTAACATTAATATCAGTGATACACAAATCCCAGATGATCCTACTATGGCCAACTATTTTAATGCTCTTGGAACTAACAATTTCATTTCATGCTTTGTTTCCTGAAAAATACTTATTAATTACGAAAAAAAAAACCTTTGTGATGAGGGGTTAATAAATTTCTTTGAAAAAATAATTTAAAAAACCCTGTCTAAGAAGCATATTTTTATGTTTTTACTGATAATTATATTTAATATTTTCTTTGTTCTGATTTTTTTTTCAAGCTCATGTTTAGTAAAGCATATTCTATAAGATTAAGGTACATTTTCTAATAAAATTTAATAAAAATAAAATTTATTGAAATTCTGATCTTTTAACTCCTGTTTTATTTCCTTCATGCCTTTAGTTATGACTAATCATTTCAGGTTGGCACTCAAGCGCTTTCCTTAATCCTCAACGTTTTCAGAGGATCAGCATTATTTTTTCCTAGTTCAATACAGGTTTTCATTTTATAGGGACCATCACCTCAAAGGATAAATTGTATTGGAGTGAGATTAACATACAGCAAAGCCCTTCTCCCAGAAGCATTACAACGTAAACTGCTATGGTACAAAGATTTAAAAGGCAAAAAGAATGGTCTATTTTGCAGATGATGAAGGCATGGCAGGGGAAGGAAGTTTTAGACACTTTTTAAAAAGAAGGAGACTATTCCTGGTGTATTTAATATGCAGAGTGTTGCAATCTGCCCTCTGAGGATGGCAGTGTACATCCAGCACAGAAATGAATCAGCTCAAGGTAGTGGTGGATTACAAAAGATGCAAGGGAAATCCTTGCCTCCCTTACTTAAGTCTCCTGATGAGCTCTAAAAGGGAACAGTCTAGTCAGGAGTTTAGCTCAATGCCAGTTAATTCCTAATCATAATATCCATGCTTGCACTTCCTAATAACTCTAATTTCTGTTTAAGAAGACTATTATGGTAAAAATGTGTCATGCTACTGGTTCCTGTGAGCCTATTTGTCCATGATCATATAAATATTGTGAAAATTTCTGTCTTTTTGGTGAAAAATCTTAGCTTCCCTTCTTTCTCAATTTGTAAAACCAACAGCTTTGCTTCATCTAGGTCAATAAAGTTCACATCAATGAGCATTTATGTCTAAAAATCCTTTGACAAGCACTTCACACAAGTAATGTGGATATGCATCTCACCTAGCTGCACACATCTAACTTTATTCAACCACATCAATGCAGGTCAACCTAGGCTCCCTTTATAAAGAACCAAAAAAGCAGTCACTTTTAGGCCACAATTAATCTAATTTGGCTTCAATACATACCTTCAGGTGAGATTGATAATGCTGCAGAAATACACATAAGGGAGGTCTAGTGTGACTAGATTAGATGAAGATGTCCACATTGTACACATCTTATTTCATTGGACATCTTATTTAATTATTTCTTATTTCAGTTTTCTCTGGATATATTGCTATATAACAGAAATGTTTGATATTCATATAGCAAGGAAAGTACTGGGTCTTTGTAAAAAGACAAAAATACACAGTTTATCTGTTTCTTACAAGTGTTAGATAAAACAGAAGTGCTATGGTAAGCATCGAATGCCATTTGAAACAAAGTAGACCGATCAGTTTTGAGTTCCATGTGTTTATCACTTAACCTTTATACTTTGATCTCATGCAATAAAGGGTCAGAATTAAATGACCTTTGAATTCAGGACTTGTCTTTCCCTCAGTTTTCTACTGCTTTATCATCACAAGTAGCATTTATAAATGTAATGCACATAGATTCTGTTCTGCTAAATGTTAGAAAGACTGCTGTTTTCTTATATGGTATTGAGAAAAGAACATACTTAGTTTTTATATTGCTTGCTTATGCAGAAGTTCGGTACCGGATCTCAGGGTTTGCACCAGGTGCAACCAAAATCTATTATTTTTACCTCCAGCTCCCCTTGCTAGAGAAGTCTATGCTTTGTTCCAGAACTTATTCCTTAAGAAAGATTGCTTCTGTGAAAAACAAAATAGCTTTTTCTGCCTAGAAGTGTTGAAGAAGTAAACCTACGATCCTGTTTGTGACTCCAATAGCTTGTGTTCTATTATCATTTACAGCAGTGTAAAGCCTGAGATATCTGAGAAGAATGTAGTGAAATTACACAGCATTCCTTAAAAAGAAAAAAAAAAGAAATATTTCATCTTTTTGAGGAATAGATGGAATATCCAGCTATATCTGTACTGCTTTGGGTAGCTATGCCTCTGTTTGGGCTGAAGTTCACCAAAGCGGTCTGAGTCAGTCACATTCATGCTGTAAGCTTAAGCATTAGCTTCTTTCCTTTATTAGTTGCATTATACCTTGCTTCAAAAGCAATGAACACCAATTACCTAGCAGGAACACACAAAACCCTACTTCACCACAACAGAATTTTAACACGTATCCTATCTGAATAATTTCCTCCATCATCCCACCTCTGGAACAGACATTTTCAGTCTCCTACCCTCATGTGACCTCTAAACGTGCCAAGCATGATGCTGCCTGTTGCTTTGGTGTCTAATAATGTGTCTAATAAATAATTGTGTCTAATAAATAATTGTGTCTAATAAATGTAAGAAGATTGACCAAACAATTTCTTGGCCTTGGTACAGGGGATCAAGGATTTTACTTGTTCATTCAGACAGACCATGGTAAAAAAAAAAGTTACCCATGACTGTGCCTTTCATATTCACCATGAAGTTGCAAAGCAGAAAAGGTGTCTCTAACTAGAAAAGACTAGTAGTATGTCATAACATTGGCATGAGGGACCATCAAGACTTTTCTTGCGGCCACCAGTGTTTTTCTTGTCTCAAAGAATTACTGAAGCTGCAGATGTCATGTGCCTGTCCTCAGGCGATGCTTGAGTGGGATTCATAGAATCATAGAATGGTTTGGGTTGGAAGCAAACTTAAAGATCTTCTAGTTCCAACCCCTCTGCCATGGGGGTCATTGGGACCATCTTACCTAGTTTTACACATCTAAAAGCTTCTAGTCTAACATTGTTCTTTAGTTTTCTTCTCTAATTAACGGAAAGGAAGAAGCAACATCCAAAGGTAAACTGTTACATCTCTCTCAGAATTTAAGGTCGTGAGGTAGCATGGGAGAAATGGTATTGAGGTGCTTTAAGACCATTTTTATTTTTTTACTGCCTGGTTCAACATCACACTGATAGCTTTCTTTCCAATTTTTCTGCACTATCTGTGCCTGTTGGCTTACCCGATAGTCAAGCCACACTGTGAGCCCCCACAATGTGGACAGGGTAGATGAGCTTCAGTCTGAGCTAATATCAGATTCAAAACTTATTCTTTGGAGTTCTAAGAATCTGTTATTTACCAATTCAAGCCTGAATCAGCCATTGTATTTTAAGAGGTTAACCTCATCAGTGAAAAATTTTAGTAGCTAGAATGCATTCAAATGTACTAATGGTGATTTAAGCCATCATTCCCGATTCCTATACGACATCAGTGAACTGATCCTGAAATAGCCATAGCATTGTGGTAAGAAGAATCTATATGATCTGGTTTGAGTTATGAATAATCAACTGAATAGAAACCAGGGTAAAAGATATCCCTTTCTATTGGGTCCTAAATGAGGTCCCTATTGTTGCTCCTGGGGTTATTATTTCTGAAACATAAGACAATGTAGAATGATGATTAAAACATTAGACAGGTAACATAATTTGTAATTATAATTCATTCACTGTAAGAATGAAAGTAAATGATAAAAAGCATCAAAAGGATCATTTTTCAATGTATAAAGTAACAATAAATAATAGATTACAATAAAGTGCATCGTTGCTATTGACTGACTTTGATTGTCACCTTTGTAAGTTCATGCACCAAAAAAACTTAATTATTTTGCAGTATTCTTAATTGGAGCAATAGTACATTTAAAAACAATTGAAATTATACCATTACCTTATTGCTCCACAACATTGCATTCTGTCCAATCACAGGGTACCCTTAAGTATGCCATATCTAAATAACATTAGCATTAGGGATTGTATCACCATTGCAGTTCCTAGTATAAAAATAAGTTATAATTACATACCATAAATTAAATCTGATGGGTCAAAATCTGTATGTGTTACTTCCATACATGAAATTCAATATCTCTGCAGTCATATGCATGAACTTTAGCAGTGGATTTAGCAGTAGGAAGAGACTTCAACAAGAAAATATTTTATATTTGTTTTTTTTTATTCGAGTAATTGAATTTTGTGAATGATAAATTTCTTCAGTAGTGCCTTTACCTAGCTGCCCTTTCTTTATTCATCAAATACAGATATGGAAATTTTTGCTGACAAATTGTAAGCAAAATTTATTTTAACTATCTTCAATAGAGCTTTGTTGGTTTTCTTCAAATAAAGACCTGTCCATAAAATGAGACAGTTGTATTGCAACACAAAGAAGTAATTTTTAAAGCAATATAGTGTCTGAACACTGTAAAACCAAATCTGATCATGGGTGTAATAGCAGTATTTTATATCAGAGTAACTTAGTCCATTGTGTCTCTTCTGTGATAGATAAACAGAGGTTCACCAATAGTCCTTAGATGATCAAAATTTACCCTGAGTCCAAGATATAGTTTCAAAACAGTACTTTTTCATTAGCATGGACTGGATATAAAACATGTCAGCTGAGAGGAATTCAAATTCAAAAAGTTTGATAAAAAGACATAATACAGATCATTAACACAGAACTATCTGAGAAGTAGAAAATACTGCAAATGAGCACAGTGGTCTGAGGCTCCGATGAAAGGTCAAAGCCAGGAGGCATCAGTCACTTAGATACTTTCATAGAATATAACAAAAGAGTGACCTGGAAAAAGAGAACCTAGTCAGACTTGCATAGGCCTAAAAAATACCCTGGTGTGGAAAAAAAAAATGAATAAAGGTTAAACACATTGAATTACGAAATCTCAGATCGTGAACGGGCCAAAATAAAACTTTCAAATACCTATTAGCATTTCAAACATCTCCCTTTTTCAAACATCTTTTTAGCCTACCTATGAAACAAATCAACAAAATATTTCACCTTTATCTTTTAATATACCAGTGGCATTATGCTGTTGAATGCACATCAGCTGTTCTTTTAAATGGGATTAAGGATTGCTCAGAAGCAATTTTTAATTTGGAAGCAATTCATATAAGCTTGTTGCACAAGATTTCTCACATAACATATTTTTTGAAAAAAATGATTGTTGCATTTTGCTGTGTACTCAATCAGGAAAATCATATCACATGCTTAATCTAGGTCAGAAAATAAACTTATTTATTTATTTTATGAATACTTCCAAGGTTTGGTTCTTTTCCATTGTCTTGCACCATTCACTTCTGCTGAAAATGAGGATAAACAAGACCTTGGAATATATTTTCTTCTACACGTACATGATTAGGAGGCTAAATTCCATTTTCAAGAGGGTAATAAATAACTGCACCTCAGCTACTGAGTGCTACTTTTTGTTTGTCTTTCTTTGTCCTACAGCATCCCACAGAATATGTGATGTAACGTGACATAGCTTACCTTAATAAAAGAGCGATGACACAGAGCTTTTAATGGGCAAAACTAATCATATTTCCATGGAAAATTCCTGTGGAACACATGATGTATAATGACTACTTACTGTCTAGTAACTAATTATTTGTCAAAACTCTTAGTTTCCTAAATGCCTGTTTTCCTTTTTCTTTAAAAAACAACAAAAAAACCCCAAACAATCAAAAAAACAAAACAACTACAACAACAACAAAAAAATCAAAAACCCAAACAGGTCAGGAAGTTAAAAGCCCAGTTCCCCCTTACTTCCAATGGAAGTATGATAAAATGACTGGAGCAAAGGGAAATCAATGTAACTGACTTGAATTCATCATTAATGCACCAAGGGGTGGTTGGGAGTGGTCTTAAACCAATAAGAAACAACCTTTCTCTTATTTAGGGTATATGTGAATGTAGGTTTAAAGAGTTTGGGATCCTGCTATGTCAAACAGGTACAGAGGGGGATGGGAAGAAATATATTCTGGTATCCTGTAGGACGCTATCACTGCATTTAAAAAAACTTGGGAGAAACAGTCCAAAAGGCCTTATGTGTTTGGCATACAGTATAGATGAATTCATTCTGAACAATAACCAAGACTTACGCTCTGGACTCTGCTCTGGGTTCTGATTCTCCTGTCCTGGCCCCATGCACACCTTCCAGCTCCTGAATGTCAGCATAAAGAAACAAAACTATGCAAGTGATAAGTGAGTATGTCTACAAATCAATTTAGGATGCTATTAACATCTTTACTGACCCTTAGAAACCTTTGTCCCGATGAAACTTATTTCACTGTTTCAGTGGGCTTCTTATAAATGGGCTTGACAGTTATGACATTTAGGGCCTGTTTTAAATAGCTTCTGATCATATATACCTGTGTTCAAGGGTCTAAATATTATAGCAGCTTTTTGTTGAGGAGACCGAAGATAAGTATCTTGGCATTTTGAACAAGCATTCAGACACGTAAATTACTTCTGGCAGAAAATAAACAAAAAATCCTCCTCCTGAGAAGGCTGCATGTGTTCATATTCATTTTTACCCAATTTTATTGACAAGATAGTGTTTTAATCTGCTTTAATATAAATCTTGTGCATCTGTTATAAGGAAAGGCTTTAGCACAGTATATCTTTTGTACTCTCTCTGCATGTTGCAAGTGAACATAGCAGATGCAAAGGACTGAAGTATCTGTGTTTTGAACACAAAAAGATATGCTGTAAAGTCCAGTGAAAAGGTGAGAGTCAATGGGGACAGATTCAAATATTACAAATTCCATTTAAACCTAAAAAAGCCAATTTTTTTGAGATGGTGATCAAACACTGAAATAGTTTCCTCAGAGGGGCTATGGAGTCTTCATCCTTGGAGATATCCAAAAGCCATACTGGACACAACCTGAGGAAACTGCTATAGGTGACCCTGTTCTGAGCAGGGAGATGGACCAGGCAATCTCCAGAGATGCCTTCCCAGCCCACCCACTCTGTGACTCTGTGGTCCTGTGAAGCCATCAATGTTACCTGAGCTTCTTCCTGCCGCAGTGCAGCAGACTTTAGTTTGGCCTTGATAGGAGTACACAGGCATGAAATTTTGAAGGACAAAATTTGTGGAAGAGATGAACTGTTTTCCTGGAAAAAAAAACTGTTTTCCTTGGACAAACCAGTCAAGCACTCACATATGTGAGAGAAGTGAGCAGTACTGTGTGGAAGTGCATGTAAATTATAAAGGCAACGTCCCAAACATTTGCACACATGCTATCAATGTTCAGCAATTCAGAGGCACCTTTAAATGTAATACTATCATGGAAAGTTCCATAATGAAGACTTGTCTTTCGGAACTGAAGACTCCAGTGAGCACTAGAAGTATCACTGCATAAAGAGATGAACAAATCCCATGAAGTTTGATGTGGCATTCTAAAATGTTTAAAGAAAGCACTTGTACTTCTTCACTAAAGGGAAGGAATACTCTTTATCTATTACTGTTTTCATATTCAAATACAAGAGGAGCTTGCAAGTGGTTTCAATACATTTCTAAATAAATAATCAGTGAGGATTCTTACCACATTGCAACACAGAAGTGGAAACAGTAAGAAATACCTGAACAAACCAACCCAGTGAATATTAAGAAATGTACAAAAGGAGGCATAATCAATGAGAGCAATGCAACTGCGTCTAGCTGAAGCATGATACAAGAAAATATTAAAATGTAAAATGTTTTAAAGGCAGTAGGTCTTTAAACACTTATAGTGAAACTGAAAGGTGAATATCTAATGACAGCAAGAGTTCCAACTCTGAAATTCAAACTGAAAAGAGACAACCCAGAGGCAACACTCATTCAGACCCTGATGATCAGTCTGAAAGGATAGAGCCCAAGGGCAAAAAAACACTCAGACTTTGGCAGTAAATTTGAAAAGAGAGAGCTTTAGGGCAGGAATCGCTCAGCCTTTAACAATGAGCTGGGATGGACAGATCTTCAGGACCATCCCCACTCAGAACCTGGCACAGTAAGGAGATAGCAGGAGACTGTGCGCATCCTACAGCCTCTGATAACGAGCCTCATTGAACCTCTGTTATATTCTAGACATTACCCAATACTGAATTTAAAGGAATGCATTGCACTGCATACTAAAGGGTCTGGAATTAGAATGAAGTAAGGGGAAAAACAGAAGAGGCAACGCAGCTAGTCCAAGAATGATGCTACAGCCTTCAGTGTGCAAATCCAAGCTATCACTTGACATTAACAAAACCGACTGGTCAAAGAGCTTGCCTAATGTGAGATACGTCTAATCAAATGGCATTATCTTTTTTCAGGATATTCAAACTGCAGTAAAACGTAACAAAAGGGATTTTTCCTGCATGGTACATAGGTTATATAACTGCACTTTCTTTGTTTTGTCTTACTAGCATATATTCTCTAGTAACTGATGTACTTCAGTTTTAAGGAAAAAAAATGGAATACAGTATTTTCCATTAAGAGAGAAAGATGGAAAGAGTTTTGTAAAGCTGTAGTTTTGCAAAGGTAGAAATAATGTCTTAGTAAGTCTTTGTAAATGCTCTCCCTTTCTAACAAGTAATTCACTTAAAAACCTATAAATTAAGCCTTCAGGTTCATAGCCAGACTGCTTAAGTTAGATATTCTAGTGTCTAAAAGAGAGATCTTTTTTCCCCATTGCACAATCCTGACTTCCTAAATTAGGATCCTGAAGCTCACACAGAAGGCAGTTGAGTGAAAGAAGCATCCTGGAGGTCTCCAGAGGGCAGCTCAGAACCTCCATTGTGCTCAGCTTCTCTGAAGACTCAGTTTAAGAAAGGAGATTTTGGTCTTGTGCTCCCTGGAAGTCCTCTGTATTCAGCCAACTAGCATCTAATGTCATAAACACCGATAGCTACTGATAACCAAAGCACAAGCTCTGAAATAAACCTAGAGAACTGCAAAATGGAATGATATCGCCTTAAATGCATAATTACTTTCACTGCATGTATCCTTCTATAACATACTGACATCAAGTTTCATTTTTTTTTCATTTTTTCCTTTCTTAAAAAATATCTTCGATTAAATGCATGTCCACTTTGCAGAGTCCAATTGCAACTAGTTTTACACTATACAGGGTTTTGTCGTAATATTTCAACCATTTCAAATATATGTGCGCTATTTCTCCTCAGGAAGTAATAAGCTTTCAAACCTTTATTCTAATCATACTCAAACTATTTCAGGTTTTAATTCAGAAATGGCATGACTTGTAGATTCTTTCCGTGTCCACAGATTCTCTTTCTTCCTTTAATGAGTTAGCAGTTGATGCCTCTTATTGGGAATGTCTGACTGTTCCGCTTCACAGCAATTCTTATATATGCAAGAATTATGGAAGTAATCACGCTCTGAAGGAATATGTCCCACTACAGCTAGTGATACGGTTCTCAGATTTCCAATTTACATGTTTTAAATTAATGACTGTTTACTCTGCTGTATAATAAAAAGAGTAGTTATCACTGGAGCTAATTCATTATGTAGTACTTCATTTCTGAGATCCACAGTCTTTCCATATACAGGACACAAAGTAAGCAATTACAATATCCACATATCTGTCAAGGTATCAGGGAATGTTTAGATTACCTAAACCAGTGTTTGAAAAGGTGCTTGCCACCACACCATTTAAGACTTCAGAAGGATGTATTTGTCATCTGAAACTGATAAGAAAAAAACAGTAAATTGGGAAAAATTGAGGAAAGGAGTTTTAAGCACCAACAGTCTAACTTTTAATATAGATTTCATCCACAGGTAGTTTCATTTATAACATTTTTTCAGCACCGCTTTCAGTATTTAAAAGAAGATCAGACTGAATGATATTGCCTGCTATCCAGCATAGCACTTAATAAATATCCTTGAATATACATTTCATCACAGTACTTCTTAGTATAGGAAAAAATACTGTATCTTTATCTTTCAGAAAAGTTAAGATCTGGTCTTTGGAGTCTTACCAGGTCAGTTACAGGCAGAACAGCCAACGCAAATGACCTAGCAGAGGAAGAAAATTTATCTAGAAAGGGAACTATCATCTATCTGGTGTTTTTTCCAGCTTGCAGTGCTGTCTTAGATTTAAGGAGAGGGAGATAACAGGGACTTCTTAGAAACATTGAGATAGATTTGGAATAGAAACAAATATTACTTTAAATGACAAACCTAAATATGGGCAAAGAAGAGACTTCCCTCAAATGTTATTTGCTTTCTTCTATTATTTTTATCATTTGCAATGATTAGAAATACGTAAACACTACAGCTAGAGTACTGGATGTGGTATTAGAGTTTTTAAAGCGAAACTACTACTATTGAACAACTGGTAGTGTTCATTTAATCCATGTGTGTGTGGTTGCAGTCCTGATGAGCAACACAAGTGGAGAGCATTGTTCATAAATGAAGAGTTGTGAATTACAAAACTGTCAGTCTTTCTCAAAATTGTTGGTAGTGTTCACCTTTATCATATTTAGGTCCTCAGTTGAAGTCAGTGCAGTCAGGCTTTGTTGCACAGTTTGCAATGGAAGAATAAGAAAGGTTTTAATAACGTTAGGTGGCTTTTTGCAGAGTGAATATGTATTTTTGTATGGATTTCATTAATTGATTCTCTTAACTACTACTCTCAATTTTAATTAAGTTAGACTCCAGAACTCACAGTGTTTTATCAGGAAAAAATAAATGAAATAATTAATTCCTAAGTGCACATCTATTTCTCTCTTACAGCATTCTGTACTGCTGAACTCCCAGAAATTTTTATCAAGTAAGATAAGTCTTGTTAAATATTTCTAAGTATGATCATTTTTATATGTTCAGTGTAGAGCTATACAAAGTGAACATTTTGAAAGGCAGATTATACTGCAGTCTTAAAACTCTCAGTAACTAAAAAGCCACAGGTACATCATGAAAGTATTGAAAGTAGCTGATTATTATATAACAAAGGAAAATATGTTTCTGAGCATGAGTAACTTCATGCTCTCTCTGTTATAAAAGAATTTGATCTTATAAAAGACTTCAAAGCTTTAGCATTACTGTGAGAAATGTTATGCTTACTGCTTTAGTCAACAAGGCAAATAATAAGAGAATGCTCTAATCCTTTACTGTGTTGCAAAATGTTTTCAAGAGACAATAACTCATTTTTCAGCTCAAAGTCTGAGCACATATAATTGAAATTGTGATTTACTAAAGTATTGGTAGAAATAAGAGATGTTCTAAAGTTGCACAACTAGTGTTCGGTGGACATCGGTGTGCTAGATGAAACATCAATATGAAATTCTGAATCAAATAATCACATCAGTGGAAGATGTAATCAGGATTTTGTCTGAGACATTGAATTAGGGTTTTGGCTAAATATCAGACCCATAATAATGATTCTGAAATTCAGCTTGCCTACCTAAATACATTTGACATCAACAGAAATTACATATGTGGAACTCATCTCAGCATCTGGTCCTTGTCGTAGTTTAGGTCATCTTCCATTCAATCTATGAATCAGTATAAATAGTTCTAGGAAGCACAGACTGTAGCTGGGCATTGACTGTAAAACTCTTTGGGCAAAATGAAAGGCCTGAAGAGAGCTATTCTGAAAAAAGACTTTATATGCATTATTTAATTATGCTTCTAAAGTGAAGATATGACTCATTCCTACGCCCTTCATGAGCCTGCCATTTTAAACAAAAATTTAAAAGTATGTTTTTTATAATTATATGTATATTAAAACACTACATACATAAACCACTATGTATATAACCAGATACTTATTCAAACCTGTACAGAACTTCTTCCTAAATAAATCTTATTAAAAATCTAAATCTAAAATTTTAAATACAGTGCTGATTTTGTTCTGTTGGATATGACAAGTAAATTGGGAACCAAGAGATGTTATTTGAAGACTAAAAGGTGATAATTTATTTTCCTTAACTTCTTCATTTACTTTTTAAGTAATAAACCCCTGGGTACTTATTAATAAAACATATATATTTAATGAATGAAAGTATTTAAAGTAAAAAAATGTTTTCACATCATTAAATAAGATGTGAAATCTTTCATTTCCCTTTGGTTTGCTTACAGGGGTACTTTCTCTGCAAATATCTCAAAACACATGAGATTTCAGTTAAGAATATTTACAGTGTACAAGTATTATCTTGAAAATTTTAAGTACAAGATAAAATGCAACAGGACAGAAAAAAAAATGAAAAAGCTATATACCTTTTTTGAACAGGTCATTTTTCAAATAGTGAATTCAACCCTTTAGAGTCAACATAGAAATCCATGTAATAAAATTTAAAAACAAATATAGTGCACAGCATATTGAAAAAGGTTTACCACCTTAAACAAGAACACTCTCTTTTGTCAAACACTTCTCTGCTGCTTTTGAGAAAATAGGTCTGTACACAAAAAGCTGCACTGCCTTGGCAAACAAAGCAACACTCGACAAGAATTCATGAATAGAAAGCAGCATTAGTGCCAACGTTCACAATGCAGCAAATGCTAATATTCAGCATTAATACCTGGAATGAAACCCTAAAGAACTCACAGGGAGTATTTCCGCTGTGGATCAAGCCCATGGTGTATGTCTTAGTGTGCTTCTCACCAGGCTTTGCATGAGGCAATTTCTCCAACAATTTATATAATTTACCTCAATGTTACCATATGACTAATAACAAATGGATATTATGACCTTGTTTGCTGTCCTTTCCTCACCACAATAATTGTGCAAGGTGTGGTGACATGTCCCGTGGCTACCTAGTGAATTTGGTGATGAATCTCAATGCTGAAGCTACAGCTTAGAAACCACCGTCCTAACACAGGGTATATGCAAATAATCCTTCTGTCACTCCTCAGGCCTCTTGCCTTTTCCCACCGCTCTCTCATAGTGTCTTTATTAAACAGTATTACCAGCCACTTTCCTTCTCTAAGTTTTTCCTTCCCCTCCTCACCAACATTTCACTACGCTTACGCAGGCTTTTGATAGCCTGCATAAAGAAGGCCTTTAACCTTGATTCAATGGTAGGGCTGTTATAATTTTCCCTTCTTCTTCCACGAAAGATAATGTCAGTCATTTCTGAGCAAAAGTCCAAGGGGAATGTTCTTATACTGCTGCAAAGAAAGACTAGAGCATCTGAATCAAATAGTATCACATAGCGAATAGCACAGTGAATGTGCCTCATCTTTAAAGATAAATTTATTGCTACTGTTACTCCTGTTGAGTATCTTTCTCCTTAATCCAAGACTGGAAGTTTTTTATTTTCAATCCAATTCAGTTACTGTGGAACCAATTCATAGTGAGTGTACCCAATGCCCCATAAAAATATCGTAGAATCCAGCAATATGTGGTGGTTTATGCCACTCCAACTTCTGGCAGTGTTTCCATTGACTTACAGCATTTTTTTTAGCATTCAGCAATGGCAGAGGGAGTGCTAAAGTAGAGTGTTTGCAAATTCAATGGAAAAGGCTAAGGAACACCCATCTTCTTTTGAAACATTCTTGTATGTGTGGAAATGAAGATTCACATGCACTCATATTTGATAGAAATGACCAAGCAGAGGATACCCTTCACAAATTTTAAAACTTTCAGACACCCACATTTCTAACTGGCTTAGTACAATTGCTCTGTAGAAAATGTAGATAATCTTTAACTCTTACTAGAGCACCTGCTTCATAATGTTCAATCTTGACATTAGAAACTAATTAAAATATATTAAATTCATAATACTCCATCATTCTATGTAATGCAACATTTAGTGCTAAAGAGCAGCTATTGAATGACACTTCTGCTGAATGGAGCCAGGATGTCTGGTCATTAGATGATAGCAGCAATATTTTAGGTAGTAAACAGATGTCAAATGAATTCATCAATACAAATAAAGATCTACTTAACAGGATCTAAACCAAATCTTTTAAAGCATCAGTAATTTAATTATGCTCTCCATACACAAAGAACAAACTTATATTTTTTACTTGGAATGACCTTTGTTTTACAGTGCTACAACAACAAAGCAAGGAAGGGAGGAAAACAAACATTCAGGAAAGTCTCCAAAACCAGCACAGTTCTTCCTTCCCTTGTGATGGGCTGCAGAACTTCCCTGTAACACATTGACCACCAACTTCTGGATCAGCAGTACACAGAAAACAATATTGCTACAATGGCATCCAGTACAAACATACACAATCCATTTCCCTGTTGATAGTTCTCATAAATGAGAAGACTGGATGGAATAAACTAGTATATATCTGTAACTGAAGAATCATAATGTAATTAGACTACTCTGTCTCCTTCTCTATGTTGTTGCTTTTTTTCACTCTCATCCTTCCTGTTTGAATAATGGCTTTGCAAAAATGAAAATAAAAGGAAAGCTCATGGACTTGTTTGAACCTGCGTAGTACAGTTCCAAATGCTTTGCTTTATCTTTGGCATCCAGTAATAATTAAGGAAAAAAGCCCTGAATTTAGAAGGTCAGTTTTCTATGAATAATACAGACTCCTGCGCTAAACATAAAACCAGAATTCAAAAGAATTAAGCACTGTGTAGTCTGAAATACCATACACACTTCACTTTCATTTCTGTGGTTAAAAAAAAAAAAAAAAGGAAAAGCCATAAAGCCATCTAATATTTTTGACCTCTCACAGTCCTTCTGACACATTTTCCAATCTGGGTTTTGTACTTTTTTCTATAAGTGCTGGAAAAGACCCACTATTTATGTAATTTTATCTGGATTATCCTAAATACATTATTTTCCATGCAGTACATGTGATTTAACTTTGAGGGCCACACAAAGGTCTGGATTTCTTTGTTAAACACATTTCCTCTTCAGTCACCTCCCATCACCCAGTTCTACAGTATTTCCTGTGACAAATCAGGAGTATTCACTGAAAAATACATGATGGTAGCAAATGTTGATTTGGGAAGAAAGAAGGTTTTTTTTTGTTTGTGTTTTTGTTTTTTTGTTGCTGTTCGGGGTTTGTTTAGGAGATGTAATTTGATTAATTTATACCCTTAAAAAATTAAAACTGAAAGGTTTCTATTCTCTAAAATTGTGTTTGAGAAATTTAATTAAATCCCAAACCAGCCTGTCTTGACTGACTTGAACATATGAATTTTCAGTTTTAGATCACTAGCAACTATTCAAAATGAAGCCTTCTATATGTATAAAAGTGTAAGAATGCTCAAGGGTAAGAATGTAGTTTTGATATTTCAGAAATGGAGGAAGATTTATTTTTCACCTCTACTAATTATTTTATTTCCTGTCGGTCTTTTCGTAGTACTCCAGAAGTGTTAACTTGGGAACAGATAAACCACTACATCCCAATGAAGGAGGGCTAAATACTACCTCACCACTTTGCCTGACCAGGCTAAAAAGCTAGTATTCAGGCAGCATGGAGCTCTGGCTGTATTTTTCTTCTCTCCATGCTCTTTGAGGTGATTTCTACTCTTCAAGGAAAAATATCTATACAGTGACCAATTTTGCCTTGTGCTTTCACAGGACACAGCATGGCTTTCCCCTTGAACCCCCAATACTCTCAATGTGACTAGTCAGAATCTTGTCAAGAGAAAATTACACAGATCTTTTTTTCTCTTTTTTTCTTTTTTCTTTCCTTTTTCCTCTTTCTCTGGATTTACTTGGTATTCTTTACCTATACAATTGGCTGACCCAGTTACTTCCATTTAACATACTTTTAATAGCTTCATCATGTATAGTCAAATAATTCTTGATGTCAAATCTACCACTGTTGCCTTCCACCAATGTAAAATTAGCTTTAGCTTTTCTATAATTATAATTCTTCTACCTTCTTGTCTACAATTCTTCAGACTAAATATCACCTCTATGATCCACTTTATAATTTATATTTGCTTTAATGTTGTTAAGCAAGATAAGGTATACTTATCAATTCAAACTTCCTGGTGTAGTTAGTGTTTATCATGTAATTCTGAACAAATTGCCCACTCTGTAAGAGGGATAGACTGTCACTAAAAGGGGATACTTTTAGCTCTAGTTTTACAGTTACAACTCTGCTACCTGCAATCACACTTTACAACCGTGTAGGCAGGTTGGCTAGGGATAAGGTGATCTGCAAGAGGCTAATTTGTCAGAGGACAGAACTGCAGTTTTTCACATCTCTCCTTATTAGTTCTAAAGTGAATGGAGCAGGATTTGCAGATAAACTGAATTGAACCCAGTGAGACCACAGAGACTTAAGGTTCTGGATGCTGGCTGTTTTGTTATTTTCTCTGTAGCAGATGCAGTCCTTGCAGCAGAACTGAGGACTCCTCGGTGATTCAATTATTAGCAGCATGTGTTCTGTCTCCATCCAGCAGCGAGCATCTAATTCCTTTCTGCACAATCAGGGAGCACTAACCATGCTACACCAACATACTTGTGCATTTGCATCCACCTCAGCTCCTCATGAAACTGAATCCACAACTCAGACTTAGGGAATGGCTCTAACCACGAAGATAGTCCAGTAATGAAATTCATCCTCTTGCATTTTAACAGAATGAGTGGTATACTTTAATTTTTAAAATACAACTCTCTAAAAAAGTGGTTCAGTGATATGCATTGTGAATGGCCAGGTCAAATTCTGGTGTCCCCAGTGGAACACAGGACTTGTCACCATCATCTTTTGCCTTCAGCATGCTCTAGGCATCTACATGCTGAACATTCAGGTTTTAATTGCCTTCTTGCTGGTGCCTAACTCCCCTCCTCATAGTAAGTGCTAGAAAAGGTTTCTGGATCCTATTCTGGTAGTTGAAACTGCTGATAGTGATATATGATGCTTTTAATAAACTCACTAATTAGTACACTCTTCCATAGGTTCATGTTCTGGTGTAGATAACATACACCCCGCTAGGAAAAATAATAAAATAAAATTAAAAGAGGCCCAGTGTGATACTTCATCATACTCATAGCCTGGACTTTCTCTGCAGTAATTATCCTCTGAATTTTCAGATCAATTTTTAATTTTCAGCTATACTTTCAGTAAAAGCAAATACTTAACAATAAACAACCATGCTATGGTCTCCTATTTTTATTCCTGTTGATTTCTGAAATAACCATGATGGAAGGGTGAAGGATGTGTTAACTAAACTAGCAATCACATTTTAGTGGCTGTGTCTGCTGCCAGCATCTGGCACTCTAGTACTGACTGAGGTTTGCATAGCTTTTCGTATTTCCAGAGCCTTTTGAATATTAAGAGCTGATGTTTTAACACATTGTCTTCCTCCTGCAGCTGGGTCCAGACTTGCTGACATTTGCAAAATGGACAAAGTGCCTGCAGTTTTCACATGCTCTGCATGCATTGTAATTGCTGTAGTTACTCTGCATTGCTCTTGTTGACATGTAGATGGTTGGCTTTAACTACTCACAGCCAGTGGCTTATGCACAACGTGTGTGCATGCATGTGAACATGCGCGCGTGTGTGTGTAAATACATCCCTTCACAGCCTCTGTAGTCATGTAGTGGCCTTTTAGCTGATGCCGTGAAGCAGGAAATCCAATTATAACTTACTTAGCATGCATAACTAAAAATGTTATTATTGGCCATAAAATTACCCAGCCCTTTTAAAAATCAAATCTATGAACTGTGTCACTGTATTCCTCAGGCTGACTTCATGCTGTGTGAGGAAGTGCTCCCTTTAATTTGTTTTACCTTTGCCTGCATTATGCAGGCCTCATTTTGGTGTGAGAGAAGGATGAGGCAAAGTGGCTAATTTTCATTGCAAAGTGTCTGGGAATTTGAGCTCGGGCAAACTTCTGCCACTCCTGTGACTGTGCAGATCTTTTGCATATACTATATGGCATTTCCCAAGTCAAACCACCACAGCAACAACAACAATATCTGTTTTCTAAATGTGTCCTAAAATGAAATGTCACCACTTTGATTAACAGCTCCTGTAGCAAAACAGCCAAACAGTGACCAAATGGCAACATACCACTGTTTACACAAAAAATGACCATAATAAAATAATATGATGCTGAACAGTCAAATTCCATGTTATTATGAAAAAAAATAATCACCATTAGAGCCAGTAGCAAACCACGTTATCATTTAAAACCTTGAGCATATCCAGATTCATCATCTTGACAAACAAGGTAGATAAGAGTTAACAAAAATCATCACTATATACTGTGCTGTGGATTCCTCTCATAAGATTTCAGTTCCAAAGAGAAAACTCACTCACAGCCCCGCAGTGGACAGGTTGCAAACCACAGAGGTTTCAATGGCAAGGCATACAGACTCTATCCAAAGCTCTGGGGTGTCTTCTTCCTCTGGATGGAGGGGTATTTTGTGTCCACTAAAATCAATGTTTTCCCCCAAATTCAGCACCTCGGCAATATTAGCCCTGACATGACTTACTTCAATTTTCCCAGAGATATCCCCTGAACATTAACTTCCGTAAATGTATTTCAGGACGCAAGTCCTTGAGGATGCCTGCACAAACTAGTTTATTTGTATTTGGAGAGTGGAAAAAGTGTTATATTTGTGAATTTGTGAATTTTCCCATGTTGCTAGTAAACTAGACAAGCTTAATGGTGCAGTAAAAAACATATTAATCAAAAGTTCAAGTCAGATTTTTATACACTGGTAGTAGAGGTTACAAATAACACAAACAAAATGCCTATTGAGATCGAGTGCTTGCAAACCAGCTGCTTTGCAGCTGTTCAGCCTCCCTTACTGAGGACAGTAATACATATCTCAGAAGTCACAGGTGACAGTCACAGTTCAAAATCTTTTGAATTTTATTCACAACTCTGAAAGAAACATCAGCTGATGACCCTGTGCACTCATACATACATACATTTGAAATTACTCTTTGGGACACAAATGCATTGGACTTGGCCACCTTGGGTACTTAAACATCATTTTCTCCTCTATTTGGTTCACACCTCATCTAGTACAGGCTCCACAAATTGCCCAAACGTTGCAAACTGCTATTCAAAACATGGGCACCTTATTTGTCACGAAAAGCTGTTAGCTTTTTTCTTAGTCAGTCAGCCACGAACATTAAATATCATACAAGAAATCTGCTTATTCTGAAAGCTCACGGATTTTATTACCTTGGCAGCAAAGTAATCTGTTCAAACTGCTTTTTGCTGCTACTTCTAGAGGTTTCTGTGTCACAGAAAAAGCCATGAAGAGTGGATGAATAGATAACTGACCCCTTCCCTTATGCTCGCTTCAGTTTTCACAGATGGGAGAATGAACAGATTGTGAAAATGAGGTCTCTGGTTGCTCAGAACCAGTGGTAGTTAATAGATGAACTGGATTTAAAATAGATTTTCAGCTTTGTGACAATCAGTAACAAAATCCCAGTTGGGAATGGAATTTTATTTTCAGAACACCAAGAGAATATTTTTAATCTGGAGAAGAAAAAGAATGGGAAAGAAAGGAAATATTTGAATAAAATGTTTATATTTTACATCACTCTTTGGATTTTCATTAACTAATAAGCATCCAAATACTGTCATCATAAATTTAAAATAAAAAAAAAAAGGCAAATAACTTCATACGGAAGCTCTTGTAACTCTTGTTTTTTCTCACATGATTGTGGTGTTTGGTTGTTTCCAAACAAGAAAAAAAAAAAATAGTGACAGTGACACATACATCTAATATTTCAG
Organism: Pampusana beccarii; assembly: GCA_013399365.1. NCBI lineage: Eukaryota > Metazoa > Chordata > Aves > Columbiformes > Columbidae > Pampusana > Pampusana beccarii. The sequence continues at coordinate 375,094 of VWYH01008995.1, forward strand.
CGCTGTCGTATTTGTGTGTGTCACTGATAGGTGAAAAACCTCTCACCCAGAATGAGGATGAGTTGGAGCCAGTTTCCCACATGCCATAGCCCGTACCCCTGCCCAGACAAAACCTCTTGTCACTCACGAGCACATTTCAGGAAGCTTCAACTCAAATGGCAAGGGAGCTGCTACACAGTCTTTAAAATGTTGGAGATAGCAGGCTGTACTGAAAAAATACAATTGAAGCTTGATCTTTCTCTGGAAAATAACCATACACAAATGGCACAGTGGGGATCCGTATTAATCACTGTGTAGTGGCTTTTGTACCAAACACACAGGTTAACCGATATTTTAATCAACCTTGCAAATTCAGCATGAAATACGAAAATCAGGCAAGGCTCTCTCCTAAGTATGATCATGATTAATAAAAGAGCTAGAAGGGAAAAAACTGTCCTGAGTTATAGCTCAGGAGTTTCATCATGGGCTGCAGTAATATAGCTAACTCATTGAAGTGGGCACAGTGAGTGAACCCTGTGGACATTTTTCTGAGTGGTGCAGCAGTCAGAAAATAATATTATTCGCCAGCCTCATATGGCATTCGTTGCATCTTCATCTAGTTTCCAGAAAAAATAAAAATAAATATGAATGTGACTTTCTGAATATTTCATGCTGTTGAAAGTGAACTACATTTGACTGAATCAAACAGCTTCTTCAAAATCAGTTTATAATATATTTACAAGATATTATATATTTTTTAGGTTTTGAAAATAAGAAAAAAAAATGATAGGAAATAAGTATTTGGGTTTGCAAGACATAAACCACAAAAATAAAGAGATTTTTAAGGTTAAGAGATATGTTTTTTTGAATGTTTCAGACAGAAATGCAAAATCGTTGTAAATCCAAAAGTACTAGTCCATGCCATGAAGTAAAGATAAGGTGTCATTATCATTCCCTTTTTAAAGCTACTTGTCCAGGACTTCACCTAAGATTAACTAAACTGCAGTCAAGGTTGTTTAAGGGTATGTGCATGAAGTTGTTCAGAAAATGCATATGCGTCTCCTGAAGTCAAAACTGCAAACACTGCTGGTTTTCAGCTTTATCTGCTCTCTGGGTAGGGTCTGGATTTTCTCTTCACCAGACCATCAATATTTATGAGAAAAAGCCAGTAAAAATTTGACTAAGAGGGATATCTCTTAGTTTTTCTTGCCTTGAATATACAAAGAAATGAGAATAAGACACCATCTGAGATTTAAATGTGTATGAGACACTTGTCTCCTACAGGACCTCATATGGAAATCTAACCAGTTAGTCACTGAGCTGCATTAAACTGCTTTCTATCAGCTCCCCCTCCTGTCTGTTTTTCTTTACCATTTGTTTTCAGATAGCTTCTACATTTTCGTACTCTCCCTCTTAAAAGTATTTTTAGGTTTTCTTTCATCTCCTGCCACCCTTCCCGGTCAGAGCAGTTACGGGAGCCCACCTTTGCTCACAGCTCAGATTTCTTGCCCAGATTGCAGCTGTAACCTGGCACCCTGCAAGAATTGATTGGTCACTCAGATCAAAACATTAAATATTTAAAGTGGCACCACACCATTCATAAAGTGAAACGTAAAGTGTTTGTTTACTCTCTGCTAATTATTTTAGTTCAAGCAGGCAGACTCAACTGCCTACATTATTAATTAAATCTCTAAAATGAACTAAGGACAGGAAACGTTCTCCTTTGCTGGCAACAGTGCTAAAGAATAAGCTGTAATACTCATTAGCCATATAATAACATGAACATCTTTTTCCCCAAATCATGCCAATACAAAAGTAAAGAAATCATACCAATTCATATTCCCAAACAGTCTTGACAGAAGCTTAGCAGTCATGAAATTTCAGGTGTTACCTATCTTCAGGAGGTATAACTAGTGTCACTAATTTACTGTTGTTTGAGGCTATCTATGGACTCAAGTAGCAAAGACTCGTAGTCTCTAAATAGCATGCTTCAAGACAGATTAGTTTGAAGGTTATCTTAAAAGAAAATAGAAGGTATCCTCACAGGCCATGCAATAGCAACATATAGTAATCTGCATACAGTTTCTAACAGTGATCTATTTCATTACAAGTACATTCATATTTGCCATAGGAAATTTATATAAATAATGATCACTGGGCTTTGTGATCAGGAACACTGTACAGTGATGGAAATCATGACAAAAATTTACATTCATACTAGAAAGAACTGTTAAAAAAACCTGAAGAGTTATGTTTTTGATACAAAGTCTGATAGTTCCATTGCACAACCTGAAACAATGCAAGATTCCAGAGCTGGGATTTTCACTGATGACCTGAAACTGTGTTCCATACTGTCAAAAGTTTCACACAGTGGTCGAGTGCTGATTTGCAGTTTAAGGCCAGAAACACTCAAAATTCTAATTTTTGTTAGACACAGGGGGACAGATCCAAAGGGAATGGAAAAGACTAGTTACGGCATGCAAAGAGGTGGGATAGATGTAAGCGCACATGTCTGTGAACTGCAGCTTTTGAGTGTTGCAGAATATAAAGCCTACGACTCTGCTGTGTGTCTCCACAGGACTCTGGAGCCTAATTATAGAGCTGTATGAAAAAGTTCTGCTTGTCAGCAGAACCGGCAGGAGGAAAAAAAATCCACATTTTTGCACATTCACAGAAGAATAAAATATTTAGGCAGAAAATCATCATTGCTGCAGATGGACACTTAGAGAACAAAAATGGGTAATTTTTGTGCAGCTCTGCTTGCCACTAGCATAGCCAGAATATATTTGGTAGCAGATTTAAAATCCAGCCTAGAATTCCTCAGTCACTGTCAGTGGCAAAATATGCTTCATAGGGCTGAGGGTTTCAAATAAATTCAAGGTATTGAAGCCATCCTAAAATGAGTGGGTGGGATGACACCAAATTTTGTGTTGCTGCACTCGCTTATGCCAGCACAGAATTTGGCTCTGGATGGTTTTGAGTCCTTCTGGGTAAGGATTAGCCACAAAAGCCCACTCACAACTACAAAAAGGTAAAATATGGGGATATGTCCATGTTGTGGCAATGAAGAAAGAGAACTAGAAGAGCTATAACAGACACACACAAATTGTTAAACAGCAGTCAGTACTTGCTAGTGGCCAATGGACTTCAACTGCCAGCTTTCATTATATTTAAGGACACGCTCTATAAATGTGTACTTTGGGTGCAAAGAAATATGCCTATAAAAGAGCTAGTCTACACCCAGAACATGTCATAAGGATCACTATGGTATTTTTAGGAGAAATATAGCTGGACAGGATAGTAAGCACAATACACTTCTGATTCCCAGTGGTGTTCAGGTGACAGTATTTCAAAAAAACCTCAATAACCCAGATCAGTGCTCTGTGTGCGTATGTTGTGTGACCCTCCATATTCCTAATAGAGGGGTTGCCTGTTCGCAGATACAGCTCTGTGACACAGAAGAGGAATAATTTATGTAGACCCTCTCCTTCTTCCCCTCACTTAGCATTGAACAGAGAAAGTGGGATTCATCACTGCACAGTCCACACCACTTCTGTACTACCCAGCCTGTGTTTACAGCCTCTCAGTGGAAAGCCTAGCTCTTAAACTCAAGCTGTAGTGACCTGTGCTTTCAGCTTTGGGTAAGTGTTTTTTTCTTAAGCTTGTTAAATGTGGTGTGAATTTTATGTGAAAGTGCTTTTTCCTTATTTCTTTTTTTCTTTCTTTTCCCTCAGCATCATCTAATTCAGCAGTCCTTGGAGTGCTAGAGTCTCTTTAATGTATCTCAAGCCACAAGGACTCTGGCTTTACTGCATTAAGAAAATACATTTACTTAGTGGCTTTATATCTGACAATGGGAGTGATGAAGAGTTGTGTTCTCAATACTTCCCTCATTTGCTTATTTTTTGTCTGACATTTGCAATAAAATCCAAAATACAGAAAAGGTAAATCAAGCATACAAATTAAGAAATGTGATTTCATGCCAGCCAACATACAGGAAAAACTCAGGTGATGAGGAAACCAAAGGAAAATGGCAATAAAATAGACTGCATTACAGAAAAAGAAATATAACTGAAGTCACAAAATCCAATCATATTTTTAAAACACTAACTAATACATTCAAAACAAAAATTAGTAGAAAGTGACAAAATCTCCTGTGATAGGCCCTTCTGTCCATAGTCTGCCAAAGTTTCTTTTGGCTGAACTGTTAGACTGTTTTATTAAACAAGGAAAAAGGATTTCTTTCTATGTCTCTGATGTGTCTTAAAATCTGTTGTACAGCATAAACAAGTAAAACAACTCTATGTCCAGTGTGCTTAATCCTGGAAGTTAGTTTAGTTTGTTTTCATTTTTATTTTCAAGTTAATGGATGGAGGTTTTCTCAGCCACTTCACAGAACAAGATTAGGTTCAATAAAAGGTAAACTTCTGTATTTGTTTGCTCTGTTACCTCATCACAGTACTATAATAAACCAGAAAAAAAAAAAAAAAAAAAAAAGAGTCCAAAATCACTGCCTTGCACAGGGCTCTTTACAGTCTGTTTCTTCCACTGACAAAATATTCCAGATCTTATTATACCACCTACAGGTAGATTTTAGGGAAATACTTGGGATCCCCTAAGCTGCTTAGTTACACTCCCGTAGGTTGCAAAAAGCAAACATGTCCATTACATTTTTTGAAGAGGTTTCTCACAACCCAAGATTCTTTTGACTTTAAATCAGTCCCCACAAAGCAGTCTGTTATCTTTTCGGAAACCTTGGAAATCTCAGATAACACATGAAACTAGCATGCAGTTGTTGAAATAGAGAACATTTTTAGTAAATATGAAAATTGTTAAACTGATCACACTGTCTTATTTGCTAGGTTTTATTTGATACAGAATGTCACATATGAAGTTGCGTAATCATTTTCTGTTGAAGCAAAATAACCAAAACTATGATACACCTCTTTTTCTCTCATACTTGATTCTTGTTTACAGATCCTATAACCCTATATAAACACGCATACATTGTTTATAATTCCAACATATTTTTGTAAGCTTTGAAAGAAATCCTTAGCAAATTCCTCTATATTCCTTTATTAATAGTCTTTACAACTAAAGTCATGATGTTTCAAAAGAACTATTTTGCAAAACTTGACAGAGAAGGAATCTTGATAATAACTCATGGATATTTACTGAAAACTTACAGACATAAAAGAAATTTTGAACAAGTTATTTATGGTGGTAAACCTTTTAACGATATAATCTTTAGTACTCCCATATGCGTAATGTTTCTCAATGTGCTCAAGCTTATTTATTTTCTAGAACAGGGCTTTACTTTTTGCAGAGCTTGATCAACCAGTCTGTCTTGCTTCTACTTTGCAGAAAATATGCAAGAATTTAATCCAAATTCAACTGAATTATGCTACTTTAATGCTGCATATTTTCTCCTGTTGTTGATTAACATGCCCTTTGTGCAAACATCTTCCTCCTACCTGATGCCTTCAGTAATGTCTCAATTCGTTGCTGATGACATTCAAATTTCCTCCAGAGATACCATGTGAAGTCACAAACAGAGGATTATGCCCATCAGTGAATGACTCAGGCACAAAGTGGTTGATAAGGCAAATAAATACTTAGGTGTTAGCAATCAGTCAGTTGTGATATGCAAGGGGGAAAACAAGACTGCAGACATTTCAGCTATATATCTTGTTTTCTAAATTATCTCTTTGTGTGCCAATGGTCTTCTTAATAAATTATCCTCCCTCGTTATATGATCTGTTCTACATTTTCAGCTATGGCTCTTCTTAAAATCAAGTAACAGTCCGTCTTTCTCAGCCTGAAGCTATTTCAATACCCAACCTGCATCCTCAAAGTCCAGACAGAGGAAATACTACACAACTGTTTTTGAATTGAGAACGTGTTCCTGCGCTGAGTTTTATGTAAGCAATAATCCATGACACTGCATAAGTTTCAATGGAATAAGAACATTTTGACCGTCTTTCATAGCAGAAGACTGAGAAATCAAGACCATGTATAATCTCAGATGTGCAGAAATCAAAAAACAAACAAAGAATAAGGCCATAGCACAGGAGTGAGTAGATTATTTGGTTTCTTTAACTCATGATTTTTGGTTGACAAAAACAAATTAAAAATTTAATAAAGAGAATTTATCTTCTAATAGAATCTCACGTGAAAATCTGTATACTTGTTTTTAATAAGATTGTTCTGCATGAGATTTTGGAAACCCAAAGAATGAATTAATTTAGAAAAAATGCATAAAATATACTTATTTCAGGAGTAATTGTGCACTGTTGGTACAGTCTTCAGATAAATTTGTAATACATTTTATAGCACGTATGTGTGTTCACTACACACATCATAGAGTTGCAGATCGTACCCTGTTCATTGTTGTTGTTTTTTCTTCTGGTGTGGGTGGTGATCTTGAAGAAATCTGTACATGATCATGGTAGCATGGCTGTGAAGTACGGATGTCTTCCCTTAGACATAAGCTTTTGAAAGGTCACAAATAACAGCAAAAAGGGAGGAGCTCTTGAATTAAGCCATACATTCTTTGATTCAGGGACCATTTCTTGTTTACAGCTTCTAGTACAATGCAAAATTGATTTGTGATTATAGTGCCTAGTTGCTATAATGATAATAATAATGATAAGGTTTATTATAGAGTCAGAGGACCTTGTTTATAAAGTCTTCTATGGTGATCATAATTCTAATCTCAATATTATTTGTTATGGATTTGTGATGTGAATTAGACAGTGGGGGCAACTGCATTTTAAAGTGGCAGCTGCATTTTTGTAAATGTATGTGCACAGATGTACCTACAAGTCATGCCATAACAGAAAAATCTGCAATTAATATATGCAACTGGTGAACTGTACATCAAAGACAGTGGGCTGTATAATATTCCAGGCAGTGAATGCTTGTGGAAAGAAATTAGTAAGCATAGGAAAAAAAAAAAATCAACTGAATGGAATTTTAATTTATCTCTATGTCCAGAACTCCAAATGCTTGTTTCGAATACAACCACCATTTTGTGTGCTAGGCATACTGAAATTCCTATACAGGAACAAGACAGCTCATTAAATTTTCAGTATTTTCTATTCCATCCATTTCAGAGTATGCCCATCTTGTCCCCCGTCCAAGCCATCACAAGAATAAATGTAAAGATAAATGAAAAATCCTGATTACATCACAGTAATATCAACATGACAAAGCTGAATGACTGCCAGACCAACAGTGCTGAATGTCACAAAAGTGTTTCAGCATGCTCAGAATCCTTTTTCTGTGACTATAATACTTAACTTTTGGAAAATGTTCTCTGTGAGAACCATCTCAGAAGAAGAGGTAAAATATATACTGTGACTTTGTTAACTCGTTTTCATGTGGTTTTGTTCATTACACTCCATGTCTATGTGGAGACCTGAAGTAACTGAAGGCAGACAACATAAGAATGTCTGTGGAGTAAGCTCATGGGGATAACTGGTCATCTTTCAGAAAAGATGATGCATCTGTACTTAAACAGGTAATAATTAACTGCTTTTTCCAAAAGCAGATTTCTGTTAAGCTCCTTGCCAGCTACTACGTAGTTTTGAGAGCACATTTGGGGGCAAATTATTGCAACAAACATATCTTCTGAATATGTCTTTCTATGACTAAGTAAGAATTACAACTTTTCAAGTTTAGTGCCTTTGCAAAATAATATTACAAGGGGGTTATGCTGTTAGATTAGCTGCTTCTGATACTACGACCACAGTCCTTTTCATGTATGTGCCCCTCTGTGTAGCTACTACTCTTGGTTGAATGCATTGCTATAGCAGGTTGGTTACAACCCGGAACAGAAATGTTACAACCACAGGGCAATGTCCCTTACATACTTAGTGGAGACTATAAAACCAATAAAATAAAATGGGGTTCATGAATTCTTGCAAAGCAATGCTATTGGGTAAGGCAAGATACCCAAAAGACTGGACTGATATTATGTCTACATCAATTACAAAGCTGTACATTTAGTCTCGATCAGAACGATTTGCAGGCTAGGATATATAGTAAATCTTAAACTTCTGGCTCCTAAAAAAAATGAACATTTTCACTCAGAATGAGACTGAAGCCACACGCCCTGTACATGGAATGGAAAGTTGTCATCCTTTATCCCTCTCAGTAACTGCGATAAAGTACCTTCAGTGTTTGTCTGCTTTCAGGTTCAGTAGCAGAAGGTTCTCTGAAGATATCATGTTTTAACACAATTTACAATAAAACCTTTAAGAGCATACTGAAAAAGGAAACTCCCAAAAGAGGTTTCTGATGGATGGAAAGAGTTTGATGCACTTTCTATTTCTAGGTATGAGAATGGAGAAGAGTTATCAGTTTTTCCTGAGACTGACATGTAAGTTTGGTCCTGAAGGAGATGTAAAGAGGTGAGCTATGGTGTTGATAACTACTACATGACAGCATGAATTACTTTGTCATTCTGACACAACCTCATGGCTCTGTAAGCTTAGGAGCTAGGCTGAGTGGATGATTACACATAATAAGTATATGCATGTGTGATCAAGAACATTAGCTGTAACATGGATGGTAATTCTAATGTTTTATTATATTCACAGCAGACAGAATCTGCTATCATATTCCCTTGTTATACATCCACTTACAACACCTAAAACTTGATTTGTGGCCTTTATGAAGTACAGTGAGAAATCATCCTGAACTCCCTTTTAGAGAGCAGCATATAACCAAAGTTTACATTTTCCTATGATTCATATACTTTGGGATATTTTCATAAACCAGCCAAGAAACTAATTATAAAAACAAACAGATTACATTCCCTTCCACTAAACAGAAAATGTTATTGTTGCTTCCATTCCACCTTGCAAAGATACAGAATCATTAGTATATAGTACATGTGTGTATAGACACAGATATACATATATATACACACATTATGAGGCTTTGAGAGCTCAAATTTAAGTAAAATCAGGATGTATTTATCTTACCAAGTTTTAACAATTTTGTAATTTTTTAAAAGGCACAGGCCCTCTAATGTAGTGTTATTGATCAGAATTGCTCAGAAGATACAACTCTGTAGGGACTCCATCACTTCCAGACAGAGTATTTTTTCCTTGTAAAGTGCTAAGAAGTTGATAACACAAAGTGTAAGAGACCCTGAAAAAAGCATCATAGAAGCTATGCACAGAAGGAGAAAAATAAATTCTGTGAAACACCTACCAATATAATATTAGCAAGAGAATGTCTATTTGACATTGATTCTCAGAAATTAAGAATGCCATATAAACTGTGGTGGATTTCAGTTTAGTATTTTAGACTACAAGAAATTGTTCAAATGATAGGTGGTTCTGGAACTGAGAGAAAGTGCAATGCAGAAGCAGTTAGCAGGAGCATATGGAGGGAGCAGACCAACAGTGGCAAATTATGCCGTGAATTCAGAGGAACTAAAGTCTGTGTTGCAGGCTACATGCAGAAAGACAAAATCATTTAGAAGAACCATTTTTTTCAATACCACTGAACGAATCACCTCAGACGAGTCAATGCCAGCCCCTTGACATGTATATTCTTAACATATATAGTTTCCAATGCCATCACTAAAGATTTGCATTAATTACTTAAAATAAATATTCCTGTCATTAACCTAATTAGAAAACTTTCAGTGTGCTGAATCTGTTCAGTGGAACAGATTTTTCTGTATTGCTAGCAAATCAGATTTTTCTTTTTCTTTTTTTTTTTTTTCTTTTTTTCTTAATATGCCAGCTTTATAGCAAGCAAGAGAGAAAACTGGATCTCAGGCTGTCACTTAAAGGATCATACTTTTAACCTCCTCCTTTCATCCAAAGCTCTTTACCTTTACTGACACCCTCTGGTCCCTATCTCTAAGTCAGGTTTGAATTCATTCCAGCACTCCATCCAAAATTTACTTTCCAAATCAATATTTTGTGGAGCACAGAACTGGACATTTTCTGAAACCCCCATAAATCATATCACTGATTCCCCAATAGTTCACCATGTCAGCAACTTATTCAGGGGACTCAAGCAAATTTGCCAGTCATGACCTTCCTGTATTGAATCTGTGCTGACAGCTCTAAGTTATGCATTTCTTAAGGTTGTGCTTTATTATTTCCTAACAGCAGTGGTTTTAATCATACCTTTTATCTTAGTTGCTAGGATATTTTTCCTCAAGATCTGTTGTCAAAGCTAGTTTCTTCCAAGTTCTCAGCTAGAATTCAGCCAGTCAGACTTTTTGTATTTTCTGTTTTCATTCTTAGTATATCTGCCCTCATTATAAGATGAAATTAAGTTCCCTTTCCCTGACATTTTAACCTAGAATTCAAAGTATGACCTTCAGCTTCATATTGACCAACAAAACTAAAATCTACACTCTTAGTCTCCCGACCATCCATCTTCTATCCATCCAGCTATCTTCACGCTTCATTTCACTCTCTGCTAGTTCTGACTTTTTGCATGGGCATTTGCTGTGTAAGTGTGTGAAACAGAAGAACTGCATGTTGAATAGTCCACTTTTAAAACTAGTTAGCTGTTATCACCTTTAAGAATGCTTAACGCTTCATCTTCCTTTATATACTTGTCGTCTTCCAAGACTTTGTCTTCTTAACCACATCTGTTAATCGTTCACATAGTTAAAAGTAAATTGCCACAAAGGGCCACTGTACATGAAATATTTCTCAGTTACTATAGTTCATGTCTCAATTTTCTGCCTTCCGTTTAGTACACCTCACACTAGTAAACAAGAGCCTTCCCTCTCACAAAGATAGATAGTGAAATTTTGGGGTTTTTTCCACTTACAATTTTGCAGATAGATGCTATAGTGATTAAAAAACAATTTATGAAAATATATTCTTACAAATTCTAATAGATATTTTTATAGCGCTTTAAAGTAATTACCCAATTATTGCTAATTCTTTTGATATCCACTGTAATAATATTAATCACAATGAACTGATTTTGTGTTAATATTGATTGTCACTAAGTACTTCTGAAGGAGTTCTACTCTAATTCAGCAATAATTAATTGCACATTTATTAATTGGAAAATGTCATCCAAATTTTAATTACTGGGAATCTCCCTCAGCTTTTGGCTAACAGTGAACTTATAATTTCTTTGTAGTTTCAAACTTTGGGGTCTGATCCAAAACTCACTGAAGACTAGGGGAATGTTAACTCCTTAGAAAAATTTGTCATCAAGTCCTTCATTAAAAAACATTACTGAAAATGTGTCATTCAAGGAAAGTGTTACTTTTAAAATTAAAAACATGGACAAACTTTGCAAACACATTATGTTACATTTCTGAAATATTGCAACACATAGAAAAGTTTAGTCTTAAGTAGTCATGTTACACTATCTTGTGTAACTTGTGTGTTATGAAGTTTCTGTGCTCAACAGTAATGAAAGTAAACATCTGAAGAAGTACAGATACAGTTACGGATGCCGATTATTTCTCCAAGATAAAAATATTAAAAAACACAGTTTCACTCTCTATTATAGAAATAGCTCTCAGTTCATCTTCTAGCCAGTTCATAGACATTCCACATAGTCTTATTCACTGTCCTCTCATCAGACAGGAAAAATCAGTGCATCTTTATGTAATTCCATCTCCTCTGCCTGTCAGCAAAGCAGAAGAGTCCAGGCACGGTACTTTTCTAATTCAGGAGATAATTGTTTATCCCAAAGCCAAGTACCATTCTGAACTTCATAACAACACAACTTTTAGTGCATCACTATAAACCAAATACACTACATTATTTTCTGTTTCACCCTCAAGAATTAGCACAGTAGCTCTCTCAAACATAAAAAAAAAAAAAATAGCACATTAAAATAGGCATTTTTTTTTCTCTGGAGTAGGTATTTGTTCTGAAAGCCTCACATCTCTCTTCACAACTCATCCGCTGCAGTCGTCTGCTAGCTAGTTAAATGACAGGAAGCATACAGGAGATCACAGTAATTTCTGCTTCAACTTTTTTCCTCAATTTTGACAACAATTTCAACATTAGATTCAGAACAAAAAGCAAAACACATGAAACTGAAGGACCCCAAAAATGGGAATGCTGACCATTGGTAGCTTCACAGGAGACTGCTCACAGAGATGCCGCGATGGATACTACAACAAATAATCTGCACGCACTCCCAAGTCTAACCAGGGAAACCAGTGCCTGGCTGGGGGAACGGCAAAGACACTTACCGCTGCTGTGGCACCGTCTCTCTCTCGCCCTGACTCTCAGTCTCTCTCTCCCATCCTCCTGACAGCCTCAAATATAGCAGTCCCTTATGGTGCTGAGCCTGTGTGGAGCAGAGGATTGCAGAGTTGTTTTTTTTTTTCCTTTTTTTTTTTTTTTTTTTTTTTTTTTTTTTTTTNATCCAGAGGTAGTTCTCCAGACCCGACCGCCTCTCCTCGCCTCGCTCACTGATGAAGAGACCCAGGTGAAGGCATCCGCGCCGGCAGCTCCCGCGAGCCCCTCCCGGCCCCGCCGTGCCCCCTCCCCGGCGGGGGGGACGAGGCACCTCCCCCGGCTGCTCCCGGGGGGCGGCGGAGGCTCTGCCCGCCCCTGGCTGGATGTGTGTGTGTGTGTGTGTGTGTATGTGGACGCTTATGTGTGTGCCATCTCACACTGCCGCCCGCGGTTCGCCTCTACCCCTAAGCGCACAAGGACTCCCCCCTCCTTTCCTCCTCCTCCTCGCCGCCTTTCTCCCTGATTTTCTCCTTTTCTCCACTCTGCCCCGAAGCGTGGAGGCAACAGGGTGATTTGACAAGCGCTCTTCCCCGGTCTACTACTCCTCTCGAACCCAAGCCACCAGCTTTCCCTAGAAATCACTTTTTGCCCCTATCCTCTTCTTCCCACCCCCTTCCCCATCCTCCTTCCAGGGAGATTATTTATTTAAGATTTTTTTTTTTTCTTAAATGTATATTGTTCCCCTCCAGCGGTGATGACCCTCCCTACCCTCCGCGCCCTGCAGCCGGGCGCTGAGAGCCGCGGCCGCTGCCTGCACCGCTCCGCGCAACCTCCGCCTTTATACAGCGGCGTCTGGAAAAACACCAGCGGCAGCAAGCCCCGTGCCGGCAGCTGTAGCTCCGCAGCTCCGCCAACCTCTTTCTTCTCTATTCCCTTCCCCATCATCCATTCGCTTTTAACTGCAGACCGCTTCAACAGCTCGCAGCGCCCCGCCTCGCCCCATCTTCCGCGCTGCTGCGCCCTCCTGCCGCGCCCCCGCCTCTGCGCCGCCACTGCGCGGGCCGCGCAGCCTCTTCCCTGCGCAGCACTGGCCCCACGGCCGCTGCGCGCCTGGCCCTGCGCAGGTGGCGCGGGTGCGGAGACCCGGGCAGGACCGGCGGCGCTGCCCTCCGGCGCCGCCGCTCGTTCAAATTCGCGTTTTTCGTGTTTTTCGGCATCTCCGTGCTCATCTGTATCTGTGCTGCGCGCTCACAGTCTGTGACTGTAATGGCCATTCTCGGGATCTGGGCTGATTTTAATCCTTTTTTTTTTTCCTGTAGCACTGACAACTTTCTGCTTTAACATTTAATACTTTTCTGCCCTTGCATATTTTTCTTTCTTAGCTTATTTTTATTTCTTCCACAAGTAATTAGGTCTGTTTTTTTAACTTATGTGTTAACTAAATTTTGTCTAGTTTCTATTCTCCAAGATTTTTATCTGCTCCAGTGACTGTGTTTCAATGGTTTATACTTCCTGAACCTGTGTGGTGTACAAACGTGTCTGTGTGCTTTTTTTTTTACTAACATATCTTTGTGTTTATTTATTTTCCTATCTCAGGTATTTTCTGATTAATTTTTAGAAATGGTATTTTATTTGTTTTAGATTCACGGGGAAGATGAATTGTTTAATTTTGGAATTTGCTGGGGGTTCTTACAGAACTCTAATCTTAAATCTTGGCAATACTGATATGAGTTTTTTTTCTCTGTGTCTTTTGCTTGTCTTTTATATTGAAGCCTCTAGCAAGGTAAGTTTTCAGGGATGAGTGACACTGTTTTATACACTTTTGTGGTTTTGTATACTATATGGAAGTCTGTCCGAGGATTTGCAGCCTGACACCGTGCTAAATGAATTCTGCCCACTAATATCAGTGAGGATGAGCTGAATAAACCCCCTCACTTTCAATTACTTTTTTTGTTAGTCTAGGGTTGTAAATTTCAGTTCTTTATAACCACCTACCACTGTCTTAACTATCATAGTGAAAGAGTCAGAATGAACCCATCATTAGAAATTGACTTTGCATACACTAGCCCATACAACACAGAAGAAAATTGTCTCCACTGTGAATGGGTCTCTAGGTATATTTCTGTTGGACAAGTGATGTTGACACTTGACATAGTTTCTCTTCATTGACTTATTTCATTTAATATTATCATCTGGTCATTATTTCCAGTGTTACTAGGTTATAAGACAGCATTTAATCAGAAGCCACGAATAGTGACTGCATTAATTCTAATCTTATGAATAACTTATGAGACTCCATTTCTCAATATTTCTAAAGTGAACGTTAAAGCCAGAAGCATTTTTGCTAATAAATATATTTTTTACATACTGTAGTCATTTAGGACAATAGTGACGAATTACTTGTGAAAAGGTGACTTTCACTGGTTATTTGTTTTTACAGGTAGAGATGGAATTAAAAGAAATACAGGGGGTTTTTTTTAATTATTTTTTTGGTCATAAAGACTGGATTTTATGGCCTTTATCTTCCCTTGTGAAGTTTATAGGTCAAGGTTATTTTTAAAGGCTACTATAAGGCCCACATACCATACCCACTGGGCTACATTATTTTTGCGTTTAGCTCACTTTTAGCTAAGAATTCTTGCTAAGGTAGTGTCATGGAGGTATACAGAAACTGATCCAAACAAAAGATAAGCTTGAACTTTATTTCATGACAGTGCCAAAACCAAGCAGCAGAAAGCAACGAAAACAGGGGCAATCCAAAGTCGATCAACACCGTGATAACATTTGACACGCCACTGTAGGTTCGTTGTACCAGTCAGGGTATTACTGCACGTTAGCACATGAGAATGATAATCCAAAGTGCACACAGGCTCATTCACAAAGGGGAAGCTCTCTCAAAGGTGCCCAGAAGAAATAATTGCTTGCCAGGGGCAGGGTGAGTGCTCTCTCAAGAATATATCCAGAATAAATAATCACTCATCAGGGGAAGAGGTGAGGGCTCTCAGTCCCGGGAAGTTTCCTTAGGCAGAGTTGCTGATTGAAGGGGAGAGATTCCAATCACAGACCCAGTGCTGTGAGAAGGCCAACTCAAAAGGGGTCTCTGGTGGGGTTCCCATTTATAACCTGGTCAGATCTGAGCTTTGATCATGTATGATCATGTCCAGAAGATTCTCTGGGCTGAGGCATTCCGTTGGCCGGGGGCTCTGTTTGTTGATTGAGGAGTCCTACTTCTCTTGCTCCCCCAGCCGGGGGTGTACGTGACAGAGGTCACAGTACCCCAGTGGGTGCGTGGTGGTTGACACACAACCGAAGTGCATACAGGATGACAGCCAAGGTGGGGTGTAAGAGGTATGAAAATAAGGGCTGTGTCTGCCATATTAGAAGCCCTGGTACCACGTATCACAGGTAACTATTTATTTTGAATGGCAACTTTTTATGTTTGTTTCTTTCCTTTTAACTTCATATCAGCAGTATTTCTACAGGGACGTATTTTTACCTTTTCATGTAGTATCATTAGAAATTGTGTGTGTATGTGTGAAGTACCAGTTTTATTTTTCCTTGACAGTTAAGTGGCACACAGCTTTTAAAAAGGTTAAAATTGAGTTTGATTGTGTGTACCCTTTGCAAGGTCAGTTCTGGTTTTACTCCATCATGATCATGAGCTGGTTTATGGCATATATGTTCAATGTTTAATGCATTGACAGTGAATGATATTTGCCTCTTTGTTACAGTAATATTGTTGTTATAGACTTTAAGTCAATCTAGCTGCATTTTGCATATCTGATCTAGTTGTCTAACCATCCCTGTATGAATGCCTTAATCTCTCTATCTTGGTGTCCCCAGTGGGCAAGCAAACAGACGCAGCACATCTGCAGAGTCTGAATTGTTTCTGAGCTATTCTCTTATTTGTTTTGTACATCTTTCCTTTTAATTCAATCTCTTTCCTTCTTTTAATTAGAGCGTAATGTATTTTTCTTTGTCACATGGAGAGTTATCTGAGCAACACCATTATTATTGGGATATTTCACTGTTCTTTCTTAACCAATTGCAGCATATAAGTAAAAGTTAGGGAGTGAATTTTGAAGAAAATAATTGGCTGCACAACTTTCTCCTACACATCTGTGTCTCCAACAGCACTAAGGGTGTAGTTTTAGAGTAGCATGAGAGCTTCTCTCTCTCTTCCCCTCCACATTTATAACAAGATATTCCTTCAGGTGCCTGGAGGACAGTATTTGAAAAATACTAATTTTTGAAAGGTATGCATTGGCCCTGTTTTAGTACATAACTGTATCATCTTAGTGGCAGTGACTGTATTTTGTCCTCCCCTAGAACATCTGGATAGACTCATTCAGTTCCTCATGGCTGCATAATTAGACTTATGAGAGAATTTTGTAGGGGGATAAGCAGAATTATGTGTAAATGTGACACATAATTCTTCAGGCCTTCGGCAAACAGCAGAAGATGCAGAGCCTACCATGCAAGCTTTCAGTTATAGTAGATAATTAACAAACTGGAGATGTTAGCAATGGGAAGAAGTTGCTGCATAAAATAAACAAAAATAACCAACCTCTAGGGACTTCAGCCTCCTAAATTTTCGGAAGTGCAGACAGATGACAGCTGGTCCAACATAAAGACTGGCAGAAAGTTAACCTATTTGAAAAACTTTTGAAGCAGCAGAATGAAGCATGTTTTGTATTGCAGCCTTATATCATGACATGACACTCTTTTTCATTCTGCAAGAGAAACTTCTAAGCTGAATATATTGTTTAATTAAACCATGGTCTAAGTAAGAGAGGATGACAGAGCCACACTGCAGTTAGTCAGGCACCTTAAGGATGGTGAGGCCATTCTGTTCCTTGGTGGACAACACCTGGTGTAAACTTCCACTGCTGCCTAGGTGAAGACAAAATAGGCTGGGTACTACGTATTTTGATACATCCAGGTATACAGACAATATATTACTACCAAAACAATGGTCATCGAAAAACAAACTAGCAATGCTGTGGTATTCAGTTAACAGAAGGTGACAGGCTGGGAATTCCCTTGTCTCTGCAGAAGCCACAGCCACTGGGAGAGCCACAGGGAAGTGACAAATGTGAACATCTTAGGCTTATACCAAATGCATTCATACACTGATTCTCCACTGACTGTTACTGGTTTTGTGAAGAACTGCCCCAAAGGAAGCCAGAAGAACAGGTTCTTAGTAGTCAGTCTCCTGGCTACTGACAGAAGCAGGGTAAACTGGCCATGGGAGAGAATTCCTGTTATTTTTCTGCGTGTGCTTTGTGCGATATATTTTTGTAGCTTCAGAGGCAGAATAAAGATAAGGGATGTGCAGATTTGTATTTTCTCCTGGCTTTCCTAACCTTGTGAGAGACATACCTGGAACATCTGTTGTGAGATACAATGCATTGCTTTTGATGCCGTGATACAACTGTACTAGTTAGTATGCTGGGAAAAGCAAAACCATAATTTTCCTCATTTCTTCCAGATTGATCTTCACCATATGCACAGGAAGGATCTAGTGGCCCCTGGAGACTGATTTTACTTTCTACAAACATGGAGCAGAGCTTCTACTTCACATGGGAACAAAACCCACAAAGGGGTGAGGAGTGGAGAAAGAACAGATCTGTTTACCAGTGCAACCATCCCATAGCAACATGAGCTGTTCAAATAGCAAACTAGTTAGATGTGGTGAGTCATAATCCTCAAAGCAGAGAAAAACAAAAAGGGGAATGAGAGGTTCTCTGAGCACCACAGAATTTTAGAACAACACTTAATTATACCTGAATGTTCCAGCGACAAAGAAAACTGGATGGTAACAAAGATAAATCCTAGTATCTTCCTAACCCACATTTCAAAGCAGCGAAGAGCATGAAGGGTGAATAAACTGCCCTCCACTCAGTTACAGAATGGTCAGAGACCATGGCTTTCGAATGTAGACAGGTAGATATTAAATTTAGGTTCCTAACTTATATTCAGTAGCTAAATACAAATGGCCTGATTTTTTTCAAAGATGTTGAGTAATTCTAGATTCCTCTGATTTTTGTTGGTACTTAAGAAAAAAACCAGACTCTTCTGTTCCTTGGTGGACAACACCTGGTGTAAACTTCCAATGGTACGCAGAATTCTGCCCTTATAGATCACGGCATTACAGTCTACTTCGTAAAATATTTGAAGATACTGTTGTGCCTCACAAAGATGGAGGATGCTGCAAAAGAAAATAATTTCCCTATATCTTCCTGTTAAAGAAGCAGATGAGGGACAGAATTCCTATGGCTCTGAGTGTGCAGGAACAAATGCTTTGGCTCTGAGTGTGCAGGAACAAATGCTTTTTTTTTTTTTTCCCTATCCCCTCCCATCCAAATTCAACAGAGATACACTAAAAGAAGTGGCTTGATGTGGGAAGTATCCTTGTCACTAAAAACCTTCTCAGGAGTATAGTACACCTGCAACTACGCTAGTAGTGAATTAAACTTTTCACTCCTTTTAAATGAGCCTTCAGCCCTAGGTGATTTTCCTGTTGAGGAAAATTAAAAAAAAAAAAATAAATCTGGAACTTATGTCATAATTAATTTATGTAACCCGCAGCATATGCCATTATCTTTTTTTTTTCCAGAAGATTTGTGACTCTGCGAAGGAAGTACGAGGAAGACAAAGTTTCTGTAGTTTTCCAACTCCCATTGCTTTCTGGAATAGTCACTTGAGCATTTCAGGGTCACACAAATAAAAATATGAATTCTGGAATATAACACAATGTCCAAGACAATGCAATAGATAATGTAATATATAAGTAAAGCTGGATAAAGTTATCCCTGAGAAACCTAGCTGATACCATTAGAAAGTTTGATTTGGTGGTTTGTGTATAACTGAATTTGTGAACTCTTATTTGAAAATAAAAAAACAAGCAAGCCAAATAGCCCCTTTTCCAGATGCCATTATGAAAACAGAAAAACGGAGGAAGGAGGGAGAAAGGAAGACTATGTCTATAAATCACTTCCCCAAGTCTGAGAAAATCTCAGATTATTCTGTGAATCTCAGAGTCTCCCAGAATATTTGACAATTCTACTTTGTTGAGTTTCCTGCAATCACGTTACCCCATAGAAGAAAACATTTGACTGAGAATGTTTGAAATGGAGGGAGTTTGTAGTAGCTGCAATTAAAATAGCACAAGTCAACATTCCCGAGTTTACCTACAAGCCTGGCCAAGGGGATTAGATTCAACATTTGACTTTCCCTTTGAAATTTTTTCCTTTATATGACTGTTTCCTAGGAATGGAAAATTTGGAACACCCTATATGAAAATTATAGAAAAGAAAGCTAGAATGAAGTTATTTATTTCTTTGAGTACAGCTGGAACAGCCTGCTTGACTCCAGTACTAACATGCTGAGTACCTGATAAATCTAGGTATGTAAAGATGGCATTGATTTAATAAAATAAATTTATTTAATCTACTAATAAATTTTATTGATGGTGACTTGGCAGGTGAAAGCACAAATGAAGATGACTTTGAAATCTTTAAATGTTTTTGAAGAAAGTACAATAATCTGATCATCTTTCATCTTAAGAACCAAAAACTAGATAAATTGTACTGAGGTTATAGCATATAATTTATAAAATATATACATAGATTTCAGCATAACACACAGAACATTAATTATAGCACTTATTTCACAGCTGTTCTATGAAAGCTCAAATAAAATGTGTCTACAATTAAAACTGAATATATACTGACTTCATTAACTTAACAGCTGCACCAATAACCAATACCAAGGAACACACTCTACTATGTTAATGTCTTGATACCATCTGCAACAATCAAAACTATTGGGTTTTAAAGCGGATGATGTCTTACTAGTATTGTGATCACAGCTACCACAATATGCTTACACATGCTACTAAAGTGGATTGATCTATTTCAAGGGTTATATGCTGCAAAACAATTTCCTAAGCACAATTGTGTTTGTCAGGAAGTCAGAAAAAAAATTCGTGGTGGCTTCTTTCCACATCTCATGTGCTCAAACATGAGTTTCTCATGTGTCCAAACAAAAATTCAACTTTGGAGCAAAAGTGGGGGAAGAGACTGAAATAGCATAGGAAACTTTTATGCTAACAGTTACTTTTCACTGTTTCGACATTGAAACACTGTCATGTTAACCCCTATTTCAAAGTATAACTTCCAGCTTAAAAAAAAAAAAAGTCAAAAAAAACACACACAAAAACTTCAGGAATCCCATCATACACAATCGTAAAGACATTCAAGCAAATATATCAGATTTTTAAATCTGTTTCACAAACTCTCCTACCATGAAAGCAGTAACAGATATTAAGAGGCATGAAATCATACTCCAGCAAGGCACAATTCAATTAAATTTGGACAGCAGTGTGTCTCCAGTGGTCAGTTCTCCTTCAGCCTCTGGTCTGGGGTATGAACTTAATCCATTCTATCTGTTCCTCTGAGTTTTGACTACCATTGTTCTTCGTATTGCAATCTGCCTGTCGTTGCAAATGTTTAAGTTACACATCCTTGCACAGCTGGGTCCTCCCTGTCACTGCAGTTCTTCCAAATTTCCAGTATGAGTCCCTCTTTTCTGTCTTTACCTTGCCTGCCTTGTTTCCTCATTTCTGTTCTTCCACACTCTTCTTGTTTTCTGGTTACAATTTTTGACTTGTGTAGCTTTCACAGCTCTAATTCTCTTGTTCCTTATGTTCCTCTTTCCAGAGTCCATTTCCTTGCTTATTGATTACAGCATTTTCTCAATCTTCAACCTTCTCACACTCTTTCTCTCAGGTTTCTTGTCCCAGTCTGCTCCTTCCCTCAACAGTTGTCTTTTGCCATCTGTTTTTTGTCTTTGTGTCAGATGTTGTGATGCTTTTTTCATATTTCCCGTGCTTCCATGCCACTTGAGCAACAACAAAGAAATACTTTAAGGCTCTAGGAAAATAATCTATTAGTTCACAGTTTTGCATGTCATGCCCACATTAACTGGCACAGAAACTCAGGAAGAGTCTTCCTTGGTCTTTGTAGTTGTGGTCTGGACTGTGACACTTTCCAGGTATGAAACTTTCTCAAACAAGTCAGAGCTCTGATTTGGAAGGCAGAAGCTGTGGGAAATGTACCTGTCAAACCTTTCAGGCTTTCCAAGCTACTGTGGAATTATATTTTTCTGGGGTTTTCAGCATGGAAAAAAGCAGTTTTTGCACTGGAATGGTATCAGACACACCTCTGGCTTAAAAACAAATACCGCTAAAAGGTCAAGTTCTTGTTGTAAAGTGTTCTTAAAGTAAGTGCTGAATTTGCTATACTTTAACATCAGTGAAAGTGTTTTTCTGTTAGCTTTTGTTCAGAAATGGCTGAATCATTTTTTGCTGAAACATTTGTAAAGAAAATAAAATAAATCATCTGCCTGACAGACATGCAGTGGAGAAAATTTCAATCCAAATGTAAAATTTTGGCAAAGTTAAAAGCAGCTTCAATCAGAATCTTCTAATGAGAAATATCAAGCAAGAATAACTCCAAAGACACTACCAGCTCCATCTATAATAACATCTTTTTGTATTAAATTATCAGCTATGTTATTAGTAATGAAAGTGAATATTAAGCATCTGTTTTCCTTTCAAAGTGTTAACATAAAGGATGTGAGGGCTTTTAAAAAGTTGTCTTATGTTAGTCTTCTTTGTTAAAGTTGTGACAGGCTGGATAAGGGTTTGATTTTTTAATGCACAACCGTATATGTTCCTTTAACCAGGAGTGGCCACCCAGCTTGATAGATAGCTGTTGTGCTGCTTGTCCTTGGAGGCTAAAGCCTGAGTTAGGTGGTGTCCTCTGAAGAGGAGAATTGCAGGTATCTAGGAGTGCTCAGATTTCTAGGGGAGAGAAAATTGTGGAAAATTTCGTTTATCCCTCCGAGTCAAATTGGAAGTGATGGACAGAAAGAGGTAGCTGGTGTGGAAACCACAGTGTGGTAGACGCTTCTGAGAGCAAGCTCACAACAGGGCCTCAGGGACAGAAAAATCAGCTTTTATAGCCAACATGGGATTTGTTGTTGAAAAGGCAGCACTCTGCAAGGATGTAACAGGAAATGGGGAGGCATTTTCTACTTTTTTTCGTTTGGTTTGGTGTGGGTTTTTTGTTTGTTTGTTTGTTTGGGTTTTTTTTAAGGCTTTTTTCTAGTTTACTTTTCAATAGAAACAGCTTTTGAGCTTCAGAGTGCATTGATGCTTTTTGGATGGTGTCTCTTGCTGTAAGGAATTGTGGAGACAGATACACCTCAGAAGATTCTCCACCTCAGAAGATTAATTAAAAAACAAAAGATAAGATATTTTTACTCCTTACTGAACTACTTCTGAAATGATTCAGCAAATGTATTAAGTATTTGGTCTGATTTTGGTTATTGTTGTGAAACATCAATTAGTGTAAAGCACTTTTACCATAGGAAATATCAGAAATAATGTTATAAAATGAACTAAAATCTGTTCTATAGAATTTATATTAGCATAGGATTAAGGTTTTGACAAATAAATTTCTGATTTTAATTGAACAGACTGAAAGCAAAACTATTTGTTTGAAAGACGTTTTGGCATATATAGCCAAGCACCATTAAGTGAAATTTAAAGAGTAATGACAACATGCAAGAATTTTTTTAGCATAATAATTTAAAAGCAGAAGCAATTTGTTAAGAATTAAATTGCACACTCTGCACATGCAGAAAAAAATGTTTTGTGCCCCTTAAAAAGTTTTGATTTCTGAGGGAGAGTATACATGCTAATTGAATAATAAAAATATAATTTTTCAAAGCCTTCTGGTCTGTCGTCTCCATAACAGATTCAAAACACTGATAGACTAATTGTACTCACATTAAGTACATAACACATTACAAAAATGACATAATTGTGTTTTTACTGTACTTGATAGATTTTAACATGTGCTTTAAATGTCATGATACTATAAGAAGCAGCTGTAAAAGAATGCCATCATAAAATAATGCTTCATTTAGGTCCCCGTCAGGGACTTCCATAGCTAGTTGCCAAAGTCTGAAGGGCCATTAACTGCCACTACTGCCATCTCAGGATGGTGTGAGAATATCCTTCTGCCTGATGCATCTTCCTCCTCCACCAGTGCCAGTTATAACAGAGATGGTCTCCAGGGAGTACTGACAATTTCTTTGCTGATGCATAAAAGCTGCCGTTGCCTACTTAGAATGACTCTGCAACGCTGGCAGTGACTAAAAGGTGTGTATCTGGGCTGTTAAATGTACTGTATAATGGTATGCCATTTTTTGTCATCTCTTGTACCTTGAATATGTTTTCTCCATGTGTCCATTCATAACAACTGTCTGAGTGTCAATGTGACTGAAGGGTTTGGTTCTTACCGTGGGTCCACATTGACTGTTTATAGCTGCATATGTGTAACAGGAGCAGTGAAATGTATAGGATCGCTAAATGTGTTTGCTCTGTGCTTGTCAGAAATTAAATTACACTGATCAGCATTACTGAGGTGCCAATAAAAAACAAACCTATGGTAGACAGTGAGGAATTGGTCACACCTAAAACTTTTAGTTCTTTTTTAAGTAGGGGTGCTGAATCTAGTTTGATTATATTGTGAAATCAATTGTAATAAATGCAGCCTGGAATATATATCTCACCAGTGATCCAAATGGGGAGAGGGTTGATTTAAGGCATTTACACTAGCTTTTGCAAAGTCCCTAAAACTTTTATGGATTATTTCCTTCAGGACCTGCAAAGAAGAGTATTAATAGTTCTGGAAAAAAAAAAAAGTATCAATATTTCTGAAACTGTAAAATATCACGGAAATCAGCCAAGTACACAGCCATGGCTGATGCACCTATCAAGGGCCTTACTAGAATATCCTTAAAGATGACTTACATTCATTTTACTAGCTTTTAAACAAGGCCTCTAATCCTCTTACAAATCAGTTGGCAAAATTCAGGTGTATTGTCAAACATTTATACTTGCTGTGTGGGAAAAGGAATACTCTGTTGTGTATTGATATCCTTATATCAATATTGGTCATGACAATATGGTCTACAGAGGATTAAAACTAGCAAGGAGAACTGCAGGTTTCAGAAGTTGCTTTAATTCTCCAAATTCTGTGAACCACCTAGTCAGATTTTGGCAGTTTTATGCAGGGAGGAAGCTGAAATTATGCTCTGAAACTGCTGCACATTTCAAGTCTCTATAAAATCTCTACGACTGATCAGTCATGTCTCTAATGTATTGTAGTTAAAGCACTGAACCAGTTTTCATGAGATCTAGATTCAATTTGTTGCTCTGCTATAAACGCCTTGGATGGCTCTGGACTAGTGATTTGGTTTTTCAGTTCTTCATGCTTACTTTTTCTATCTTTATCAGAATACAGAGTGTATTTTCTGAACTGGAAGACTGTGTAGTAATAATTCCTAATATGTAATCATAGGAGTGTTTAACGTAATGGTCTGCTTTGAGGTATTAGTTAGGGATAGGGTCTCTAGATGCCTGTTTCGTGTAAGGGTTGTTTTAGCTTACTTTCATGGTGAGTTGCAGATTTCTTTGTTAATTGATACCTAGGAATAATGATTTAGGTCTGCAAATAACTATGCGATTAATTTAATAAAATAAACTGATCAGAATATGTTTGTTTTGAATTATATTTGTACACATGAATATTAATTAAAATTCATTGCTGCTGATAATAACATTATTAACATGTGTGCAGTGTACAGTTAACAGAGACAGAAGTAGAGGCAATTAGTGGAATTAGGTGTTTTTTCTACCAAGAAAGAATATCCCAAATGGTAATTGCTTATATTCATACATTCTCAGCAGGTATTACTAATAGCATCATTAAATCAGTATTATGCTACTTTAGAAACACTAAATAGATTTAGTGATTGGGGACTTGATAGGGACTTCACTATTTTTATTTTTTTTAAATTGTGTATGACTGTCAACAGAGTTGGGCATTTTGGGGTGGCAGTCACAACCTGACTTTGTGTTTTGCATCAAAGAAAGTAAATGAATGTATGTAGAAGTCTGTTGTGGCCAAGTTATTTTTTCTCAGGTGCTTTTGAAGCATTTGTTGTCTTATTAAGTGACAACTGTGTGAGTATATATGTTCATGTAAAAGTTCTCACCTATTTTCTCAGAAAATTTATTTTGGCGCCACTTGAATTACTGTACACATTTATTTTGCCATGCTTGGTATCTAGGCTGCATGCTAGAAACTCTGGCAAGAATAGGTGAGTGGTGGAAGAAACATTTCTCTTTCCCAGAAGATCAAGTGAAGCCAACAATAAATGCAATTAATTTTATAGGGCTTCTCTGCCCCTTCTGTATTGGGGAAGGAGTGAGGTACTTTGGTGACTGCAGATGCTCCTAAGGTGCATTGGTTTCACCCTGTCACTTATGCTGGGGGACTGTGTAACCCATAGTCCTGTCCATCCAGAGCAAAGTGCAATCACATCAAAATTCCTGGAAATCTGTCTCGTTCCTCTCCTCTCCTCTCCTCTCCTCTCCTCTCCTCTCCTCTCCTCTCCTCTCCTCTCCTCTCCTCTCCTCTCCTCCTCTCCTCTCCTCTCCTCATATCCCAACTACAATTTTACAAGAATTAATTCTCTTGGCACTTGTGAGACAGGTATAGTAACTAAGTTTACAGAGGAAAATTCCATGACAGGAGAGTTAAAAGGTTTCCCCAGAGGTGTTACACTCTGATGAGAAAATTTACAATTTAGCAAGCCTGACTGCTAAACTCTGCACTCAGACCACAAGTCCAAAAGACTCCTTGAAATATAGCTGCTTATTTTTAATAATGTAAATAGTGTGTTATTATTGCAATGATGTTGAATTATCTTGGTTATCCTATTGTGGGCAGAAAGATGTAGGAGATATGTGTGGTATAAACCCTCCTGTGGATAATCTAGAGTAAAAATCAATGCTGGAAAAATTAGGTGTATGTGATTAAGGAAGCTAAACATGGCATTATATCACATGAATGGTCACCTTGTACTGAGGGAGCAAGTTGACTGATTAAAGTCAATGTTAGGCAAGGACTATGCTAACACAAAAAGGAAACTAGAATTAATATTGAAATTACTGAAGTTTATGTTACCAATGCAGCTTTACATGCCTGAGTGTTATACTCCTGGAAGGACAATGAAAGATGCTGACAAGTCTTTAAATTTAACAGGTGATACTTACCTGGCCAGAATGCATTTAGGACAGTTAAGTGTTACATGGGTTGACATTGGTTTGAAAAGTATTTGCAAATATTGGGGCTTTCAGACAATGCCGCTCTGTATACGTGCTACAGAACAGTTTTGCAGGGTCATCCAGCTGTGACTTATAGGATTAAAAAAAATAAAACCCAAAACCACAGACAACAAAACATGTAGGTAATGGAAAAGAGCATACATAAACTACACATAGTGTAGTACATACATACATACATACGTACATAAACCACATAAAGTGAAGAGAAATAGGGTTTAAACTGCAGACAATGAATGTGATGCTGAATGGAAAAAATGTGGAAAATGTTGGTAAAAAATCTCTAAATTTTATATGCAATATACAGCTTCTCGGCTTTTTCCCTTTTCATCTCCTCAGATGCCATCGCTATGACCTCCTGTCAATGGACACCATGGAAATCCTGCCAATGCCATTTCAAAAATCTGATCGCAGGGGAAGAATGGCTTAGGTACACATATCCTTTCAGGAGTAAATTTATTTCCCAGAGGAGAATGCATGGCTTAACTGTTCAAAAATCCTCACCTCTACAACCAAGAAAGTGAAAACCTACCTGGGGATTTGAACAGAAATGCTCAACTGCAACTGAGGCACAAGGCTTGGCTGGAGTCTCATAATGACAAAAAGTTTGTAGCAAAACCAATTCCTTGTGGAACAAAGTGTCTGAGAACATGAGAGAATACAGCAGAACTGGTCCTTTATACACGACCCACAGAGACCATATTGCACAGAGCATCGTGAGGAGCAATAAATGTACTAATCAGGTCTGGAAGATTAAATCTTCCTTTATATACACTATTCTTTTGGGGAATCTGGATATACTTTGCCCAAGGCTTCCTTTCCCCAGTTCCTTTGTGATGAGCGAGAGGTTTAGTTATGACATAGCCTATAATTCTCAGGTTTGTAATAGTGCTACCTGTGTGATACCTGCTGTTGGTTATATACAGATAAACTATGTTGAGGGATACCTACTGCCACTCTCATTGATATTTACCTATAGCTTATTTGATTGCTGGTTCCACAGATGAGTAACACAAATCACATGGTGTAGTGGGCATTTCTAGAGGACATTTCAGTTAAATTGCATTAACTTACTACTGAATATACAAATATTATGAAATCATAAAGCATTATGTACCCTCATTTTTAATCTACAAGAAAGTTTAAATAGTGTTTTTAAAGTCACCTTAGAGTTAATTTTTTTAAAAAAATAAACCTACCATGCCTTCTAAAGAAAGAATACAACCTTTAAAATGAAATAATTGTATTCTTACGAGTGGAACTTGCAGAAAAAAAATGTAAAGTACTGAAAAATTTTTACTACTTTAAAAGGATAATTGTATAATTGTATAATTAATGATACATTTCTAGCAGGCAAGGTAGTGTCTTTACATAGAAAAGTCTAAAATACATTACTTTTATGTTCTACATAGCTGTAGCCTATCCTGATATCTGAAAATATTATGGTGTAATAAAGTGTGACACTTTACAATATCTTGTTAATTTTTTTTGAAACATACAAAGAATATTAAATAATAAATCTCATTTGTTATATATCTATGCCTAGTTTCTTTCTGATTTTAATACAGTGTGAATAAAGAAGCAAGAACTCTTTACTTACAGTCTTGTACCATCAATGCTGTTGCATTAATATATTTAAAGACAATATTTGGATGACAACTCATCTCTGTTCTCATCAGTCTTGTTCCTACTGTCGTAGGTCTGTCACATAGCAGATAGCATATGAGCAAACAGCTGAACTGAAACTGAGTGCATCAGACTTCCCCAAGACTGCCAAATGCAGGATGGGGACGGTGGTTCATATTAGTTGAGTAAGTTGGGAGTGCACACAGCACATTGGCGCTAAGCCTGGTTCCTTGGTAACCGTGATCCAAGCACCCTGCCATGTATACAGTGTTCTCAGAATATGTTGTCAGTACTGTCATATTTCTCAATCACAGAGAAATATCCATATTCTCCAAAATGCACAACTATGTGTGGAAGTTAACACTTTTGCAAGAATGTATCTGATGCCAATGAATTGCTAGGTGGCAAGCCATGTTTGCATTATTTATGATACAAAGAAAGATGAATGAGTGGGGGAAAATAGAGTAAAAACATGGAAGAGGAAAACTAGGGAAAGATTAAAAATGAAGAATCTGTACTCTTGCAGTCCTCCAAAAGCAGACAGTGCACAGGCACAGTGCTCATCTGTTGTCTGCTTGTACAAGCACTGGGTATCTAACATTCTGTCTTGTATCAGGAATAGCGCGGCCAGCAGAACTAGGAAAGTGATCATCTCCCTGTACTTGGTGCTGGTGAGGCTCAATCTCAAATCCTGTTTTCAGTTGTGGACCCCTCACTACAAGAAAGACATTGAGGTGCTGGAGAGAGTTCAGAGAAGGGCAACAAAGCTGGTGAAGGGTCTGGAACACAAATCTGATGAGGAGCGGCTGAGGGAACTGGGGCTGTTTACCCTGGAGAAAAGGAGGCTGAGAGGAGACCTTATCGCTGTCTGCAACTGCCTGAAAGGAGGTTGTAGCATGGAGGGTGTTGGTCTCCCAAGTAGCAAGTGATAGCACGAGAGGAAATAGCCTCAAGTTGCACCAGGGGAAGTTTAGATGGGATAGTAGGAAAAATTTCTTCCTGGAAAGGGTTGTGAAGCAGTGGAACAGGCTGCCCAGGGAAGTGGTTGAGTCACTATCCCTGGAGGTGTTTAAAAGACTCATGGATGTGATTCTTAGGGACATAGTTTAGAGGTGGACTTGACAGTGTTCAGTTAACAGTTGGACTTGATGATCTTACACATCTCTTCCAACCAAAATGATTCTATGATTCCATGTAAACAGCTAAAAAAAATCATATTTTGTTTACAGCATTCTGTGTTCATTTACTTTCCCACAGTTTACTTCTCTAATCTACTCCTTGCTACTGCTTTGCTTTTCTATATTGTTTCTCTTCTCTGAAAATAGAGTCTTCCAAAACTGGCCTTCCTTTCTCTTGCTTTCATTCCCACAAAATATGAATCCTTCTTCTATCTACTGCTACATCATTGAACAGTTCTTGTATGCTATGGTGTGATCAAAACTGCATGGGAGTTGGCTTTCCCAGACCAGCCTCTGTTCTTGTGTCTTTCTTCTGTGTATTGGTGTCATCTGCCTGGCACCTGGAGCTCAACACTGGGGATGGCTCCTGAATCACATCCATGTTCCTGACAATGACTCGTTTTGTGATCTTCAGAGATGACAGAACAGTGCAAAAATTGTTCTTTCAATAAATAATTCAAGCATTCACACACACAAGAATTCAAGCACTCATGGACCTGCTGAAAAATACTACATACAGTACTCCACCAAATAACGGGAAAATGCTGTATTTGGTTAAAGTAACAGAGCCAGCTTTTGTATTAGTGTTTTGGTAAGTATTGGCAGTCTCAGTTCTCATTCTCCAGCTCCTATCAGTAGGAAGCTGCCTCTGTTCCTGAAACAGTCCTTTTAACATATTTATTTATGCCTAGGTTTTCCTGTCTGCAAAGGCTGTGAAATTTAATTACTAAATAAAAATAGTAGATGTAAATTTTTATACAAGGAGGAAACATTCTTATCCTTATTATCATCCCCATCCCCATCATTATGCTCATTCGTATCATCATTTGTATTATTACTATTCATCTTTTTGTTACACTATGCAAGGATACTACTTTTTTCCTCCTTTGAATTTACATCCTTTTTTTCCCTAACCCAGTCTGTTTCTGTACACATCTTCCTTCCTTTGCTGTCTGGTGAGAGTTGCAATAACCTCTTCTGTAACAAGTTATCTTGTCATTTTATCTCTTGCTATAAAGTGTTTTGAGAGGCTTTGTATGAAAGATGCTGTATGAAAATGAATTGAATTTTACTGTTTTAGCCTGAAGCAGGTGTTTCACTATGAGGTGATTCTCCTTCTCTCTCCCTTCTAGACTTAGCTTGTCATCTTTTTTAACAGATTTTACATTTGTGTTGTTTTTTTTAAATGTTATTTATCAATTCAGCACACAAACCAACTTGGATTTAGCAGTTTTCAAAAATATCCTTTTTAGTAAGGTCCTTCTGTCATAAAACCAAAACAAAAACAAAACCTTGAGAATAATAGACCTACAGAATCCAGTTGCCTCAACAAAGATCTCACAATAAGCCTGTGAGTCACAACACAATTGAAAACACATATGAAAAAGGCCAGATTAGGGAAAGTTCCTAACACAGGACCAGTCTCTTTGATCCGCTGATCTCTACAGTGTATTTTTTAAAATTTTATTATCTGAGACTTTATGTTAAGTGGTGACAAATCCTAACATGTATTAAATAAATTTGTGATCTGTTTTTCCCTCTAGTTTTGTGTTTATGAGGCAGTAATGGTGTCAAAGCCTTCCACGGGACCACCTGAATAAGCAAACGAATATGAGCAGAGGGACCTCTGTATAAGATTTTATGACTCTAAAACTCTGTGCTGGCCTAGGCAAAATGAATGGGAATTCTTCAGTCAAGTGCCCACAGCACCATTACTGCTCATTAATAGACAGCCCCTGGCTCTTCAAGTCAGCCAACCAAAAAGGTCTGAGAGGACATTGCTTACCCCTCTGTTCACATCACTAGGCTGGATTCTGACATATGGAAAAATAAGGTTTGAATCTCACATGGTGTGATTATTCAGACTAAAGTTGCTGCATGGATGAAAGACTGTAATTCAAAGACGGGAAAGTGTGACTTCACTGAAGTCAACATGAGTTGTACTACTGACTTCAGCGAAGACTCCATTTCACTCCTGTTTATTAGTGCTTTCAGGAGTAAAAGTATTCACAAAATAAAGAGGAATCCCATACAAACAACATTCAATAAACAGTTCTGCACAAGCTGATTCCATCAGAACAAGCTGCCCTCAAATCAGTGGAAAAGAGGCAAAACTGAAAAATCAATAGGAATCTCAGCCTTTTGAGGGATTAGGAAGACCAATAGGTAAATTCCAGAGAACTGCACAAGGACAGTGAATCAGTGACACTCATAGAAGAAAGCTGACAATTTTGGTTACAGACTGTCTGCTCTGCTACATGCATCTTGTCCATTGCCCCTAATCTTTGAAGACTGTGTTTTCTTCCTTTAAAAAAATCCCATCTCTTACCACTTATTTCTCACTTAGAATTGCATTACACTTAATAATATTATTTGTTACCATGTTAAATAATTGTACAGTCACAAATACAGGATTATGGCTTTAGGTATAGGATGTGATGATTAACTTTTATAGTAATCTAATATACAGACATGAGGCAGCATGTACTGACAGATTTCTTCAAAGCCATGCAAGGTATAAAGTGTCAAACAAATCCATCATGGAGATTTACTTATCCCTTTGAAATTATTGTGAATGTTTTTTCTTTATTTTTTGTGCTTCTGTATGTTTGGTAAGGTTGAGTCTCCAGAATGACAGAGACCCTTAAAAATAATCCAGTTTACTGGGTAATTACCACATGGATGTGTTTATCCATCTTCACTCATGACACTTTGGTGTCACTCTTATAGGAAGAATATGGTGGTGTGGGTGTGCCAGACTGCATTGCTTTTGGCAATTGCCTGCTCTTCCTAAAGACTGTCTACTTTCCTTCAGGACTCCACTCTGTATAGTCTTCATTTGTCTAGTTATTTTAGCTGGTCTTTGATTTCTCATAGAGTAT
Source organism: Pampusana beccarii (assembly GCA_013399365.1). NCBI lineage: Eukaryota > Metazoa > Chordata > Aves > Columbiformes > Columbidae > Pampusana > Pampusana beccarii. Next base: position 407,219 of record VWYH01008995.1, read on the forward strand.
ATACATGCATAGAGAGGGATGTATTCCAATACGTTTTCCAAATGTGAGTGTTCAGTTAGATCTCATATATCCTTAGTCTCTCTACATAGAGAATGGAGAGTGAGAAATTCCACAAAATGACAAAACGCCCTGGATAACTCCATCTTTCTCCAGTAATTGCACAGAGAGATTATGGACGCCATCTATCACTCTTTTCCAAGGTGAGAGGAGCTTCTTGCAAAGTCTATGTAGACAAGAAAGCAAGAATAAATCTATCACCACTGTACGAGGCACTTATAATATAGGACTTAGACTTCTAAATTTTAACCTGTGAAAATGGCACCTCTTGGGTGCCCTCATGTCTTCTGAAACTCTGAAAGTATCTGTTACTGGGTTGGAAAGGGCAGGGTTAATTTAGCTATTTATCTTTTGATTTCAGTTAATAGGTCAGCATAGTAAGGGGAAGCTTCTGCACGAGTCTTGTCCTTTCTCCCTTCTGTTTCCCACCAATAAGAGAAAATCTTCAACTCCTTCAAGAAGAAAAGTGTTCCCTCTAAGGAAAAATGTTTTTTGGGCACAATGCATCAAAACTGTCTAAATTAGGTCTCTGGACAAGCTGCAATTCTGTGTCTCAACTGATACAGATCTTGCTACTTATTTAAAGCCCTGAAATCAGTACAGAACTGTTTAACATGGTTTGTCTGAGAGACTGCTGATTTTAGCATATGTGGCTGTTGCCAAGGGCTGTTGTGGCTGTTTGTCCCACTGTTTACAAGTAAAAGGTTCTGGGAAATCTAGATTTTAGCAGTTTTCCTGATTTTTCCTCTGATTTCAGTTGCAAAAAAGTTCTTTAGAACTTCCAAGAGTGAGCTTTGGCTTTCTAAAGGACTCAGTATCTCTTCAGCTTTCGTTCATGTAGGATAAGGTATCCAGCATTATAGGGGTAAAGAGCAAGAGGTCTTTCTATTTGCTCAATGATCAAAAGTATGAAAGGGGTTGAAGATCTCTGGCATCGCTATTGTATCTGTTAGGGAGACAAGCCATCTAGTTATTACTAAGATCTTTCTGTATCTTCTCAGATTAAGGCACTCCATGCTGTTTTAAGGGAATTGTCTGGAAAATTGAAAGGGTAACAACTTCTCCGCTGTTCCAAATAAAAGAGAACTATGGAAGAGATGAAACTTATGGTGAATTATCTGAAATGTAGTGAAAGCAAGTGCTGCTTTAAAAGGATATGAGGAAAACAACTGAAGAGATAGAATGCATGACAGATCTGTAGGTACTTGGATGTGTGCTCAATATCTTTCCAACAGTTGCATGTCCATATGAGAAAACTTGGAATATATATTATAAAAATGACATAGACTCTTGCATGTTGGTATCATTCTTCCTGAGGAATAGGTGGTACAGGGTATGAACATTTGGTGCATTCTATTTGCTCCAGTTTGGCTTCATTAAATTTTTGGTGAAAAATCAGTAATCTTCAGGAGGGATCTTTGGTGAAGGATTGCTCACTCTCCTAATGAGTATGAGAATATCAGAGTTCAAAAAAACAAATAAATAAACCAATTAGTAGAGCATGAAGACTACTATGTAAATCCTAATCAGGTACATGGAGTTAGTTGTTAATGGTCTAGTTTTTAACGTGACACACTTAACATTTTGTTTCAGTTTTTCACTCAACTACATTTCTTTATTTGAGCCCTGCTTTCAGTGGAAGACAGTCATGGCACCAAAGCTGGCTCAATACAGGAATCCTTTAGTCAACAGTCTGTTAGAATATTTTGCTTTTTTTTTTTTCTCCACTTGATCAAGGAAAATAATTATGAAATAATTGTGTTCTCAAATTATCCTGTTTTACTGCAAAAATATATGTTTGAATTTATTATGTTAGATCCTTGGGAACAACGTATATCTCCCATTCAGGTTTGTCAGAAGGGCTTCTTTTTTAAGAAGTTACTGTCAGCAGAGAAAGTAGAGGAAGTAAATGAGTCTGTCTATCTCTTGCATTTATTTTAAGAAACACAATTGTAAAACGAAGATCAGAAGGCCCAGTCCTACAAGATAACAGAGTACATGAAGCATCTGTTCCAGCTAACGGATGCATACCCAGAAGTTATTCTGCATGCATATCTTTGAATCAGTGAGAATCTGAAAAGGTAGTTTTTATTCTGATCAGTAGATGAAAGCAAGGTATTTATAGAACCACAAAATCATGGATTGAGGTTGGAAGGCATCTCTGAAGATTGTCTAGTCCAATCCCCTGCTCAAAGCAGCATCTTCGGGTGCACATTGCCCAGGGCTGTGTCCAGTTGGCTTTTGAAGACATCCAGGGACAAGGCTTCACAAAATCTCTGGGAACATATTCTATTGTTACTCAAACAATAAAATAAAGATTGTGTGTGTGCATTCACTGCCTTTATTTATGGCAGCAGTTATAAATATGTGTACAGAAACAGTACATAACAAACTGGGGCTCCAGGAGTACCATGTCAGTTGCTGCCCTCTTCTCCTTTCCCCTCATCATGTGATTTTCATAGAAAGGAAAATTCAGGCATGTAGATCGGATGGGTGTTTACCATATCTTGTATCTCTGTGTTTCAGGAATGAGAACACACTCCAACCTACACCTGCAGGTCAGATTAGAAGTGACTAAAGGGAGCACTGACAGTCATGGAGGCATTTTACAGGAACAGAGTACTGCAGGTGCTGGCTTGTCCTTGTTGTGGCTTGGTGCTGACTAAGACTCCAGAGGTCACTTATAGTTTGCCCTCAAGATATGAACTGTTAGAAAATTGTTTCACCTGCAATCGAAGCCATTTTCAGAGAGATTTATGCTCTAAATCAACTCTTTACAGCATGGCTTCTTTTGTTAGAAACATTTAAAGCACTAAAAGTACATCTTAGTTCATTTACTTTTCTCTCTCATATTTAAAACAAAGAAAAACCTTCTTGCTTGACAACGCAGCCCTTTTGACCTCAAATTGGTTTTGGGTTTGAGGTAGGTGTGAGGTTTTTTGTTTGTTTGGTTTGGGGTTTTTTTGTTGATTAGGCTGTTTTGGCTGCTTTCAATCTGACAGATTTCAACATTAGCACAAAAAGTGAGGAAACAAAACTTACAGACTGGACAGAAGTGGGAAGAAACAATTGTTCCAGCATTCTTCTTTTTCATCTCAACTGTTCTTTAGAATCCATACCTGCATATATGCTTATGCATATACATATGCGGATATATAATATATGGAAAAATCAAATTCTGGAATTGAATAATTTGTTCTAGAAGGTTTCATTTTTCATTAAAACTTTATGAAGTCTGTAGGTCATCCCAATGCACATTACTCAAGGCTCTGAAGTTTCAGAATCTTCCAGATGATGGAAAATCCCTTACCTACTCTTGTTTTACTTGGTAGCATACCATCAGATGTTCTTTAACACCCCAGCATTAACAGAACATGTGATATTTTAACATATCTCTGTGCCAAGTGAATAAAGGCATATACTTTATTTAAGATATGCTTTGATTTATCCTGTTAAAAAAACAAAATTACATACAAACAAAATATCTCAGAAGGTGTAGGAACATAAAGGAGTTTGATGCAGAGAGGTGGATCAGTCCCAGCAACAAACCAGGTATTTGTGGGTCTTCTAGTTTGAATGGATATCAGGTACAAAAGGTTCACAGTCATAGTTGCACAAAACATTAGTCTAGTACTATTCTCAGTGAACATATTTGTTTTTCAACCAGCCAAACATAATCTGTAATATTTGATTTAATTTTTTAATCTGAGTTAAAAATCAGGTATTAAATAATGTCAGCTCACTTCCGGTCTCTGCTTAGTGGAGAATTTGGGGTTCTAACATATAATAAAGTGGGGACAAAGTCAAAGATAGAGGGCAGAGGCAGAACCAGAAGCATTATGAACAGGAGAGCAGGGAAAGAGAAACTTGATGCAATGGTCCAAAACAGAAAATTCAGAGAATTGCAGACAATCAAGGAATTCCCATTTATCTGAGAGAATGAAGCCATGGCACAAAAGCATAGGAAAAAACTTTCGGATTTTCTTATGAGACAACCATACTTAAAGTCTTAGTACCTGGGGAAAACTATCAAGATTTCCATCCTTTCTCCTCATACTTCTTCACCAGGCTGATAATGGCCATGAAGAGGCTCTTGGATAAAGCTGAACTGAGCAGTCAAAAAGCAGCTATTTAAAGTTCAAAATCTGGAAGTTTGCTCTCTTTCCCAAATTTACCTGGAAGACAACCTTAGGAGACACTTGGAAAAATAGCCCTGCAGCTTTGTCATGGCATTTTTTTCTGCAGCTGGACATCACTGTCGGCTAGAAACATCCTTACCACACAAATTCTTGTCAAGGCCATGATGTCACCTGCAGTCACTGCAGCATTATTGCAAACATCAGTGGAACGTGAAATGTGTGGTCTAAAGGGTGTATGCTTATGAATACTGGCATGGCTCTTCTGAACATGTGCTGTATAACCGAAGGATATCTAAGATGAATATCTCCCAGGTGATAATTGTATAAAGGACCCTCTGCTGTGAAAGGAACAACTCCATCACTGGAGCTAAAGAATATGAAACTCAGTTAATGATACTTTATGCTGACATAGCACCTTTGTTCTAAAGATATCAGGCATTGTACTAATGTCAACGAAATCCTCTGAGCATCCTTTCCTTGGAAAACTCCGTAGTCAAAAATCTAGCGGAGAAGGAGGTTTGGCAAGATTCCTCTGGCTGTCATATTGTCCAGCAGGTTTTCCATCCTCTTCCCCTTCCAGAATGGGCAGGGGCTTTTCTTAACAGATTTTTTCAGACTAACTCTCTGATTTTGTCTTTCAGAAATCATGCTTTTCAGGTGCCTGAGAAAAATATATACTGAAAAATGACAATAGAGCTTTAGACAGATTTTTCACATGCTGTCTGAATAAAGCAATAATGTACCAGGCCTGTACCTGTGTCCAAGACATCATGCAAAACACTCCATGGGATGTCAGAAAATTATAGTGAGTTTGAAAAGAGCGATGAGACACAGACATTGTTGCCCACTTCACTTGCTCAGAGGATTGGTGTCAAAGAGAGACAGATGTCCTTTTTAGAGTATGACTGAGGCATTCAATAAATTCAGTTTTAACAGCAGTCATATTACACATTTTGTGATATGATTGATCCCTTTTTCTAGGCACAGTTTGTGTAGTTCTATGCTTACTTCAAGATTATCAGCATTATTTTAAAAAATGAAAAGCCTGATAATGCAACTCAAATGCATGTTATAATCTCAGCATTCATGATGGAAGAGCATGAAAATCCAATTTATATTTCCATCTTAGTTTTTAACCTCTCTATTGTTCTGGGAGGATGTTAGCTTTATCTGATGAAAATAGCCTTGCCGCAGAGATATGTAGAGATAAAATGAGACCTTTAGAGATATAATCTAATCCTCTACTCCCTTCCTACAAAGCATTTAAAATTGGTCCCTTCCTAGCACAGGATGTAGGACTGATCCTTGATCTAGTGTGGTAAATGCCATGTCCCTGCAGTGTTGGCTGCAGAGAAAACTCTACAAAGGTCCCAAGAAAGACAGAGAAAGAGAAGAGTTTATCTTTTACTTCCTTCCTGCCTTCCTCCCTCCCACTCTACCCCCCTCCATTTTCAGACTGCGACTTTAATTGATTGCTGGGGTGAAAGTTTAGCAAGCTTTTTGGGTTTTGTTTATTTAACGATCTACTGCCGCACACTGGGCTCTGGCTCTGCCCTATTCCCATCCTCAGCCCACTCCTGCTTTTTTTAGCTCTCTGTTGCTCCCCACCCCCTGCGGCTATGTCACAGCCAGGACAAAAGCTCCGTTTTCAACCCAGCACAAACCAGTTGTGTCTAAGAGCAGCAGTACTACCCGAATTAGTGCTACTGCTATGTGATTTCAGAGCGCTGTCAGTAGCTGAGACAGCTTGTCTTTATCTGTGATTTCTACCCATAGTGATTACCTTAGAAATGAGGATAAACAGATAAGCTTAATTTTTTCCCTACACTTATTTGGCTTGGGGCTTTTGCAAGTTCTTTATTCACATTCTTGGCAGAGAATTGGCTTTGTTCAGGGTTTGAAAAATGATATGAAAAAAACCTAAACAAACCCACCCCCAGTCTCAAATGCAACCACAGGCCATTTGAAAAAAACAGGCTTGCCTTACCTTTACAGGCATCCAGGTTCTTGAGCTATTATTTTAAGTCAGGATGCAGAAACCCAATGTTCAATTTCTTTTCTGTTCTGAAGCAGGCTGGCTACATGTCTCTCCCATGTCACAGGTGATGCTTGGTTCGTAGAACTGTGTTTGTCCTCTTTTATTAGCTCCACACCTGCCTGCAATTCTCTGTCTTCCCCCTCACCTGCACATGCACATTAATGTTCTGTAAAATGGTCAAATATCTAATGTCTGTAGTGATTTCAGATGCAGGGAAATTATCATAACTAGTTCTAGTATAGACTTTTTTTTTACACATACCTTGCTGTTGTGGTCATTGCCTGTTAAGGTGGTTTACATGCCAAAATTTTGGAGATTTACAATTTTTTTTTCTATTAGGCAATATTGAAGAAGCTCACAAAGGCTTTCTGAGCATTCTTCATTAAAATTGTACAGAAGTTTTCCTCTGCTTATTTTTAGGACTGACAGATTTGAAGTTAACTCCTACAACAGGATATAATTTTGTGGACCTTTTGTCTCCCAGAGAGAGTATCCTTGATAGATGCTGAACTTTTGAGGTTTACTATTATCTGCATTCTTTTACTCGTTGCAATATTTCAACCTTGGAAGTTCTCAGACAGAACCTTTCAAGACAGAAAAAAAGTACATTTGGTGTTTAAAATATAAATAAAGTAACAGACATTTTCTACATAGTCTTTTAAAGAAAACAAGTACTAAATTATCCTGTGACTTTCTTCCAAGGTTTCAGTTAAGCTGTCAAACTCTTTTTAGGCTTTCTATCATTCTTTTTCAACTCAATGCTTTTTTTTGCGTGTGAAAGGAAGAGATGATCAGCCTTTTTTTTTTAAAGTCCTTTGAGAATACAATGCAAACCTATTTGTCTGATAGCAAGCTCTCAAACTGTAACCTTGCCAGAGTCCAGTATTTGAAAGTCTCTAGTTTTCAGTGACAAACACCAAGTTTTGCTGCCTTGGAGATTTCTGGGTAGCACCTGCATAGAGCTACATCAAGTATTGCTCCACTTCTGAAACTTTTCCTCCAGGTGTTACCCAGCTTGCAGAAGGGAATGAGACTGTTTCTGTAATTTATTAAAACTTCTGAACCATCAGCTATGTTGATACTGTAGGTTTATTAGTTTTGATAAGGAATCATCTCTTCTGTGGAATCCTTATATGTCTCTGTCTTGCTTTGTTGGGGTTGGCTAATGTTATTTTTGGTTTGGAGTTCTGCAGAAAGGTAGCTGGACCTGACATCCAGTAATTCAGGAGTAAAGGGAAAAGGGTGTGGATGGGGGCTGGGACCCAGGCCTGCAGCGGGAGAGTTCAGAGTAACACCTTTGCTGAGGTGGATGCGTGGGTACCATAACCCTTGTTTTTTCAGGATGCGAAACCTACTTCATCTGGGAGTCTAGCACTCACTGTCTTTAAAAAATAAAACTGGATAGTTTTGAAAACAATATTGGGAAGACAAAAGTACTATGGGGTGTATAGTACTTCTATTTGCTTTGTAATATTAATTATAGAATATTTCTAATAAAGTTTTGTCTTAGAATATAGAAATACACTAAGGAAGGTGGGAAGAGAAGCAGGAGAATTTCAAGTTGCTTAAGGTAAAAATTTTTCATACTAGTAAAAATAAAACAAGAATTTCAGATTTGAAGAAAAAATCCAGTGAAAATCAGTGATTTGTCAACAGCAACAACAACAACAAAATTACAAATATATGCCTGTGCCTGCAGGACTATTTGAATTGGGGGGAAAAAAGAGAAAAAACTTGAAAATGTAAAAATTGTAGCAAGTTTTTAGAGAGACATTACCTTTTTTAAAATTTTTTTTTCCCCAATTTTTTCATCTATTTTTATTTAAACTGAAAAGTATTTGGAAAAAAAAAAGTATGTTTTGGTTTGGTTTGACCTGACTGATTTACTTGTTCAAAGCATGTTTTTATGGACCTGCCTGTGCAGAGCACAATGCATTATTCACAACTTAGTACTGTGGACTGTGCTTCAAAAACATGTCTTCATTGGGATTTCACCAGATTTGCTCAAAAAATACAGACCAAATTGAGAAGGATTTTTTTTTTTCCTTAAAAAAACCCACAGCAATAGGCAGGATGACCTTTGGGGACAGGCAGGTGATTTTCTGTCCATAATTCAGATACTCAAGATACCTTGTTTAGGATACCGAGCTATAGCAGAAAAGCTATAAAACCTGCTTAAGCCCTAATGGGGGGTTAGCAGAATGTGGTACTACAGAAATACTACAGTATTTTTTTTTTTCCAACAGATCTGAATGCTAATTAAGTTTCACTGCTGTGTGGTTCATACATTTTTGTCCTGCAAGTGTATGCTTATTCTCATGTGCTTATTCTCATGTGCTTATTCTCACAGACCTGATTAGGCTGAAGTTGACATAAAAATGAATTCTTATGTGCCACGTTAAGCGTATAGAACACTGCAAGATGAGGGTATTATCAGGTGCACTCACTGAAGAGACTGACTAAAATCAATTAGAGTTCACATCTGGAAACTACAAACTCAGTCCCAGCACTGATTCTGGCTTCAGATTAAAAATAGTTGGGATTTCTCTGTGCTCAGTCTTGTATTTACCTCAGACATAGTCCTGAGCTTCCTAGAAACATAAAAAGAAGCAGAAAACGAAATCAAGTCAGAAGGCAATCAGATTGTTGCTGCCAAAACAACATTAGTTTTATTAATAGGGTCATTCCCTTACTATTTCCAAATATAGAATGACAAAAATCAAAGCTTAGATGCACTTTTCATCTGAAAGTTTCAGAGTTCTGTGCCAATAAGTTCAATGTGGAATTAAATTTATTTTTTTTAATATAAATAGATTGTTTTATAAGGGCTATTATTTTTATGTTGAAATTACCTTGCAAAATGCAAAGGCAGCTGTAGTCATATAAAAATTAAACACCATTAACCCTAAACTACCTATGAAGCTGCCCTCATCAAGCTGCCTATTGAATAACAATTTGTCATGCAGCAGTATTTTGCTGCCCTATTTTCTCCTTTTCTAAGAAAAGCCTGGATAATTTTTTCTGTCCTTTAACTTTTATCAGCTACAAAGGAAACCGCCATTTGGCATTTTTCAGGCTACTCGCTACTCCTAATACACAATAGCTTTCTTTTATAATAACTCAGACTAAAGCTTTGTTTGACTGAAATTATTTATCAGATCACAAAACTAAACCTCAAATGCTGTTGTGAATTTGCTGACACTTCAACACATTCAACAACTGCAGGCAGTCTGTCGAATCTACCACTTTAATCCCATCACGTCTAATGACTCCTCATTAAGAAATAAAAGTCTCTTGTTCTAGGCAGATGACACTGAAACATGCTTCAGTATTAGGTATGTATGTATATATACTATGTATATATTGTTTAAATTTCTATGTATGTATGTATGTGTGTATATATACACACACATATAGGAAAATGAAATCAATAAACTTGAAAATATGAAGTACATCACGTAAATACAACCAAAGCGTATTTCATTAATGACTGACTTTCAGGCTTAGGAAACAAAGTCAGCAATATGTAATAGCTGTAAGACCTTTCCTTCACTTTCTCTGTTTTAAAGGTCTCTGAATGACGGAAAATGGTTACTGTTGTGTTGATTGCTATTCTCCCTTCAGTTCCCCATTTAAATTCAGTAATATTATACCTGTCTGTACTTGCTGCTTGAAATAAGAACATCTCTATTCTGCTTTGCCTCTTATTGCTTCCCACTATTCTGGTAGAGCTGAGAATTCTCAACTGACAAGTCTCATTGTGCTCAGTTCCACATAAGTCTCCAGTAAGACACATCTCTCCCCCTCTAAAAGTTCATAGAC